>OZ012659.1:0-445308 GCA_963942545.1 Oxycera nigricornis
CCTTTTTGTCTTCGACAACATCGAACAGCCTTACTGAAATTTTTATTTTTCTCTCTTTATTTTGATTTCCCTCTTTAACTATCAATTGATCGTATTTTATGTACGCAAAATTTCCTTTTGCACGTTCTTCTATAAGTTTTGGCTTTAATTCTTTTCGCTTTTCTAGTACTTCTTTCGGAAAATCTTCGGTGACGTATACCTCTTTTAAGTTCCTCTTTATTTTCAGTATCTCACTCTTTTTCCAGATGTTTGCAAAAACAATAAGAAAATGTTGCCAGAAAATGTTGCTAGAAAATGTTGCTAAGAAATGTTGCTAGAAAATGTTGCTAGAAAATGTTGCTAGAAAATGTTGCTAAGAAATGTTGCTAGAAAATGTTGCTAGAAAATGTTGCTAAGAAATGTTGCTAAGAAATGTTGCTAGAAAATGTTGCTAGAAAATGTTGCTAAGAAATGTTGCTAGAAAATGTTGCCAGAAAATGTTGCTAGAAAATGTTGCCAAGAAATGTTGCCAAGAAATGTTGCTGTTAAAAGTTGCCAGGAAATGTTGCTGCAAAGCGTTGCTAGAAAATGTTACTGGAAAGTGTAGCTTCAAAAGTTTGCTGGAAAGTTGCGGGCAAATGTTCCTAGAAACGCCTGCCCGATATTATTTTGCATAACGTTGCCGACTTTTCTTCGAAATGTTGCTTTGGGTCCTGTTTGCCCACCTTCTTAATCGTTAGCTGTTCGGTGGTAATTTCCTTTTTGTCTTCGACAACATCGAACAGCCTTACTGAAATTTTTATTTTTCTCTCTTTATTTTGATTTCCCTCTTTAACTATCAATTGATCGTATTTTATGTACGCAAAATTTCCTTTTGCACGTTCTTCTATAAGTTTTGGCTTTAATTCTTTTCGCTTTTCTAGTACTTCTTTCGGAAAATCTTCGGTGACGTATACCTCTTTTAAGTTCCTCTTTATTTTCAGTATCTCACTCTTTTTCCAGATGTTTGCAAAAACAATAAGAAAATGTTGCCAGAAAATGTTGCTAGAAAATGTTGCTAAGAAATGTTGCTAGAAAATGTTGCTAGAAAATGTTGCTAGAAAATGTTGCTAAGAAATGTTGCTAGAAAATGTTGCTAGAAAATGTTGCTAAGAAATGTTGCTAAGAAATGTTGCTAGAAAATGTTGCTAGAAAATGTTGCTAAGAAATGTTGCTAGAAAATGTTGCCAGAAAATGTTGCTAGAAAATGTTGCCAAGAAATGTTGCCAAGAAATGTTGCTGTTAAAAGTTGCCAGGAAATGTTGCTGCAAAGCGTTGCTAGAAAATGTTACTGGAAAGTGTAGCTTCAAAAGTTTGCTGGAAAGTTGCGGGCAAATGTTCCTAGAAACGCCTGCCCGATATTATTTTGCATAACGTTGCCGACTTTTCTTCGAAATGTTGCTTTGGGTCCTGTTTGCCCACCTTCTTAATCGTTAGCTGTTCGGTGGTAATTTCCTTTTTGTCTTCGACAACATCGAACAGCCTTACTGAAATTTTTATTTTTCTCTCTTTATTTTGATTTCCCTCTTTAACTATCAATTGATCGTATTTTATGTACGCAAAATTTCCTTTTGCACGTTCTTCTATAAGTTTTGGCTTTAATTCTTTTCGCTTTTCTAGTACTTCTTTCGGAAAATCTTCGGTGACGTATACCTCTTTTAAGTTCCTCTTTATTTTCAGTATCTCACTCTTTTTCCAGATGTTTGCAAAAACAATAAGAAAATGTTGCCAGAAAATGTTGCTAGAAAATGTTGCTAAGAAATGTTGCTAGAAAATGTTGCTAGAAAATGTTGCTAGAAAATGTTGCTAAGAAATGTTGCTAGAAAATGTTGCTAGAAAATGTTGCTAAGAAATGTTGCTAAGAAATGTTGCTAGAAAATGTTGCTAGAAAATGTTGCTAAGAAATGTTGCTAGAAAATGTTGCCAGAAAATGTTGCTAGAAAATGTTGCCAAGAAATGTTGCCAAGAAATGTTGCTGTTAAAAGTTGCCAGGAAATGTTGCTGCAAAGCGTTGCTAGAAAATGTTACTGGAAAGTGTAGCTTCAAAAGTTTGCTGGAAAGTTGCGGGCAAATGTTCCTAGAAACGCCTGCCCGATATTATTTTGCATAACGTTGCCGACTTTTCTTCGAAATGTTGCTTTGGGTCCTGTTTGCCCACCTTCTTAATCGTTAGCTGTTCGGTGGTAATTTCCTTTTTGTCTTCGACAACATCGAACAGCCTTACTGAAATTTTTATTTTTCTCTCTTTATTTTGATTTCCCTCTTTAACTATCAATTGATCGTATTTTATGTACGCAAAATTTCCTTTTGCACGTTCTTCTATAAGTTTTGGCTTTAATTCTTTTCGCTTTTCTAGTACTTCTTTCGGAAAATCTTCGGTGACGTATACCTCTTTTAAGTTCCTCTTTATTTTCAGTATCTCACTCTTTTTCCAGATGTTTGCAAAAACAATAAGAAAATGTTGCCAGAAAATGTTGCTAGAAAATGTTGCTAAGAAATGTTGCTAGAAAATGTTGCTAGAAAATGTTGCTAGAAAATGTTGCTAAGAAATGTTGCTAGAAAATGTTGCTAGAAAATGTTGCTAAGAAATGTTGCTAAGAAATGTTGCTAGAAAATGTTGCTAGAAAATGTTGCTAAGAAATGTTGCTAGAAAATGTTGCCAGAAAATGTTGCTAGAAAATGTTGCCAAGAAATGTTGCCAAGAAATGTTGCTGTTAAAAGTTGCCAGGAAATGTTGCTGCAAAGCGTTGCTAGAAAATGTTACTGGAAAGTGTAGCTTCAAAAGTTTGCTGGAAAGTTGCGGGCAAATGTTCCTAGAAACGCCTGCCCGATATTATTTTGCATAACGTTGCCGACTTTTCTTCGAAATGTTGCTTTGGGTCCTGTTTGCCCACCTTCTTAATCGTTAGCTGTTCGGTGGTAATTTCCTTTTTGTCTTCGACAACATCGAACAGCCTTACTGAAATTTTTATTTTTCTCTCTTTATTTTGATTTCCCTCTTTAACTATCAATTGATCGTATTTTATGTACGCAAAATTTCCTTTTGCACGTTCTTCTATAAGTTTTGGCTTTAATTCTTTTCGCTTTTCTAGTACTTCTTTCGGAAAATCTTCGGTGACGTATACCTCTTTTAAGTTCCTCTTTATTTTCAGTATCTCACTCTTTTTCCAGATGTTTGCAAAAACAATAAGAAAATGTTGCCAGAAAATGTTGCTAGAAAATGTTGCTAAGAAATGTTGCTAGAAAATGTTGCTAGAAAATGTTGCTAGAAAATGTTGCTAAGAAATGTTGCTAGAAAATGTTGCTAGAAAATGTTGCTAAGAAATGTTGCTAAGAAATGTTGCTAGAAAATGTTGCTAGAAAATGTTGCTAAGAAATGTTGCTAGAAAATGTTGCCAGAAAATGTTGCTAGAAAATGTTGCCAAGAAATGTTGCCAAGAAATGTTGCTGTTAAAAGTTGCCAGGAAATGTTGCTGCAAAGCGTTGCTAGAAAATGTTACTGGAAAGTGTAGCTTCAAAAGTTTGCTGGAAAGTTGCGGGCAAATGTTCCTAGAAACGCCTGCCCGATATTATTTTGCATAACGTTGCCGACTTTTCTTCGAAATGTTGCTTTGGGTCCTGTTTGCCCACCTTCTTAATCGTTAGCTGTTCGGTGGTAATTTCCTTTTTGTCTTCGACAACATCGAACAGCCTTACTGAAATTTTTATTTTTCTCTCTTTATTTTGATTTCCCTCTTTAACTATCAATTGATCGTATTTTATGTACGCAAAATTTCCTTTTGCACGTTCTTCTATAAGTTTTGGCTTTAATTCTTTTCGCTTTTCTAGTACTTCTTTCGGAAAATCTTCGGTGACGTATACCTCTTTTAAGTTCCTCTTTATTTTCAGTATCTCACTCTTTTTCCAGATGTTTGCAAAAACAATAAGAAAATGTTGCCAGAAAATGTTGCTAGAAAATGTTGCTAAGAAATGTTGCTAGAAAATGTTGCTAGAAAATGTTGCTAGAAAATGTTGCTAAGAAATGTTGCTAGAAAATGTTGCTAGAAAATGTTGCTAAGAAATGTTGCTAAGAAATGTTGCTAGAAAATGTTGCTAGAAAATGTTGCTAAGAAATGTTGCTAGAAAATGTTGCCAGAAAATGTTGCTAGAAAATGTTGCCAAGAAATGTTGCCAAGAAATGTTGCTGTTAAAAGTTGCCAGGAAATGTTGCTGCAAAGCGTTGCTAGAAAATGTTACTGGAAAGTGTAGCTTCAAAAGTTTGCTGGAAAGTTGCGGGCAAATGTTCCTAGAAACGCCTGCCCGATATTATTTTGCATAACGTTGCCGACTTTTCTTCGAAATGTTGCTTTGGGTCCTGTTTGCCCACCTTCTTAATCGTTAGCTGTTCGGTGGTAATTTCCTTTTTGTCTTCGACAACATCGAACAGCCTTACTGAAATTTTTATTTTTCTCTCTTTATTTTGATTTCCCTCTTTAACTATCAATTGATCGTATTTTATGTACGCAAAATTTCCTTTTGCACGTTCTTCTATAAGTTTTGGCTTTAATTCTTTTCGCTTTTCTAGTACTTCTTTCGGAAAATCTTCGGTGACGTATACCTCTTTTAAGTTCCTCTTTATTTTCAGTATCTCACTCTTTTTCCAGATGTTTGCAAAAACAATAAGAAAATGTTGCCAGAAAATGTTGCTAGAAAATGTTGCTAAGAAATGTTGCTAGAAAATGTTGCTAGAAAATGTTGCTAGAAAATGTTGCTAAGAAATGTTGCTAGAAAATGTTGCTAGAAAATGTTGCTAAGAAATGTTGCTAAGAAATGTTGCTAGAAAATGTTGCTAGAAAATGTTGCTAAGAAATGTTGCTAGAAAATGTTGCCAGAAAATGTTGCTAGAAAATGTTGCCAAGAAATGTTGCCAAGAAATGTTGCTGTTAAAAGTTGCCAGGAAATGTTGCTGCAAAGCGTTGCTAGAAAATGTTACTGGAAAGTGTAGCTTCAAAAGTTTGCTGGAAAGTTGCGGGCAAATGTTCCTAGAAACGCCTGCCCGATATTATTTTGCATAACGTTGCCGACTTTTCTTCGAAATGTTGCTTTGGGTCCTGTTTGCCCACCTTCTTAATCGTTAGCTGTTCGGTGGTAATTTCCTTTTTGTCTTCGACAACATCGAACAGCCTTACTGAAATTTTTATTTTTCTCTCTTTATTTTGATTTCCCTCTTTAACTATCAATTGATCGTATTTTATGTACGCAAAATTTCCTTTTGCACGTTCTTCTATAAGTTTTGGCTTTAATTCTTTTCGCTTTTCTAGTACTTCTTTCGGAAAATCTTCGGTGACGTATACCTCTTTTAAGTTCCTCTTTATTTTCAGTATCTCACTCTTTTTCCAGATGTTTGCAAAAACAATAAGAAAATGTTGCCAGAAAATGTTGCTAGAAAATGTTGCTAAGAAATGTTGCTAGAAAATGTTGCTAGAAAATGTTGCTAGAAAATGTTGCTAAGAAATGTTGCTAGAAAATGTTGCTAGAAAATGTTGCTAAGAAATGTTGCTAAGAAATGTTGCTAGAAAATGTTGCTAGAAAATGTTGCTAAGAAATGTTGCTAGAAAATGTTGCCAGAAAATGTTGCTAGAAAATGTTGCCAAGAAATGTTGCCAAGAAATGTTGCTGTTAAAAGTTGCCAGGAAATGTTGCTGCAAAGCGTTGCTAGAAAATGTTACTGGAAAGTGTAGCTTCAAAAGTTTGCTGGAAAGTTGCGGGCAAATGTTCCTAGAAACGCCTGCCCGATATTATTTTGCATAACGTTGCCGACTTTTCTTCGAAATGTTGCTTTGGGTCCTGTTTGCCCACCTTCTTAATCGTTAGCTGTTCGGTGGTAATTTCCTTTTTGTCTTCGACAACATCGAACAGCCTTACTGAAATTTTTATTTTTCTCTCTTTATTTTGATTTCCCTCTTTAACTATCAATTGATCGTATTTTATGTACGCAAAATTTCCTTTTGCACGTTCTTCTATAAGTTTTGGCTTTAATTCTTTTCGCTTTTCTAGTACTTCTTTTGGAAAATCTTCGGTGACGTATACCTCTTTTAAGTTCCTCTTTATTTTCAGTATCTCACTCTTTTTCCAGATGTTTGCAAAAACAATAAGAAAATGTTGCCAGAAAATGTTGCTAGAAAATGTTGCTAAGAAATGTTGCTAAGAAATGTTGCTAGAAAATGTTGCTAGAAAATGTTGCTAAGAAATGTTGCTAGAAAATGTTGCTAGAAAATGTTGCTAAGAAATGTTGCTAAGAAATGTTGCTAGAAAATGTTGCTAGAAAATGTTGCTAAGAAATGTTGCTAGAAAATGTTGCCAGAAAATGTTGCTAGAAAATGTTGCCAAGAAATGTTGCCAAGAAATGTTGCTGTTAAAAGTTGCCAGGAAATGTTGCTGCAAAGCGTTGCTAGAAAATGTTACTGGAAAGTGTAGCTTCAAAAGTTTGCTGGAAAGTTGCGGGCAAATGTTCCTAGAAACGCCTGCCCGATATTATTTTGCATAACGTTGCCGACTTTTCTTCGAAATGTTGCTTTGGGTCCTGTTTGCCCACCTTCTTAATCGTTAGCTGTTCGGTGGTAATTTCCTTTTTGTCTTCGACAACATCGAACAGCCTTACTGAAATTTTTATTTTTCTCTCTTTATTTTGATTTCCCTCTTTAACTATCAATTGATCGTATTTTATGTACGCAAAATTTCCTTTTGCACGTTCTTCTATAAGTTTTGGCTTTAATTCTTTTCGCTTTTCTAGTACTTCTTTCGGAAAATCTTCGGTGACGTATACCTCTTTTAAGTTCCTCTTTATTTTCAGTATCTCACTCTTTTTCCAGATGTTTGCAAAAACAATAAGAAAATGTTGCCAGAAAATGTTGCTAGAAAATGTTGCTAAGAAATGTTGCTAGAAAATGTTGCTAGAAAATGTTGCTAGAAAATGTTGCTAAGAAATGTTGCTAGAAAATGTTGCTAGAAAATGTTGCTAAGAAATGTTGCTAAGAAATGTTGCTAGAAAATGTTGCTAGAAAATGTTGCTAAGAAATGTTGCTAGAAAATGTTGCCAGAAAATGTTGCTAGAAAATGTTGCCAAGAAATGTTGCCAAGAAATGTTGCTGTTAAAAGTTGCCAGGAAATGTTGCTGCAAAGCGTTGCTAGAAAATGTTACTGGAAAGTGTAGCTTCAAAAGTTTGCTGGAAAGTTGCGGGCAAATGTTCCTAGAAACGCCTGCCCGATATTATTTTGCATAACGTTGCCGACTTTTCTTCGAAATGTTGCTTTGGGTCCTGTTTGCCCACCTTCTTAATCGTTAGCTGTTCGGTGGTAATTTCCTTTTTGTCTTCGACAACATCGAACAGCCTTACTGAAATTTTTATTTTTCTCTCTTTATTTTGATTTCCCTCTTTAACTATCAATTGATCGTATTTTATGTACGCAAAATTTCCTTTTGCACGTTCTTCTATAAGTTTTGGCTTTAATTCTTTTCGCTTTTCTAGTACTTCTTTCGGAAAATCTTCGGTGACGTATACCTCTTTTAAGTTCCTCTTTATTTTCAGTATCTCACTCTTTTTCCAGATGTTTGCAAAAACAATAAGAAAATGTTGCCAGAAAATGTTGCTAGAAAATGTTGCTAAGAAATGTTGCTAGAAAATGTTGCTAGAAAATGTTGCTAGAAAATGTTGCTAAGAAATGTTGCTAGAAAATGTTGCTAGAAAATGTTGCTAAGAAATGTTGCTAAGAAATGTTGCTAGAAAATGTTGCTAGAAAATGTTGCTAAGAAATGTTGCTAGAAAATGTTGCCAGAAAATGTTGCTAGAAAATGTTGCCAAGAAATGTTGCCAAGAAATGTTGCTGTTAAAAGTTGCCAGGAAATGTTGCTGCAAAGCGTTGCTAGAAAATGTTACTGGAAAGTGTAGCTTCAAAAGTTTGCTGGAAAGTTGCGGGCAAATGTTCCTAGAAACGCCTGCCCGATATTATTTTGCATAACGTTGCCGACTTTTCTTCGAAATGTTGCTTTGGGTCCTGTTTGCCCACCTTCTTAATCGTTAGCTGTTCGGTGGTAATTTCCTTTTTGTCTTCGACAACATCGAACAGCCTTACTGAAATTTTTATTTTTCTCTCTTTATTTTGATTTCCCTCTTTAACTATCAATTGATCGTATTTTATGTACGCAAAATTTCCTTTTGCACGTTCTTCTATAAGTTTTGGCTTTAATTCTTTTCGCTTTTCTAGTACTTCTTTCGGAAAATCTTCGGTGACGTATACCTCTTTTAAGTTCCTCTTTATTTTCAGTATCTCACTCTTTTTCCAGATGTTTGCAAAAACAATAAGAAAATGTTGCCAGAAAATGTTGCTAGAAAATGTTGCTAAGAAATGTTGCTAGAAAATGTTGCTAGAAAATGTTGCTAGAAAATGTTGCTAAGAAATGTTGCTAGAAAATGTTGCTAGAAAATGTTGCTAAGAAATGTTGCTAAGAAATGTTGCTAGAAAATGTTGCTAGAAAATGTTGCTAAGAAATGTTGCTAGAAAATGTTGCCAGAAAATGTTGCTAGAAAATGTTGCCAAGAAATGTTGCCAAGAAATGTTGCTGTTAAAAGTTGCCAGGAAATGTTGCTGCAAAGCGTTGCTAGAAAATGTTACTGGAAAGTGTAGCTTCAAAAGTTTGCTGGAAAGTTGCGGGCAAATGTTCCTAGAAACGCCTGCCCGATATTATTTTGCATAACGTTGCCGACTTTTCTTCGAAATGTTGCTTTGGGTCCTGTTTGCCCACCTTCTTAATCGTTAGCTGTTCGGTGGTAATTTCCTTTTTGTCTTCGACAACATCGAACAGCCTTACTGAAATTTTTATTTTTCTCTCTTTATTTTGATTTCCCTCTTTAACTATCAATTGATCGTATTTTATGTACGCAAAATTTCCTTTTGCACGTTCTTCTATAAGTTTTGGCTTTAATTCTTTTCGCTTTTCTAGTACTTCTTTCGGAAAATCTTCGGTGACGTATACCTCTTTTAAGTTCCTCTTTATTTTCAGTATCTCACTCTTTTTCCAGATGTTTGCAAAAACAATAAGAAAATGTTGCCAGAAAATGTTGCTAGAAAATGTTGCTAAGAAATGTTGCTAGAAAATGTTGCTAGAAAATGTTGCTAGAAAATGTTGCTAAGAAATGTTGCTAGAAAATGTTGCTAGAAAATGTTGCTAAGAAATGTTGCTAAGAAATGTTGCTAGAAAATGTTGCTAGAAAATGTTGCTAAGAAATGTTGCTAGAAAATGTTGCCAGAAAATGTTGCTAGAAAATGTTGCCAAGAAATGTTGCCAAGAAATGTTGCTGTTAAAAGTTGCCAGGAAATGTTGCTGCAAAGCGTTGCTAGAAAATGTTACTGGAAAGTGTAGCTTCAAAAGTTTGCTGGAAAGTTGCGGGCAAATGTTCCTAGAAACGCCTGCCCGATATTATTTTGCATAACGTTGCCGACTTTTCTTCGAAATGTTGCTTTGGGTCCTGTTTGCCCACCTTCTTAATCGTTAGCTGTTCGGTGGTAATTTCCTTTTTGTCTTCGACAACATCGAACAGCCTTACTGAAATTTTTATTTTTCTCTCTTTATTTTGATTTCCCTCTTTAACTATCAATTGATCGTATTTTATGTACGCAAAATTTCCTTTTGCACGTTCTTCTATAAGTTTTGGCTTTAATTCTTTTCGCTTTTCTAGTACTTCTTTCGGAAAATCTTCGGTGACGTATACCTCTTTTAAGTTCCTCTTTATTTTCAGTATCTCACTCTTTTTCCAGATGTTTGCAAAAACAATAAGAAAATGTTGCCAGAAAATGTTGCTAGAAAATGTTGCTAAGAAATGTTGCTAGAAAATGTTGCTAGAAAATGTTGCTAGAAAATGTTGCTAAGAAATGTTGCTAGAAAATGTTGCTAGAAAATGTTGCTAAGAAATGTTGCTAAGAAATGTTGCTAGAAAATGTTGCTAGAAAATGTTGCTAAGAAATGTTGCTAGAAAATGTTGCCAGAAAATGTTGCTAGAAAATGTTGCCAAGAAATGTTGCCAAGAAATGTTGCTGTTAAAAGTTGCCAGGAAATGTTGCTGCAAAGCGTTGCTAGAAAATGTTACTGGAAAGTGTAGCTTCAAAAGTTTGCTGGAAAGTTGCGGGCAAATGTTCCTAGAAACGCCTGCCCGATATTATTTTGCATAACGTTGCCGACTTTTCTTCGAAATGTTGCTTTGGGTCCTGTTTGCCCACCTTCTTAATCGTTAGCTGTTCGGTGGTAATTTCCTTTTTGTCTTCGACAACATCGAACAGCCTTACTGAAATTTTTATTTTTCTCTCTTTATTTTGATTTCCCTCTTTAACTATCAATTGATCGTATTTTATGTACGCAAAATTTCCTTTTGCACGTTCTTCTATAAGTTTTGGCTTTAATTCTTTTCGCTTTTCTAGTACTTCTTTCGGAAAATCTTCGGTGACGTATACCTCTTTTAAGTTCCTCTTTATTTTCAGTATCTCACTCTTTTTCCAGATGTTTGCAAAAACAATAAGAAAATGTTGCCAGAAAATGTTGCTAGAAAATGTTGCTAAGAAATGTTGCTAGAAAATGTTGCTAGAAAATGTTGCTAGAAAATGTTGCTAAGAAATGTTGCTAGAAAATGTTGCTAGAAAATGTTGCTAAGAAATGTTGCTAAGAAATGTTGCTAAGAAATGTTGCTAGAAAATGTTGCTAAGAAATGTTGCTAGAAAATGTTGCCAGAAAATGTTGCTAGAAAATGTTGCCAAGAAATGTTGCCAAGAAATGTTGCTGTTAAAAGTTGCCAGGAAATGTTGCTGCAAAGCGTTGCTAGAAAATGTTACTGGAAAGTGTAGCTTCAAAAGTTTGCTGGAAAGTTGCGGGCAAATGTTCCTAGAAACGCCTGCCCGATATTATTTTGCATAACGTTGCCGACTTTTCTTCGAAATGTTGCTTTGGGTCCTGTTTGCCCACCTTCTTAATCGTTAGCTGTTCGGTGGTAATTTCCTTTTTGTCTTCGACAACATCGAACAGCCTTACTGAAATTTTTATTTTTCTCTCTTTATTTTGATTTCCCTCTTTAACTATCAATTGATCGTATTTTATGTACGCAAAATTTCCTTTTGCACGTTCTTCTATAAGTTTTGGCTTTAATTCTTTTCGCTTTTCTAGTACTTCTTTCGGAAAATCTTCGGTGACGTATACCTCTTTTAAGTTCCTCTTTATTTTCAGTATCTCACTCTTTTTCCAGATGTTTGCAAAAACAATAAGAAAATGTTGCCAGAAAATGTTGCTAGAAAATGTTGCTAAGAAATGTTGCTAGAAAATGTTGCTAGAAAATGTTGCTAGAAAATGTTGCTAAGAAATGTTGCTAGAAAATGTTGCTAGAAAATGTTGCTAAGAAATGTTGCTAAGAAATGTTGCTAGAAAATTTTGCTAGAAAATGTTGCTAAGAAATGTTGCTAGAAAATGTTGCCAGAAAATGTTGCTAGAAAATGTTGCCAAGAAATGTTGCCAAGAAATGTTGCTGTTAAAAGTTGCCAGGAAATGTTGCTGCAAAGCGTTGCTAGAAAATGTTACTGGAAAGTGTAGCTTCAAAAGTTTGCTGGAAAGTTGCGGGCAAATGTTCCTAGAAACGCCTGCCCGATATTATTTTGCATAACGTTGCCGACTTTTCTTCGAAATGTTGCTTTGGGTCCTGTTTGCCCACCTTCTTAATCGTTAGCTGTTCGGTGGTAATTTCCTTTTTGTCTTCGACAACATCGAACAGCCTTACTGAAATTTTTATTTTTCTCTCTTTATTTTGATTTCCCTCTTTAACTATCAATTGATCGTATTTTATGTACGCAAAATTTCCTTTTGCACGTTCTTCTATAAGTTTTGGCTTTAATTCTTTTCGCTTTTCTAGTACTTCTTTCGGAAAATCTTCGGTGACGTATACCTCTTTTAAGTTCCTCTTTATTTTCAGTATCTCACTCTTTTTCCAGATGTTTGCAAAAACAATAAGAAAATGTTGCCAGAAAATGTTGCTAGAAAATGTTGCTAAGAAATGTTGCTAGAAAATGTTGCTAGAAAATGTTGCTAGAAAATGTTGCTAAGAAATGTTGCTAGAAAATGTTGCTAGAAAATGTTGCTAAGAAATGTTGCTAAGAAATGTTGCTAGAAAATGTTGCTAGAAAATGTTGCTAAGAAATGTTGCTAGAAAATGTTGCCAGAAAATGTTGCTAGAAAATGTTGCCAAGAAATGTTGCCAAGAAATGTTGCTGTTAAAAGTTGCCAGGAAATGTTGCTGCAAAGCGTTGCTAGAAAATGTTACTGGAAAGTGTAGCTTCAAAAGTTTGCTGGAAAGTTGCGGGCAAATGTTCCTAGAAACGCCTGCCCGATATTATTTTGCATAACGTTGCCGACTTTTCTTCGAAATGTTGCTTTGGGTCCTGTTTGCCCACCTTCTTAATCGTTAGCTGTTCGGTGGTAATTTCCTTTTTGTCTTCGACAACATCGAACAGCCTTACTGAAATTTTTATTTTTCTCTCTTTATTTTGATTTCCCTCTTTAACTATCAATTGATCGTATTTTATGTACGCAAAATTTCCTTTTGCACGTTCTTCTATAAGTTTTGGCTTTAATTCTTTTCGCTTTTCTAGTACTTCTTTCGGAAAATCTTCGGTGACGTATACCTCTTTTAAGTTCCTCTTTATTTTCAGTATCTCACTCTTTTTCCAGATGTTTGCAAAAACAATAAGAAAATGTTGCCAGAAAATGTTGCTAGAAAATGTTGCTAAGAAATGTTGCTAGAAAATGTTGCTAGAAAATGTTGCTAGAAAATGTTGCTAAGAAATGTTGCTAGAAAATGTTGCTAGAAAATGTTGCTAAGAAATGTTGCTAAGAAATGTTGCTAAGAAATGTTGCTAGAAAATGTTGCTAAGAAATGTTGCTAGAAAATGTTGCCAGAAAATGTTGCTAGAAAATGTTGCCAAGAAATGTTGCCAAGAAATGTTGCTGTTAAAAGTTGCCAGGAAATGTTGCTGCAAAGCGTTGCTAGAAAATGTTACTGGAAAGTGTAGCTTCAAAAGTTTGCTGGAAAGTTGCGGGCAAATGTTCCTAGAAACGCCTGCCCGATATTATTTTGCATAACGTTGCCGACTTTTCTTCGAAATGTTGCTTTGGGTCCTGTTTGCCCACCTTCTTAATCGTTAGCTGTTCGGTGGTAATTTCCTTTTTGTCTTCGACAACATCGAACAGCCTTACTGAAATTTTTATTTTTCTCTCTTTATTTTGATTTCCCTCTTTAACTATCAATTGATCGTATTTTATGTACGCAAAATTTCCTTTTGCACGTTCTTCTATAAGTTTTGGCTTTAATTCTTTTCGCTTTTCTAGTACTTCTTTCGGAAAATCTTCGGTGACGTATACCTCTTTTAAGTTCCTCTTTATTTTCAGTATCTCACTCTTTTTCCAGATGTTTGCAAAAACAATAAGAAAATGTTGCCAGAAAATGTTGCTAGAAAATGTTGCTAAGAAATGTTGCTAGAAAATGTTGCTAGAAAATGTTGCTAGAAAATGTTGCTAAGAAATGTTGCTAGAAAATGTTGCTAGAAAATGTTGCTAAGAAATGTTGCTAAGAAATGTTGCTAGAAAATTTTGCTAGAAAATGTTGCTAAGAAATGTTGCTAGAAAATGTTGCCAGAAAATGTTGCTAGAAAATGTTGCCAAGAAATGTTGCCAAGAAATGTTGCTGTTAAAAGTTGCCAGGAAATGTTGCTGCAAAGCGTTGCTAGAAAATGTTACTGGAAAGTGTAGCTTCAAAAGTTTGCTGGAAAGTTGCGGGCAAATGTTCCTAGAAACGCCTGCCCGATATTATTTTGCATAACGTTGCCGACTTTTCTTCGAAATGTTGCTTTGGGTCCTGTTTGCCCACCTTCTTAATCGTTAGCTGTTCGGTGGTAATTTCCTTTTTGTCTTCGACAACATCGAACAGCCTTACTGAAATTTTTATTTTTCTCTCTTTATTTTGATTTCCCTCTTTAACTATCAATTGATCGTATTTTATGTACGCAAAATTTCCTTTTGCACGTTCTTCTATAAGTTTTGGCTTTAATTCTTTTCGCTTTTCTAGTACTTCTTTCGGAAAATCTTCGGTGACGTATACCTCTTTTAAGTTCCTCTTTATTTTCAGTATCTCACTCTTTTTCCAGATGTTTGCAAAAACAATAAGAAAATGTTGCCAGAAAATGTTGCTAGAAAATGTTGCTAAGAAATGTTGCTAAGAAATGTTGCTAGAAAATGTTGCTAGAAAATGTTGCTAAGAAATGTTGCTAGAAAATGTTGCTAGAAAATGTTGCTAAGAAATGTTGCTAAGAAATGTTGCTAGAAAATGTTGCTAGAAAATGTTGCTAAGAAATGTTGCTAGAAAATGTTGCCAGAAAATGTTGCTAGAAAATGTTGCCAAGAAATGTTGCCAAGAAATGTTGCTGTTAAAAGTTGCCAGGAAATGTTGCTGCAAAGCGTTGCTAGAAAATGTTACTGGAAAGTGTAGCTTCAAAAGTTTGCTGGAAAGTTGCGGGCAAATGTTCCTAGAAACGCCTGCCCGATATTATTTTGCATAACGTTGCCGACTTTTCTTCGAAATGTTGCTTTGGGTCCTGTTTGCCCACCTTCTTAATCGTTAGCTGTTCGGTGGTAATTTCCTTTTTGTCTTCGACAACATCGAACAGCCTTACTGAAATTTTTATTTTTCTCTCTTTATTTTGATTTCCCTCTTTAACTATCAATTGATCGTATTTTATGTACGCAAAATTTCCTTTTGCACGTTCTTCTATAAGTTTTGGCTTTAATTCTTTTCGCTTTTCTAGTACTTCTTTCGGAAAATCTTCGGTGACGTATACCTCTTTTAAGTTCCTCTTTATTTTCAGTATCTCACTCTTTTTCCAGATGTTTGCAAAAACAATAAGAAAATGTTGCCAGAAAATGTTGCTAGAAAATGTTGCTAAGAAATGTTGCTAGAAAATGTTGCTAGAAAATGTTGCTAGAAAATGTTGCTAAGAAATGTTGCTAGAAAATGTTGCTAGAAAATGTTGCTAAGAAATGTTGCTAAGAAATGTTGCTAGAAAATGTTGCTAGAAAATGTTGCTAAGAAATGTTGCTAGAAAATGTTGCCAGAAAATGTTGCTAGAAAATGTTGCCAAGAAATGTTGCCAAGAAATGTTGCTGTTAAAAGTTGCCAGGAAATGTTGCTGCAAAGCGTTGCTAGAAAATGTTACTGGAAAGTGTAGCTTCAAAAGTTTGCTGGAAAGTTGCGGGCAAATGTTCCTAGAAACGCCTGCCCGATATTATTTTGCATAACGTTGCCGACTTTTCTTCGAAATGTTGCTTTGGGTCCTGTTTGCCCACCTTCTTAATCGTTAGCTGTTCGGTGGTAATTTCCTTTTTGTCTTCGACAACATCGAACAGCCTTACTGAAATTTTTATTTTTCTCTCTTTATTTTGATTTCCCTCTTTAACTATCAATTGATCGTATTTTATGTACGCAAAATTTCCTTTTGCACGTTCTTCTATAAGTTTTGGCTTTAATTCTTTTCGCTTTTCTAGTACTTCTTTCGGAAAATCTTCGGTGACGTATACCTCTTTTAAGTTCCTCTTTATTTTCAGTATCTCACTCTTTTTCCAGATGTTTGCAAAAACAATAAGAAAATGTTGCCAGAAAATGTTGCTAGAAAATGTTGCTAAGAAATGTTGCTAGAAAATGTTGCTAGAAAATGTTGCTAGAAAATGTTGCTAAGAAATGTTGCTAGAAAATGTTGCTAGAAAATGTTGCTAAGAAATGTTGCTAAGAAATGTTGCTAGAAAATGTTGCTAGAAAATGTTGCTAAGAAATGTTGCTAGAAAATGTTGCCAGAAAATGTTGCTAGAAAATGTTGCCAAGAAATGTTGCCAAGAAATGTTGCTGTTAAAAGTTGCCAGGAAATGTTGCTGCAAAGCGTTGCTAGAAAATGTTACTGGAAAGTGTAGCTTCAAAAGTTTGCTGGAAAGTTGCGGGCAAATGTTCCTAGAAACGCCTGCCCGATATTATTTTGCATAACGTTGCCGACTTTTCTTCGAAATGTTGCTTTGGGTCCTGTTTGCCCACCTTCTTAATCGTTAGCTGTTCGGTGGTAATTTCCTTTTTGTCTTCGACAACATCGAACAGCCTTACTGAAATTTTTATTTTTCTCTCTTTATTTTGATTTCCCTCTTTAACTATCAATTGATCGTATTTTATGTACGCAAAATTTCCTTTTGCACGTTCTTCTATAAGTTTTGGCTTTAATTCTTTTCGCTTTTCTAGTACTTCTTTCGGAAAATCTTCGGTGACGTATACCTCTTTTAAGTTCCTCTTTATTTTCAGTATCTCACTCTTTTTCCAGATGTTTGCAAAAACAATAAGAAAATGTTGCCAGAAAATGTTGCTAGAAAATGTTGCTAAGAAATGTTGCTAGAAAATGTTGCTAGAAAATGTTGCTAGAAAATGTTGCTAAGAAATGTTGCTAGAAAATGTTGCTAGAAAATGTTGCTAAGAAATGTTGCTAAGAAATGTTGCTAGAAAATGTTGCTAGAAAATGTTGCTAAGAAATGTTGCTAGAAAATGTTGCCAGAAAATGTTGCTAGAAAATGTTGCCAAGAAATGTTGCCAAGAAATGTTGCTGTTAAAAGTTGCCAGGAAATGTTGCTGCAAAGCGTTGCTAGAAAATGTTACTGGAAAGTGTAGCTTCAAAAGTTTGCTGGAAAGTTGCGGGCAAATGTTCCTAGAAACGCCTGCCCGATATTATTTTGCATAACGTTGCCGACTTTTCTTCGAAATGTTGCTTTGGGTCCTGTTTGCCCACCTTCTTAATCGTTAGCTGTTCGGTGGTAATTTCCTTTTTGTCTTCGACAACATCGAACAGCCTTACTGAAATTTTTATTTTTCTCTCTTTATTTTGATTTCCCTCTTTAACTATCAATTGATCGTATTTTATGTACGCAAAATTTCCTTTTGCACGTTCTTCTATAAGTTTTGGCTTTAATTCTTTTCGCTTTTCTAGTACTTCTTTCGGAAAATCTTCGGTGACGTATACCTCTTTTAAGTTCCTCTTTATTTTCAGTATCTCACTCTTTTTCCAGATGTTTGCAAAAACAATAAGAAAATGTTGCCAGAAAATGTTGCTAGAAAATGTTGCTAAGAAATGTTGCTAAGAAATGTTGCTAGAAAATGTTGCTAGAAAATGTTGCTAAGAAATGTTGCTAGAAAATGTTGCTAGAAAATGTTGCTAAGAAATGTTGCTAAGAAATGTTGCTAGAAAATGTTGCTAGAAAATGTTGCTAAGAAATGTTGCTAGAAAATGTTGCCAGAAAATGTTGCTAGAAAATGTTGCCAAGAAATGTTGCCAAGAAATGTTGCTGTTAAAAGTTGCCAGGAAATGTTGCTGCAAAGCGTTGCTAGAAAATGTTACTGGAAAGTGTAGCTTCAAAAGTTTGCTGGAAAGTTGCGGGCAAATGTTCCTAGAAACGCCTGCCCGATATTATTTTGCATAACGTTGCCGACTTTTCTTCGAAATGTTGCTTTGGGTCCTGTTTGCCCACCTTCTTAATCGTTAGCTGTTCGGTGGTAATTTCCTTTTTGTCTTCGACAACATCGAACAGCCTTACTGAAATTTTTATTTTTCTCTCTTTATTTTGATTTCCCTCTTTAACTATCAATTGATCGTATTTTATGTACGCAAAATTTCCTTTTGCACGTTCTTCTATAAGTTTTGGCTTTAATTCTTTTCGCTTTTCTAGTACTTCTTTCGGAAAATCTTCGGTGACGTATACCTCTTTTAAGTTCCTCTTTATTTTCAGTATCTCACTCTTTTTCCAGATGTTTGCAAAAACAATAAGAAAATGTTGCCAGAAAATGTTGCTAGAAAATGTTGCTAAGAAATGTTGCTAGAAAATGTTGCTAGAAAATGTTGCTAGAAAATGTTGCTAAGAAATGTTGCTAGAAAATGTTGCTAGAAAATGTTGCTAAGAAATGTTGCTAAGAAATGTTGCTAGAAAATGTTGCTAGAAAATGTTGCTAAGAAATGTTGCTAGAAAATGTTGCCAGAAAATGTTGCTAGAAAATGTTGCCAAGAAATGTTGCCAAGAAATGTTGCTGTTAAAAGTTGCCAGGAAATGTTGCTGCAAAGCGTTGCTAGAAAATGTTACTGGAAAGTGTAGCTTCAAAAGTTTGCTGGAAAGTTGCGGGCAAATGTTCCTAGAAACGCCTGCCCGATATTATTTTGCATAACGTTGCCGACTTTTCTTCGAAATGTTGCTTTGGGTCCTGTTTGCCCACCTTCTTAATCGTTAGCTGTTCGGTGGTAATTTCCTTTTTGTCTTCGACAACATCGAACAGCCTTACTGAAATTTTTATTTTTCTCTCTTTATTTTGATTTCCCTCTTTAACTATCAATTGATCGTATTTTATGTACGCAAAATTTCCTTTTGCACGTTCTTCTATAAGTTTTGGCTTTAATTCTTTTCGCTTTTCTAGTACTTCTTTCGGAAAATCTTCGGTGACGTATACCTCTTTTAAGTTCCTCTTTATTTTCAGTATCTCACTCTTTTTCCAGATGTTTGCAAAAACAATAAGAAAATGTTGCCAGAAAATGTTGCTAGAAAATGTTGCTAAGAAATGTTGCTAGAAAATGTTGCTAGAAAATGTTGCTAGAAAATGTTGCTAAGAAATGTTGCTAGAAAATGTTGCTAGAAAATGTTGCTAAGAAATGTTGCTAAGAAATGTTGCTAGAAAATGTTGCTAGAAAATGTTGCTAAGAAATGTTGCTAGAAAATGTTGCCAGAAAATGTTGCTAGAAAATGTTGCCAAGAAATGTTGCCAAGAAATGTTGCTGTTAAAAGTTGCCAGGAAATGTTGCTGCAAAGCGTTGCTAGAAAATGTTACTGGAAAGTGTAGCTTCAAAAGTTTGCTGGAAAGTTGCGGGCAAATGTTCCTAGAAACGCCTGCCCGATATTATTTTGCATAACGTTGCCGACTTTTCTTCGAAATGTTGCTTTGGGTCCTGTTTGCCCACCTTCTTAATCGTTAGCTGTTCGGTGGTAATTTCCTTTTTGTCTTCGACAACATCGAACAGCCTTACTGAAATTTTTATTTTTCTCTCTTTATTTTGATTTCCCTCTTTAACTATCAATTGATCGTATTTTATGTACGCAAAATTTCCTTTTGCACGTTCTTCTATAAGTTTTGGCTTTAATTCTTTTCGCTTTTCTAGTACTTCTTTCGGAAAATCTTCGGTGACGTATACCTCTTTTAAGTTCCTCTTTATTTTCAGTATCTCACTCTTTTTCCAGATGTTTGCAAAAACAATAAGAAAATGTTGCCAGAAAATGTTGCTAGAAAATGTTGCTAAGAAATGTTGCTAGAAAATGTTGCTAGAAAATGTTGCTAGAAAATGTTGCTAAGAAATGTTGCTAGAAAATGTTGCTAGAAAATGTTGCTAAGAAATGTTGCTAAGAAATGTTGCTAGAAAATGTTGCTAGAAAATGTTGCTAAGAAATGTTGCTAGAAAATGTTGCCAGAAAATGTTGCTAGAAAATGTTGCCAAGAAATGTTGCCAAGAAATGTTGCTGTTAAAAGTTGCCAGGAAATGTTGCTGCAAAGCGTTGCTAGAAAATGTTACTGGAAAGTGTAGCTTCAAAAGTTTGCTGGAAAGTTGCGGGCAAATGTTCCTAGAAACGCCTGCCCGATATTATTTTGCATAACGTTGCCGACTTTTCTTCGAAATGTTGCTTTGGGTCCTGTTTGCCCACCTTCTTAATCGTTAGCTGTTCGGTGGTAATTTCCTTTTTGTCTTCGACAACATCGAACAGCCTTACTGAAATTTTTATTTTTCTCTCTTTATTTTGATTTCCCTCTTTAACTATCAATTGATCGTATTTTATGTACGCAAAATTTCCTTTTGCACGTTCTTCTATAAGTTTTGGCTTTAATTCTTTTCGCTTTTCTAGTACTTCTTTCGGAAAATCTTCGGTGACGTATACCTCTTTTAAGTTCCTCTTTATTTTCAGTATCTCACTCTTTTTCCAGATGTTTGCAAAAACAATAAGAAAATGTTGCCAGAAAATGTTGCTAGAAAATGTTGCTAAGAAATGTTGCTAGAAAATGTTGCTAGAAAATGTTGCTAGAAAATGTTGCTAAGAAATGTTGCTAGAAAATGTTGCTAGAAAATGTTGCTAAGAAATGTTGCTAAGAAATGTTGCTAGAAAATGTTGCTAGAAAATGTTGCTAAGAAATGTTGCTAGAAAATGTTGCCAGAAAATGTTGCTAGAAAATGTTGCCAAGAAATGTTGCCAAGAAATGTTGCTGTTAAAAGTTGCCAGGAAATGTTGCTGCAAAGCGTTGCTAGAAAATGTTACTGGAAAGTGTAGCTTCAAAAGTTTGCTGGAAAGTTGCGGGCAAATGTTCCTAGAAACGCCTGCCCGATATTATTTTGCATAACGTTGCCGACTTTTCTTCGAAATGTTGCTTTGGGTCCTGTTTGCCCACCTTCTTAATCGTTAGCTGTTCGGTGGTAATTTCCTTTTTGTCTTCGACAACATCGAACAGCCTTACTGAAATTTTTATTTTTCTCTCTTTATTTTGATTTCCCTCTTTAACTATCAATTGATCGTATTTTATGTACGCAAAATTTCCTTTTGCACGTTCTTCTATAAGTTTTGGCTTTAATTCTTTTCGCTTTTCTAGTACTTCTTTCGGAAAATCTTCGGTGACGTATACCTCTTTTAAGTTCCTCTTTATTTTCAGTATCTCACTCTTTTTCCAGATGTTTGCAAAAACAATAAGAAAATGTTGCCAGAAAATGTTGCTAGAAAATGTTGCTAAGAAATGTTGCTAGAAAATGTTGCTAGAAAATGTTGCTAGAAAATGTTGCTAAGAAATGTTGCTAGAAAATGTTGCTAGAAAATGTTGCTAAGAAATGTTGCTAAGAAATGTTGCTAGAAAATGTTGCTAGAAAATGTTGCTAAGAAATGTTGCTAGAAAATGTTGCCAGAAAATGTTGCTAGAAAATGTTGCCAAGAAATGTTGCCAAGAAATGTTGCTGTTAAAAGTTGTCAGGAAATGTTGCTGCAAAGCGTTGCTAGAAAATGTTACTGGAAAGTGTAGCTTCAAAAGTTTGCTGGAAAGTTGCGGGCAAATGTTCCTAGAAACGCCTGCCCGATATTATTTTGCATAACGTTGCCGACTTTTCTTCGAAATGTTGCTTTGGGTCCTGTTTGCCCACCTTCTTAATCGTTAGCTGTTCGGTGGTAATTTCCTTTTTGTCTTCGACAACATCGAACAGCCTTACTGAAATTTTTATTTTTCTCTCTTTATTTTGATTTCCCTCTTTAACTATCAATTGATCGTATTTTATGTACGCAAAATTTCCTTTTGCACGTTCTTCTATAAGTTTTGGCTTTAATTCTTTTCGCTTTTCTAGTACTTCTTTCGGAAAATCTTCGGTGACGTATACCTCTTTTAAGTTCCTCTTTATTTTCAGTATCTCACTCTTTTTCCAGATGTTTGCAAAAACAATAAGAAAATGTTGCCAGAAAATGTTGCTAGAAAATGTTGCTAAGAAATGTTGCTAGAAAATGTTGCTAGAAAATGTTGCTAGAAAATGTTGCTAAGAAATGTTGCTAGAAAATGTTGCTAGAAAATGTTGCTAAGAAATGTTGCTAAGAAATGTTGCTAGAAAATGTTGCTAGAAAATGTTGCTAAGAAATGTTGCTAGAAAATGTTGCCAGAAAATGTTGCTAGAAAATGTTGCCAAGAAATGTTGCCAAGAAATGTTGCTGTTAAAAGTTGCCAGGAAATGTTGCTGCAAAGCGTTGCTAGAAAATGTTACTGGAAAGTGTAGCTTCAAAAGTTTGCTGGAAAGTTGCGGGCAAATGTTCCTAGAAACGCCTGCCCGATATTATTTTGCATAACGTTGCCGACTTTTCTTCGAAATGTTGCTTTGGGTCCTGTTTGCCCACCTTCTTAATCGTTAGCTGTTCGGTGGTAATTTCCTTTTTGTCTTCGACAACATCGAACAGCCTTACTGAAATTTTTATTTTTCTCTCTTTATTTTGATTTCCCTCTTTAACTATCAATTGATCGTATTTTATGTACGCAAAATTTCCTTTTGCACGTTCTTCTATAAGTTTTGGCTTTAATTCTTTTCGCTTTTCTAGTACTTCTTTCGGAAAATCTTCGGTGACGTATACCTCTTTTAAGTTCCTCTTTATTTTCAGTATCTCACTCTTTTTCCAGATGTTTGCAAAAACAATAAGAAAATGTTGCCAGAAAATGTTGCTAGAAAATGTTGCTAAGAAATGTTGCTAGAAAATGTTGCTAGAAAATGTTGCTAGAAAATGTTGCTAAGAAATGTTGCTAGAAAATGTTGCTAGAAAATGTTGCTAAGAAATGTTGCTAAGAAATGTTGCTAGAAAATGTTGCTAGAAAATGTTGCTAAGAAATGTTGCTAGAAAATGTTGCCAGAAAATGTTGCTAGAAAATGTTGCCAAGAAATGTTGCCAAGAAATGTTGCTGTTAAAAGTTGCCAGGAAATGTTGCTGCAAAGCGTTGCTAGAAAATGTTACTGGAAAGTGTAGCTTCAAAAGTTTGCTGGAAAGTTGCGGGCAAATGTTCCTAGAAACGCCTGCCCGATATTATTTTGCATAACGTTGCCGACTTTTCTTCGAAATGTTGCTTTGGGTCCTGTTTGCCCACCTTCTTAATCGTTAGCTGTTCGGTGGTAATTTCCTTTTTGTCTTCGACAACATCGAACAGCCTTACTGAAATTTTTATTTTTCTCTCTTTATTTTGATTTCCCTCTTTAACTATCAATTGATCGTATTTTATGTACGCAAAATTTCCTTTTGCACGTTCTTCTATAAGTTTTGGCTTTAATTCTTTTCGCTTTTCTAGTACTTCTTTCGGAAAATCTTCGGTGACGTATACCTCTTTTAAGTTCCTCTTTATTTTCAGTATCTCACTCTTTTTCCAGATGTTTGCAAAAACAATAAGAAAATGTTGCCAGAAAATGTTGCTAGAAAATGTTGCTAAGAAATGTTGCTAAGAAATGTTGCTAGAAAATGTTGCTAGAAAATGTTGCTAAGAAATGTTGCTAGAAAATGTTGCTAGAAAATGTTGCTAAGAAATGTTGCTAAGAAATGTTGCTAGAAAATGTTGCTAGAAAATGTTGCTAAGAAATGTTGCTAGAAAATGTTGCCAGAAAATGTTGCTAGAAAATGTTGCCAAGAAATGTTGCCAAGAAATGTTGCTGTTAAAAGTTGCCAGGAAATGTTGCTGCAAAGCGTTGCTAGAAAATGTTACTGGAAAGTGTAGCTTCAAAAGTTTGCTGGAAAGTTGCGGGCAAATGTTCCTAGAAACGCCTGCCCGATATTATTTTGCATAACGTTGCCGACTTTTCTTCGAAATGTTGCTTTGGGTCCTGTTTGCCCACCTTCTTAATCGTTAGCTGTTCGGTGGTAATTTCCTTTTTGTCTTCGACAACATCGAACAGCCTTACTGAAATTTTTATTTTTCTCTCTTTATTTTGATTTCCCTCTTTAACTATCAATTGATCGTATTTTATGTACGCAAAATTTCCTTTTGCACGTTCTTCTATAAGTTTTGGCTTTAATTCTTTTCGCTTTTCTAGTACTTCTTTCGGAAAATCTTCGGTGACGTATACCTCTTTTAAGTTCCTCTTTATTTTCAGTATCTCACTCTTTTTCCAGATGTTTGCAAAAACAATAAGAAAATGTTGCCAGAAAATGTTGCTAGAAAATGTTGCTAAGAAATGTTGCTAGAAAATGTTGCTAGAAAATGTTGCTAGAAAATGTTGCTAAGAAATGTTGCTAGAAAATGTTGCTAGAAAATGTTGCTAAGAAATGTTGCTAAGAAATGTTGCTAGAAAATGTTGCTAGAAAATGTTGCTAAGAAATGTTGCTAGAAAATGTTGCCAGAAAATGTTGCTAGAAAATGTTGCCAAGAAATGTTGCCAAGAAATGTTGCTGTTAAAAGTTGCCAGGAAATGTTGCTGCAAAGCGTTGCTAGAAAATGTTACTGGAAAGTGTAGCTTCAAAAGTTTGCTGGAAAGTTGCGGGCAAATGTTCCTAGAAACGCCTGCCCGATATTATTTTGCATAACGTTGCCGACTTTTCTTCGAAATGTTGCTTTGGGTCCTGTTTGCCCACCTTCTTAATCGTTAGCTGTTCGGTGGTAATTTCCTTTTTGTCTTCGACAACATCGAACAGCCTTACTGAAATTTTTATTTTTCTCTCTTTATTTTGATTTCCCTCTTTAACTATCAATTGATCGTATTTTATGTACGCAAAATTTCCTTTTGCACGTTCTTCTATAAGTTTTGGCTTTAATTCTTTTCGCTTTTCTAGTACTTCTTTCGGAAAATCTTCGGTGACGTATACCTCTTTTAAGTTCCTCTTTATTTTCAGTATCTCACTCTTTTTCCAGATGTTTGCAAAAACAATAAGAAAATGTTGCCAGAAAATGTTGCTAGAAAATGTTGCTAAGAAATGTTGCTAGAAAATGTTGCTAGAAAATGTTGCTAGAAAATGTTGCTAAGAAATGTTGCTAGAAAATGTTGCTAGAAAATGTTGCTAAGAAATGTTGCTAAGAAATGTTGCTAGAAAATGTTGCTAGAAAATGTTGCTAAGAAATGTTGCTAGAAAATGTTGCCAGAAAATGTTGCTAGAAAATGTTGCCAAGAAATGTTGCCAAGAAATGTTGCTGTTAAAAGTTGCCAGGAAATGTTGCTGCAAAGCGTTGCTAGAAAATGTTACTGGAAAGTGTAGCTTCAAAAGTTTGCTGGAAAGTTGCGGGCAAATGTTCCTAGAAACGCCTGCCCGATATTATTTTGCATAACGTTGCCGACTTTTCTTCGAAATGTTGCTTTGGGTCCTGTTTGCCCACCTTCTTAATCGTTAGCTGTTCGGTGGTAATTTCCTTTTTGTCTTCGACAACATCGAACAGCCTTACTGAAATTTTTATTTTTCTCTCTTTATTTTGATTTCCCTCTTTAACTATCAATTGATCGTATTTTATGTACGCAAAATTTCCTTTTGCACGTTCTTCTATAAGTTTTGGCTTTAATTCTTTTCGCTTTTCTAGTACTTCTTTCGGAAAATCTTCGGTGACGTATACCTCTTTTAAGTTCCTCTTTATTTTCAGTATCTCACTCTTTTTCCAGATGTTTGCAAAAACAATAAGAAAATGTTGCCAGAAAATGTTGCTAGAAAATGTTGCTAAGAAATGTTGCTAGAAAATGTTGCTAGAAAATGTTGCTAGAAAATGTTGCTAAGAAATGTTGCTAGAAAATGTTGCTAGAAAATGTTGCTAAGAAATGTTGCTAAGAAATGTTGCTAGAAAATGTTGCTAGAAAATGTTGCTAAGAAATGTTGCTAGAAAATGTTGCCAGAAAATGTTGCTAGAAAATGTTGCCAAGAAATGTTGCCAAGAAATGTTGCTGTTAAAAGTTGCCAGGAAATGTTGCTGCAAAGCGTTGCTAGAAAATGTTACTGGAAAGTGTAGCTTCAAAAGTTTGCTGGAAAGTTGCGGGCAAATGTTCCTAGAAACGCCTGCCCGATATTATTTTGCATAACGTTGCCGACTTTTCTTCGAAATGTTGCTTTGGGTCCTGTTTGCCCACCTTCTTAATCGTTAGCTGTTCGGTGGTAATTTCCTTTTTGTCTTCGACAACATCGAACAGCCTTACTGAAATTTTTATTTTTCTCTCTTTATTTTGATTTCCCTCTTTAACTATCAATTGATCGTATTTTATGTACGCAAAATTTCCTTTTGCACGTTCTTCTATAAGTTTTGGCTTTAATTCTTTTCGCTTTTCTAGTACTTCTTTCGGAAAATCTTCGGTGACGTATACCTCTTTTAAGTTCCTCTTTATTTTCAGTATCTCACTCTTTTTCCAGATGTTTGCAAAAACAATAAGAAAATGTTGCCAGAAAATGTTGCTAGAAAATGTTGCTAAGAAATGTTGCTAGAAAATGTTGCTAGAAAATGTTGCTAGAAAATGTTGCTAAGAAATGTTGCTAGAAAATGTTGCTAGAAAATGTTGCTAAGAAATGTTGCTAAGAAATGTTGCTAGAAAATGTTGCTAGAAAATGTTGCTAAGAAATGTTGCTAGAAAATGTTGCCAGAAAATGTTGCTAGAAAATGTTGCCAAGAAATGTTGCCAAGAAATGTTGCTGTTAAAAGTTGCCAGGAAATGTTGCTGCAAAGCGTTGCTAGAAAATGTTACTGGAAAGTGTAGCTTCAAAAGTTTGCTGGAAAGTTGCGGGCAAATGTTCCTAGAAACGCCTGCCCGATATTATTTTGCATAACGTTGCCGACTTTTCTTCGAAATGTTGCTTTGGGTCCTGTTTGCCCACCTTCTTAATCGTTAGCTGTTCGGTGGTAATTTCCTTTTTGTCTTCGACAACATCGAACAGCCTTACTGAAATTTTTATTTTTCTCTCTTTATTTTGATTTCCCTCTTTAACTATCAATTGATCGTATTTTATGTACGCAAAATTTCCTTTTGCACGTTCTTCTATAAGTTTTGGCTTTAATTCTTTTCGCTTTTCTAGTACTTCTTTCGGAAAATCTTCGGTGACGTATACCTCTTTTAAGTTCCTCTTTATTTTCAGTATCTCACTCTTTTTCCAGATGTTTGCAAAAACAATAAGAAAATGTTGCCAGAAAATGTTGCTAGAAAATGTTGCTAAGAAATGTTGCTAGAAAATGTTGCTAGAAAATGTTGCTAGAAAATGTTGCTAAGAAATGTTGCTAGAAAATGTTGCTAGAAAATGTTGCTAAGAAATGTTGCTAAGAAATGTTGCTAGAAAATGTTGCTAGAAAATGTTGCTAAGAAATGTTGCTAGAAAATGTTGCCAGAAAATGTTGCTAGAAAATGTTGCCAAGAAATGTTGCCAAGAAATGTTGCTGTTAAAAGTTGCCAGGAAATGTTGCTGCAAAGCGTTGCTAGAAAATGTTACTGGAAAGTGTAGCTTCAAAAGTTTGCTGGAAAGTTGCGGGCAAATGTTCCTAGAAACGCCTGCCCGATATTATTTTGCATAACGTTGCCGACTTTTCTTCGAAATGTTGCTTTGGGTCCTGTTTGCCCACCTTCTTAATCGTTAGCTGTTCGGTGGTAATTTCCTTTTTGTCTTCGACAACATCGAACAGCCTTACTGAAATTTTTATTTTTCTCTCTTTATTTTGATTTCCCTCTTTAACTATCAATTGATCGTATTTTATGTACGCAAAATTTCCTTTTGCACGTTCTTCTATAAGTTTTGGCTTTAATTCTTTTCGCTTTTCTAGTACTTCTTTCGGAAAATCTTCGGTGACGTATACCTCTTTTAAGTTCCTCTTTATTTTCAGTATCTCACTCTTTTTCCAGATGTTTGCAAAAACAATAAGAAAATGTTGCCAGAAAATGTTGCTAGAAAATGTTGCTAAGAAATGTTGCTAGAAAATGTTGCTAGAAAATGTTGCTAGAAAATGTTGCTAAGAAATGTTGCTAGAAAATGTTGCTAGAAAATGTTGCTAAGAAATGTTGCTAAGAAATGTTGCTAGAAAATGTTGCTAGAAAATGTTGCTAAGAAATGTTGCTAGAAAATGTTGCCAGAAAATGTTGCTAGAAAATGTTGCCAAGAAATGTTGCCAAGAAATGTTGCTGTTAAAAGTTGCCAGGAAATGTTGCTGCAAAGCGTTGCTAGAAAATGTTACTGGAAAGTGTAGCTTCAAAAGTTTGCTGGAAAGTTGCGGGCAAATGTTCCTAGAAACGCCTGCCCGATATTATTTTGCATAACGTTGCCGACTTTTCTTCGAAATGTTGCTTTGGGTCCTGTTTGCCCACCTTCTTAATCGTTAGCTGTTCGGTGGTAATTTCCTTTTTGTCTTCGACAACATCGAACAGCCTTACTGAAATTTTTATTTTTCTCTCTTTATTTTGATTTCCCTCTTTAACTATCAATTGATCGTATTTTATGTACGCAAAATTTCCTTTTGCACGTTCTTCTATAAGTTTTGGCTTTAATTCTTTTCGCTTTTCTAGTACTTCTTTCGGAAAATCTTCGGTGACGTATACCTCTTTTAAGTTCCTCTTTATTTTCAGTATCTCACTCTTTTTCCAGATGTTTGCAAAAACAATAAGAAAATGTTGCCAGAAAATGTTGCTAGAAAATGTTGCTAAGAAATGTTGCTAGAAAATGTTGCTAGAAAATGTTGCTAGAAAATGTTGCTAAGAAATGTTGCTAGAAAATGTTGCTAGAAAATGTTGCTAAGAAATGTTGCTAAGAAATGTTGCTAGAAAATGTTGCTAGAAAATGTTGCTAAGAAATGTTGCTAGAAAATGTTGCCAGAAAATGTTGCTAGAAAATGTTGCCAAGAAATGTTGCCAAGAAATGTTGCTGTTAAAAGTTGCCAGGAAATGTTGCTGCAAAGCGTTGCTAGAAAATGTTACTGGAAAGTGTAGCTTCAAAAGTTTGCTGGAAAGTTGCGGGCAAATGTTCCTAGAAACGCCTGCCCGATATTATTTTGCATAACGTTGCCGACTTTTCTTCGAAATGTTGCTTTGGGTCCTGTTTGCCCACCTTCTTAATCGTTAGCTGTTCGGTGGTAATTTCCTTTTTGTCTTCGACAACATCGAACAGCCTTACTGAAATTTTTATTTTTCTCTCTTTATTTTGATTTCCCTCTTTAACTATCAATTGATCGTATTTTATGTACGCAAAATTTCCTTTTGCACGTTCTTCTATAAGTTTTGGCTTTAATTCTTTTCGCTTTTCTAGTACTTCTTTCGGAAAATCTTCGGTGACGTATACCTCTTTTAAGTTCCTCTTTATTTTCAGTATCTCACTCTTTTTCCAGATGTTTGCAAAAACAATAAGAAAATGTTGCCAGAAAATGTTGCTAGAAAATGTTGCTAAGAAATGTTGCTAGAAAATGTTGCTAGAAAATGTTGCTAGAAAATGTTGCTAAGAAATGTTGCTAGAAAATGTTGCTAGAAAATGTTGCTAAGAAATGTTGCTAAGAAATGTTGCTAGAAAATGTTGCTAGAAAATGTTGCTAAGAAATGTTGCTAGAAAATGTTGCCAGAAAATGTTGCTAGAAAATGTTGCCAAGAAATGTTGCCAAGAAATGTTGCTGTTAAAAGTTGCCAGGAAATGTTGCTGCAAAGCGTTGCTAGAAAATGTTACTGGAAAGTGTAGCTTCAAAAGTTTGCTGGAAAGTTGCGGGCAAATGTTCCTAGAAACGCCTGCCCGATATTATTTTGCATAACGTTGCCGACTTTTCTTCGAAATGTTGCTTTGGGTCCTGTTTGCCCACCTTCTTAATCGTTAGCTGTTCGGTGGTAATTTCCTTTTTGTCTTCGACAACATCGAACAGCCTTACTGAAATTTTTATTTTTCTCTCTTTATTTTGATTTCCCTCTTTAACTATCAATTGATCGTATTTTATGTACGCAAAATTTCCTTTTGCACGTTCTTCTATAAGTTTTGGCTTTAATTCTTTTCGCTTTTCTAGTACTTCTTTTGGAAAATCTTCGGTGACGTATACCTCTTTTAAGTTCCTCTTTATTTTCAGTATCTCACTCTTTTTCCAGATGTTTGCAAAAACAATAAGAAAATGTTGCCAGAAAATGTTGCTAGAAAATGTTGCTAAGAAATGTTGCTAAGAAATGTTGCTAGAAAATGTTGCTAGAAAATGTTGCTAAGAAATGTTGCTAGAAAATGTTGCTAGAAAATGTTGCTAAGAAATGTTGCTAAGAAATGTTGCTAGAAAATGTTGCTAGAAAATGTTGCTAAGAAATGTTGCTAGAAAATGTTGCCAGAAAATGTTGCTAGAAAATGTTGCCAAGAAATGTTGCCAAGAAATGTTGCTGTTAAAAGTTGCCAGGAAATGTTGCTGCAAAGCGTTGCTAGAAAATGTTACTGGAAAGTGTAGCTTCAAAAGTTTGCTGGAAAGTTGCGGGCAAATGTTCCTAGAAACGCCTGCCCGATATTATTTTGCATAACGTTGCCGACTTTTCTTCGAAATGTTGCTTTGGGTCCTGTTTGCCCACCTTCTTAATCGTTAGCTGTTCGGTGGTAATTTCCTTTTTGTCTTCGACAACATCGAACAGCCTTACTGAAATTTTTATTTTTCTCTCTTTATTTTGATTTCCCTCTTTAACTATCAATTGATCGTATTTTATGTACGCAAAATTTCCTTTTGCACGTTCTTCTATAAGTTTTGGCTTTAATTCTTTTCGCTTTTCTAGTACTTCTTTCGGAAAATCTTCGGTGACGTATACCTCTTTTAAGTTCCTCTTTATTTTCAGTATCTCACTCTTTTTCCAGATGTTTGCAAAAACAATAAGAAAATGTTGCCAGAAAATGTTGCTAGAAAATGTTGCTAAGAAATGTTGCTAGAAAATGTTGCTAGAAAATGTTGCTAGAAAATGTTGCTAAGAAATGTTGCTAGAAAATGTTGCTAGAAAATGTTGCTAAGAAATGTTGCTAAGAAATGTTGCTAGAAAATGTTGCTAGAAAATGTTGCTAAGAAATGTTGCTAGAAAATGTTGCCAGAAAATGTTGCTAGAAAATGTTGCCAAGAAATGTTGCCAAGAAATGTTGCTGTTAAAAGTTGCCAGGAAATGTTGCTGCAAAGCGTTGCTAGAAAATGTTACTGGAAAGTGTAGCTTCAAAAGTTTGCTGGAAAGTTGCGGGCAAATGTTCCTAGAAACGCCTGCCCGATATTATTTTGCATAACGTTGCCGACTTTTCTTCGAAATGTTGCTTTGGGTCCTGTTTGCCCACCTTCTTAATCGTTAGCTGTTCGGTGGTAATTTCCTTTTTGTCTTCGACAACATCGAACAGCCTTACTGAAATTTTTATTTTTCTCTCTTTATTTTGATTTCCCTCTTTAACTATCAATTGATCGTATTTTATGTACGCAAAATTTCCTTTTGCACGTTCTTCTATAAGTTTTGGCTTTAATTCTTTTCGCTTTTCTAGTACTTCTTTCGGAAAATCTTCGGTGACGTATACCTCTTTTAAGTTCCTCTTTATTTTCAGTATCTCACTCTTTTTCCAGATGTTTGCAAAAACAATAAGAAAATGTTGCCAGAAAATGTTGCTAGAAAATGTTGCTAAGAAATGTTGCTAGAAAATGTTGCTAGAAAATGTTGCTAGAAAATGTTGCTAAGAAATGTTGCTAGAAAATGTTGCTAGAAAATGTTGCTAAGAAATGTTGCTAAGAAATGTTGCTAGAAAATGTTGCTAGAAAATGTTGCTAAGAAATGTTGCTAGAAAATGTTGCCAGAAAATGTTGCTAGAAAATGTTGCCAAGAAATGTTGCCAAGAAATGTTGCTGTTAAAAGTTGCCAGGAAATGTTGCTGCAAAGCGTTGCTAGAAAATGTTACTGGAAAGTGTAGCTTCAAAAGTTTGCTGGAAAGTTGCGGGCAAATGTTCCTAGAAACGCCTGCCCGATATTATTTTGCATAACGTTGCCGACTTTTCTTCGAAATGTTGCTTTGGGTCCTGTTTGCCCACCTTCTTAATCGTTAGCTGTTCGGTGGTAATTTCCTTTTTGTCTTCGACAACATCGAACAGCCTTACTGAAATTTTTATTTTTCTCTCTTTATTTTGATTTCCCTCTTTAACTATCAATTGATCGTATTTTATGTACGCAAAATTTCCTTTTGCACGTTCTTCTATAAGTTTTGGCTTTAATTCTTTTCGCTTTTCTAGTACTTCTTTCGGAAAATCTTCGGTGACGTATACCTCTTTTAAGTTCCTCTTTATTTTCAGTATCTCACTCTTTTTCCAGATGTTTGCAAAAACAATAAGAAAATGTTGCCAGAAAATGTTGCTAGAAAATGTTGCTAAGAAATGTTGCTAGAAAATGTTGCTAGAAAATGTTGCTAGAAAATGTTGCTAAGAAATGTTGCTAGAAAATGTTGCTAGAAAATGTTGCTAAGAAATGTTGCTAAGAAATGTTGCTAGAAAATGTTGCTAGAAAATGTTGCTAAGAAATGTTGCTAGAAAATGTTGCCAGAAAATGTTGCTAGAAAATGTTGCCAAGAAATGTTGCCAAGAAATGTTGCTGTTAAAAGTTGCCAGGAAATGTTGCTGCAAAGCGTTGCTAGAAAATGTTACTGGAAAGTGTAGCTTCAAAAGTTTGCTGGAAAGTTGCGGGCAAATGTTCCTAGAAACGCCTGCCCGATATTATTTTGCATAACGTTGCCGACTTTTCTTCGAAATGTTGCTTTGGGTCCTGTTTGCCCACCTTCTTAATCGTTAGCTGTTCGGTGGTAATTTCCTTTTTGTCTTCGACAACATCGAACAGCCTTACTGAAATTTTTATTTTTCTCTCTTTATTTTGATTTCCCTCTTTAACTATCAATTGATCGTATTTTATGTACGCAAAATTTCCTTTTGCACGTTCTTCTATAAGTTTTGGCTTTAATTCTTTTCGCTTTTCTAGTACTTCTTTCGGAAAATCTTCGGTGACGTATACCTCTTTTAAGTTCCTCTTTATTTTCAGTATCTCACCCTTTTTCCAGATGTTTGCAAAAACAATAAGAAAATGTTGCCAGAAAATGTTGCTAGAAAATGTTGCTAAGAAATGTTGCTAAGAAATGTTGCTAGAAAATGTTGCTAGAAAATGTTGCTAAGAAATGTTGCTAGAAAATGTTGCTAGAAAATGTTGCTAAGAAATGTTGCTAAGAAATGTTGCTAGAAAATGTTGCTAGAAAATGTTGCTAAGAAATGTTGCTAGAAAATGTTGCCAGAAAATGTTGCTAGAAAATGTTGCCAAGAAATGTTGCCAAGAAATGTTGCTGTTAAAAGTTGCCAGGAAATGTTGCTGCAAAGCGTTGCTAGAAAATGTTACTGGAAAGTGTAGCTTCAAAAGTTTGCTGGAAAGTTGCGGGCAAATGTTCCTAGAAACGCCTGCCCGATATTATTTTGCATAACGTTGCCGACTTTTCTTCGAAATGTTGCTTTGGGTCCTGTTTGCCCACCTTCTTAATCGTTAGCTGTTCGGTGGTAATTTCCTTTTTGTCTTCGACAACATCGAACAGCCTTACTGAAATTTTTATTTTTCTCTCTTTATTTTGATTTCCCTCTTTAACTATCAATTGATCGTATTTTATGTACGCAAAATTTCCTTTTGCACGTTCTTCTATAAGTTTTGGCTTTAATTCTTTTCGCTTTTCTAGTACTTCTTTCGGAAAATCTTCGGTGACGTATACCTCTTTTAAGTTCCTCTTTATTTTCAGTATCTCACTCTTTTTCCAGATGTTTGCAAAAACAATAAGAAAATGTTGCCAGAAAATGTTGCTAGAAAATGTTGCTAAGAAATGTTGCTAGAAAATGTTGCTAGAAAATGTTGCTAGAAAATGTTGCTAAGAAATGTTGCTAGAAAATGTTGCTAGAAAATGTTGCTAAGAAATGTTGCTAAGAAATGTTGCTAGAAAATGTTGCTAGAAAATGTTGCTAAGAAATGTTGCTAGAAAATGTTGCCAGAAAATGTTGCTAGAAAATGTTGCCAAGAAATGTTGCCAAGAAATGTTGCTGTTAAAAGTTGCCAGGAAATGTTGCTGCAAAGCGTTGCTAGAAAATGTTACTGGAAAGTGTAGCTTCAAAAGTTTGCTGGAAAGTTGCGGGCAAATGTTCCTAGAAACGCCTGCCCGATATTATTTTGCATAACGTTGCCGACTTTTCTTCGAAATGTTGCTTTGGGTCCTGTTTGCCCACCTTCTTAATCGTTAGCTGTTCGGTGGTAATTTCCTTTTTGTCTTCGACAACATCGAACAGCCTTACTGAAATTTTTATTTTTCTCTCTTTATTTTGATTTCCCTCTTTAACTATCAATTGATCGTATTTTATGTACGCAAAATTTCCTTTTGCACGTTCTTCTATAAGTTTTGGCTTTAATTCTTTTCGCTTTTCTAGTACTTCTTTCGGAAAATCTTCGGTGACGTATACCTCTTTTAAGTTCCTCTTTATTTTCAGTATCTCACTCTTTTTCCAGATGTTTGCAAAAACAATAAGAAAATGTTGCCAGAAAATGTTGCTAAGAAATGTTGCTAGAAAATGTTGCTAGAAAATGTTGCTAGAAAATGTTGCTAAGAAATGTTGCTAGAAAATGTTGCTAGAAAATGTTGCTAAGAAATGTTGCTAAGAAATGTTGCTAGAAAATGTTGCTAGAAAATGTTGCTAAGAAATGTTGCTAGAAAATGTTGCCAGAAAATGTTGCTAGAAAATGTTGCCAAGAAATGTTGCCAAGAAATGTTGCTGTTAAAAGTTGCCAGGAAATGTTGCTGCAAAGCGTTGCTAGAAAATGTTACTGGAAAGTGTAGCTTCAAAAGTTTGCTGGAAAGTTGCGGGCAAATGTTCCTAGAAACGCCTGCCCGATATTATTTTGCATAACGTTGCCGACTTTTCTTCGAAATGTTGCTTTGGGTCCTGTTTGCCCACCTTCTTAATCGTTAGCTGTTCGGTGGTAATTTCCTTTTTATCTTCGAGAGCATCGAACAGCCTTACTGAAATTCTTCGCCAAATTAATTATCTCCATCACTGTTCGTTGTAGTCGGCCAACCTCAGGCCGGCCATGCGTCCACGATTTTAGACAATTTGAATTCTAGAAAGATAAAGATACAGACTTTTAAGAACACAATTTTCAACATTTGCAAGGTGACAGCTGATCTATTGACAAAAGACATTTCACGTGCCAGCTGCCAGTCAGACGTTTGGTGTCAGCTGCCAATTTAATTACGTCGGCTCGGTTATGTCTATTGTATGGTGTGTGTATTCACTTGCATTCCACAATTATGTCTATTGTATGGTGCGTGTATTCACTTGCATTCCACAATTATGTCTATTGTATGGTGCGTGCATTCACTTGCATTCCACAATTATGTCTATTGTATAGTGCGTCTCGGGAGTACCGTCCTTGCAAAAAGTTTGCGTTTCGGAACAAGAATTGCGGCAGAATAAAACTGCTGCTTGTCCATGTATTTTCGTCCATTCCTGTTCCTAAAATGCAGTAGAGAATGGTGCTAATGTTAGCAAACATTATATCCTTTCTTTTGATACCAATTTCGTAAGGATCTAATTGGTAGTTGTCGAGAAAAGAGACTTTACGCAACTTGCATATTTCCCAATTTGCCGGAGAATCCTTGACTTTTCAGTATATCCTCAGGATAGTCTTTTCGCATAGAAATCATATGTTTCTGCCACTATTGTAAATTTAAGCAGTTAACAAACATTGTATCCTTTCTTTTGATACCAATTTTGTTAGGATCTAATTGACAGTTGTCCAGGAAACAAATTTTGCGCAACCTGTGTATTTACCAACATGCCGTGGAATTCATTACTTTTCAGTGCATCTTCCGAATGCTTTTTTCGCATAGAAATCCTGTGTTGCTGCAACTAGCTTAGCTGTAAGCAGTTAGCAAACATTGTATCCTTGTTTTTGATACCAATTTTATAAGGATTTATTCGGCAGTTGTCGAGGAAAAAGGTTTTATGCAATTGTATATCTACCAATATGACGGGGAATTCTTAACTTTTCAACATACTTTTTTTCGCATATAAATCGTGTGTTTCTGACAGAAACGTAAATATGTGCAGTTAGCAAACATTATATCCTTTATTTTGATATCAATTTTGTAAGGATCCCATCGGTAATTGTCCAAAAAAAGAGATTTTGCGCAACTTGTATACATACCAATATGATGGAGAATTCTTGATTTTTCAGAATGCCTTTTTGCATAGAAATTTTGTATTACCGGCACTAACTTAACTGTAAGCAGTAATCGAACATCATATCCTTTGTTATGAGGTTATTTTGGTCAACCTGACTTCAGTAGTTGTGCAAGAAAAAAATGTCGCATAACTAGTTTTTTTACCAATTTTACGGGAAATTCCATCCATTTCAGTGCATCCTCAGACTATTTTTTTGCTAGGACGTAGTGCATATGTTTGTGTTGAGACTGGTCATCGCATTTAATGCGCTCCATAACAAGTTAGTCATAAGCCAACCACTGTGACGTGAGCACGGGTGAATGCAATAAGCATAGAAATAAAGTTTATTTTCGTTCCACAAATAAAGACCTCTTTCCTTTCGAAACCACTCATATGCCTTAACAGGTTATGGGCCCAGGCAACGTAGCCATTGTGAAAGTAGTTTTGCTGGGAAGGAATAAGTGTGAAAATATCGCGATCGTGAAAACGTGGGAAGTAAAAGTGTTCGAGCTTGTGACTCAAGGCGGCCATCTTCGCGTGCGAGCAAGGCACGCAGGCGCGACATCAGTGGACAAATAAACAGTAATAACGGGACGCGGAATCAAAGCCAGTTGATTCTCTGGGATTGGAGAAGAGCGAATTAGCGAGAATTTACGTCAACGAGTTTCGTGTCGTATCGCGCGCGTAAGAATACGCGCAGTGTTCGTTTCTTTTTTTGGTCTTCAGTGTGCAAGTGATCAGAGTCTCGTTGGTACATAAAAAAATGTCGGCTGACGCGTTGGTACGATCGGTCAAGCGGTTCGACGGGAGAAACTTCCAAGCGTGGAAATTTCAAATATCAGCAGTGCTGATGGCGAACGAAATATTTGACGTGGTCGACGGTACAAGAACGATACCAGTGAACCAGGATGGTGAAAATGCCGCACAAACGAAATTGTGGATAAAAGACAATGCCAAAGCGACGGCGATCATCGCGTCTGCTATGGAAGACGAACAAGTTGTGAGTGTGCTAGTGTGTGTTACCGCTAAAGAAATGTGGGACAAGCTTATCGCAGTGCACGAACAGAAATCGGTATCGAACGTCGGCGCGTTAACACAAAGGTTCTATACCTATATGATGGGTCCTACAGACACGGCCGTGCAGCACGTGAGTACGGTACAAAACATGGCGCGACAGTTGATAGATCTCGGCGAAAGAATCTCCGACGCAGCAGTGATTGCGAAAATTATGTCGAGTTTAACGTCGAAGTTCAACGTTTTCAGAACAGCGTGGGATAGCGTGGACCCGGCGCGTCAGACAGTCGCGTATTTGTTAGAAAGACTAATAAGGGAAGATTCGAACAAAAGTGAGTGTGGTGACACAACGAGTGCGTTAGCGGTTACTAAGCATAGTAGTTCGAAATACGGTGCGCATTCAAAGGACAAAGACATGAAAAAGAAAAAGTCGAAAAAGAATATCGAGTGTTTTCGGTGCCAGGAAATGGGACACTACGCGAGTCAGTGCAAGAAGCGGAAAAATGATGGCAACAGAAACGACAAGAATCAAGGTCAGTCGAGCCGTGGTTGCGTGTTCGTAGTTCAGTCGCAGAAAGAAAGCGCGAGAGCATTAGTAGTGGGCGAACGAAAACATCAGCCGACAGCCGAGCAGTATAAGCAGTTGCGGGACGCAGATAAAGTGGATGTCTGGATTACCGACAGCGGAGCGTCGGAGCACGTCACATCTCGTCGCGACTGGATTGAGGAGCTACGGCCGGTAATAGGGGAAACTGTCATGTTGGGTGATGACGGTGTATGTGATGTGGTAGGCGTCGGGAGAGTCCGTATCGAGAAACTCGTCAATGGAGAATGGGAAAGCGGTATCATCGAGAATGTCCTACTCGTACCTTGTGTTACACGAAACCTATTTTCCGTCGGTGCCTGCACGAACAAAGGATTCAAAGTAGAATTCGAAAAAGAAATAGTAGAAATAAAGCGAGGCGGTAAAGTTGAGGCAACCGGAACCAAACAGGACAACGGGTTGTACAGAATGTATTTCCGAAGACCGAAGCAGAATCGAGAAGTCAACGTAACAGCCCTGAACTTTAAAATGTGGCACGAGCGACTCGGCCATATACACAAGCGGGCACTCATCGAGTTGGTCAATCGAAAGCTTGTGAAGGGGGTAACCCTGAAGAACACGGAAGATTTCTTCTGCGAAGCTTGCCAGTATGGCAAATTACATAAACTTCCGTTCCAGAGAGAGGTCAAGAAGACGGCGAGCAATCCCGGAGAGATCATCCACAGTGACGTGTGTGGACCAATGTCGGTGCAGTCGTTAGGAGGAGCAAAGTACTATGTGCTTTTCAAGGACGACGCGACAAATTATCGAGTCGTATATTTTATTCATCACAAGTCGGACGTTTTTGAGAAATTCAAGGAGTTCGAGCGCCTTGTAAACAATAAATTTGGGCGCACAATGAAAACGTTACGAACGGACAACGGTACCGAGTACTGCAACCAGAAGATGAGCGAATACATGAAGAAAAGAGGAATAACTCTGGAGACCACAGCACCATATACTCCGGAACAGAACGGGAAGTCGGAGCGAGACAATCGCACAATAGTGGAAGCAGCGAGAACGATGCTACAAGCGAGAAAGCTGCCAGCATATCTTTGGGCGGAAGCAACTGCTACAGCGGTTTACACGCTTAACAGGACCGGGCAGTCAAGGAAGAGCGGAAGTTGTACGCCGTATGAATTGTGGACGAGGAAGAAGCCTGATCTTTCCCACATGAGAATCTTTGGCTCCGACGCCTATGTATACGTGCCGAAACAGAAGCTCACAAAATTCGATCCTCGAGCGAAAAAGTTGATCTTCGTGGGATACGACAGCGAGTCATCGAATTACAGGTGCTATGATCATGTTACAAAAGTTGTGACTATTTCTAGGCATGTAGCGTTCAATGAACGAAAGAGCGAGGTGGAATCGGAGGTACCAGTGTCCGAGGTCGAACTCACACTACCGATGCAGAGCGAAATCAATAAAGATGCATTCCAAGATGCAGAAGACGATACCGAGGCTATCGTCATAAACGCAGGAGTCGACTTTGTAGACGCCGACAACGCGGCAACTGGACAAGCAACGAACAGGGTTGAAAACGTTCGACAGCAACAAGAGCAAGAAACTTCGGCACCGATGGTGCTGCGCAATCGAGCGACGATCAACCAACCAAAGAGATATGGGCTGTATCTCGTGGAACACATTATTCCAACGACATATCAAGAAGCTGTATCAGGTCCAGAGGCTACTCAATGGGCGGAAGCCATCAAGGACGAGCTCGATGCACATCATAAGAACGGGACTTGGGAGATAGTGTCAAAAATCCCAGGTGAAAAAAACATAGATTCCAAGTGGGTCTTCAAAGTTCTACGTGACACGAAAGGAAGCGTGGTCAGATTCAAGGCACGATTATGCGCCAGAGGATTCATGCAGCGAGAAGGTGTGGACTATTCGGAGACTTTCTCACCGGTTGTGAGGTACGACTCCCTTCGAGTACTCCTAGCGATCATCACTGAAGAAAATCTCGAAGCAGTACAGTTTGATGTTCGAACTGCTTTTCTCCATGGACTTCTGGACGAGAATGTTAGGATGAAAATACCAACAGGACTTGAAGTCAACGAAGATCGAGAGAATGTGGTGTGTCTTCTCAAGAAGGCATTGTATGGACTCAAACAGTCACCGCGATGCTGGAATGTGAAAATCGCGAGTGTTCTAAAACGTTTCAATCTAATTGAAACAAATTCGGACAAATGTGTGTATGTCGGCATCTACGACGATGTTAAAGTGTATCTCGCGCTATTCGTTGACGACGGGATAATTGCAGCTAAGTCTGCTGATGTAATCGAGAATATTGTCGGCAAGTTAAGCAAAGAATTTGAGATAACTATCGGTGATTGCAGTACCTTCGTCGGTATGCAAATAAGTCGAGATCGTGAGTCAAGGTCGATGTTTGTACATCAAGAGCTCTACGCAAAGAAAATTATCGAGAGATTCGGAATGAGTCGAGCAAAAGGGGTTTCCGTACCGGCGGATCCTCATACTATTTTGTATCCGGCAGAGTCAGAAGAGGCAGAAAGGCAAGTAGTGCCATATCGCGAGGCAGTAGGATCACTGATGTTTCTTGCCGTAGTAACACGCCCAGATATTGCATACGCGGTGAATTCGGTCAGCAAATTTCTGAACAATCATAACGATAGTCATTGGCGAGCAGTGAAACGCATCATTGGATATCTGATAGAGACAACAAATATGGGAATTGAATTCCGAGCATCGGAGTCGGGTGTCGAAATTGTGGGATACTCAGACGCAGATTTCGCGAGCGATATTGCCACCAGAAGGTCGACGACAGGTTACGCGTTTTGTATGTCAAACGGAATTGTAACTTGGTCATCTCAGCGACAAAAACTCGTGTCAATGAGTACGACGGAATCGGAATACATAGCAGCGTCTACAGCGACGAAAGAGGCCGTGTGGCTTCGCGCATTGTTATGCGAACTTGGGTTTTTGTCAGATAAACCGATGAAACTGTACGTCGACAATCAAAGCGCAATTCGTTTAATTCACAATCCAGAATTTCATAAGCGCACGAAACATATTGACGTGAAATTTCACTATATACGCGAGAAAGTCGAGAATGGTGAAATAAATGTAACCTTTGTGCCTACCGAAGCCCAGTTGGCGGATATATTCACCAAAGCGTCTCCAAAACGCAGATTTGTCGAATTACGCACCAAGCTGGGAATGTGCATAAAACGCTCCGACGGCGGAAGTGTTGAGACTGGTCATCGCATTTAATGCGCTCCATAACAAGTTAGTCATAAGCCAACCACTGTGACGTGAGCACGGGTGAATGCAATAAGCATAGAAATAAAGTTTATTTTCGTTCCACAAATAAAGACCTCTTTCCTTTCGAAACCACTCATATGCCTTAACAGTTTGTAAGATAATTTTTTTGCAGTTTGTTGGCGAATTTCAAAAGTTTGATGAGCGGAAAAAATTGTCTTTTCGAATATCCGGCTTTGAAGTTTCACCGCAGTATAAATTTGTAAAACATTCAATTTGCTGCTAAATGATCAGCATATTTTCGTGATACCTCGCGGCTTTAGGCTGCCACCTTATAGTACACCATCTTTACTTGGGATCCCCGATATGCATACCCAATCTGCGGCTTGTTCTTGAGGGGGCGGTTAATAAAATGCAAAGTTTTCCTTGATTTGAAATTATCTATTTCACAGAGCAACCAATCATTACCCACAAAAAATTAACGGCTATCGATTTATTCGAATCCTCAGTTACAGTAACGGCTTTTCTTAATAAATACATGGTTGAAATCAATCACTTCATAATAGCAAACTTTCCTAGCCCCTAAATCAGTAGTGAACAAGCGATTGAAAAAATTTATATTTAATAATTCAAAAAACAATACAATACATTTGTTTCTCGGCCTTCAAAGAGATTATACTTAAACATATATGTGAATTCTTTGTTTTTACGAGATGGCTTCGAGTAAAACCATTAATATTGGTCTAAAAACTATATTATTTTGAAGAGGGCGCTACATTCTATTTTGTACTGCCATACTGGGGATGGAAGTTCCAGCCACAGTATACATAAAAACCAGAATCGGTCATATAAAAGCACGCTATCAAGTACGGCCGCGACTCTACGGGACAAATTATATGTATGACAAAGCGGCAGTTATTTACTGGTCGTGGCACTGCCACATCTATTTTTGATGTTACGCGTGAAAAAAATTCCTAGAAAATTCAGTTCCTTGAATTACATTGATGAAACGTCTTTGGTGACACAAAGATCATTCGGTTTTAACAAATCGAATTAGAAAAAAGCCAAAATGACTGAAAAAATGCCTCGTGTGCAAAATCTGGCAATGCCCGGGAGACGCCAAAATTGACAAGCACATGGCGCTATTTCTTGGAACGAAATTTTGCGCTTGAAGAAGGCCTCAATCACAGTATAGGTAGACCCAGTATGCAATCGAAGCCTTCAAACACGAAATTTCCTTCCAAGAAATGGCGCCATGTGCTGGCCATGTGCTTGCAAAAATTGACGAATGCCAAGCACTGCCTGATTTGCAGAGGATAAAGCATTTTCACGGACTTCATCTTTCACTTCAACACATGAAACATTTTTTCAGTCATTTTGGCTTTTCTCTCAATCAATTTGTCAAAAGGAAATGAAATTTGTGCCAATGAAGACGTTTCACCATTGTAATTCAATGAACCGAAGTTTCTAACGGCGTTTTTTACGCCTAGCATGAAACGTGCATATACGAGTTCTGGCAGTGCCCTACCAGTAGATAGCTGCCATTTTGTCATAAATGGCAGCAAACATATGACAAATGTAAACAAACATATGTTAAATGTAAACAAACATTTGACGTTGTCCCGTAGAACCGCGGGCCGTACTTCATAGTGCGCCTTTATATGAAACATTACATACTGGGTCTACCTATACTGTGACCTCGATTGCGCACTCCCTTGTATACACTGTGGTGTAGAGTGCAGAGTGCTTTATGTGACGAATTGCCACAATCAATATAAATCAGAACAGCAGTGAAAATCTCTCGGACGAGGTGGCCGAGACCCAAGTGTTGCTCCTTCGGCGACGTGATTTTTTATGCAAAATACGACAAACGCAGCGCGAATGACAAACGACCGCGGAAAATCAAAGTGAATTTTGCGCTCGTGATGCAGTGTAGTGACTGTCGTCATCGAATCAAAGTGGATTGGACCCCCAGTTGTTCGCTTCAGGTTGGTACAATTTAGCATTGAGTAGGCAGACCAGTTGTCTCCGAGAGAGTTTTGGCAAGTTCTGAATCGGTCGGACTAGTAAATGTTAAATGAATTTTTCAAATTAGTTCATAAACATATTTCGATTTCGATAAAGAATCATATTTCATCAGTTACGTGAATCACAGTTTTTGGACGTAGCGAAATCTAGTAAACTACTTCTGATGACAATGGCTTTGTATTGATCACACAAAATCGGTTCATAACACGCTAGTGGTTTTTTTTGATTCCATTTTTGTGTTTCGTTTTTGGTTAGAATCTATTTATAATTTGCAATCCTTTTTCAAGTGAACTGAACACTTGCCGCGAGCGGGAATGTATGAATGGAGTAGCGTGCAGGTAAATTCCGAAGTCACGTAGGGTGTTAGCATAAATTAGAGTCGTATTGTAATGCGAATGCAGAACAAATAGTTGCAGTGAATGTTGTTTGCATGCCTATTCGTGGAAGCTTATTCTCAGTGAATCATTTGACTTTATCAGTACTTGTTTTCGAACTTGTGAGCCATTGTGGCATATAGCATGTGCCCCGAATTTGAGCTTTATGATTACTTTACAAACACTCGGCACTTGTTGTCTGTCATATAAACGCATTAATTCTCTTGTTTGCGTTTCAGGTTACCAACCATTTCTATATTCATTTTAATGGCGTTAGTGTAGTACGCATAGCACACTTGCATGGCTGGTTCAGACACTGAGAACGGCTTAGCTAGTCGTTGGCTCTGCTTATATTTTATTCTTTTATCACGAAAAATTCATCGATGGAGAGTGTTGACGCTAGTCTACTCTTATGCTACTTATGCTTGTTTAAATACACCGGCAATCTGTCTAAGGCACGTTGTGGTACACATTGCTTACTTTCGGTTTTCAATGTGCATCTTTAACTTAAATTGTACAAACAGACGTCCTAAATTGATCCTATCCTATTATTGATCTTTGTCGTTGCGAACCTTAAAGATGCCGTCGAAATTGAGACAGCAAAGTGTACTGCTTCCAGCATTGAAATATTGGCTCGTTCGTGATGTCAGAGGAATCAGAGGAAGCATGCTTGGTTAACCCACGATCGCCACGTTGCTTTCCATCGGGATTGATGCCCTACACAGACGGAGAATCAGTTGTATCACAATACGGTGCCCAAATGAACAGCGTGGGTTCTTCGGTGATTAACTCTGGGTTGGTAGAAGCTCGAGATGAAAGTGGGAGGGGCGATGGAAACAATAGAATGAACAGAGTAGACCGCAACAGCGGTGCAGGCGTAAGTGATTCGATTCTTATAATATTCTTGAACCTGTCGAAAATAATGCTAACTACAAGAATAATGAACGTGAAAATCTACCGTACACACAGGCGGGATCATCAGGTCGCGGATCGCAAAGTCACGAGTCGGAGTCAGGGGAGCTCATCGAATACAACAATGCTCTTCTACTGAGTCAATTCCATGCGGACGCCATCAAGCAGGTAAGTAAATTTAATGCCAAATATGATATTGCGGAGCACATTGTTTCAAGTGTGCTCCATATCATATCATGTAGATAGTAATTGAACTCCAAGCTTTTCCAAATGATCATTGAATACATTGTGTTTTTGGGACTGGAACAACCGAAAATTAAATTTCTGCTTCGATGGACTTCATTCGCAAGTTTTCTCGAGGAACAAAACTTGCGGCCGATACATTTTACATAATATGTAAAGTTATTGAAGCCGCCATGTTGATTACGCGCGCCTTTCGCGTTAGATGTGCCGTTTAGTTCCATCTCATCCCTGCACGGCACGGGTGACGAGACGAGCAGCCGGGGGATGACCCGCATTTTCAGATAACTCGCGCGCCTTATTTACTTATCCGCCCACTAACTGGATTGCCTCGTGCCAAGGAAACAGGTTCGAGTGCGGACCGTTGGCTGATCACCGGGCTGGAGCCGAGCTCTCCACTTTCCAGTGGACCTGACTTTCCAGTCGGTGCGTAGAGCGATTATCGCTAGCACTCAAACTCCGCCTCCGCGGTTCTGTGATTGGGCTAAATCGTTGAGAATCATTTCGAAATGCGGAAAGCTGAAGGGGGGCATAATTCTGCTTGCGTCTCGCTTCATTAACGCTGTAGCTTTCTTGCATTTTATCCGATTTTGTGCCTGTGTGTTTGTTTATATTTTTGGGAGACGCTCGGCTGAGCGCGTACTTATATACAAGTGGCTGGGCTGGTGGAGCTAAAGGAGTGACATTTTGTGGTTGATAAATGCTGTTTTAGGAGATCCGCGGCGTTGGGATGTCGGGTCTTAACGGAGCCCTGATCAATTTGCAAATGGATGGTTTACAATCATTTCCAGGTATTTAGCGTTTTACTTCGCTTGTTGTTGAGAATTCTGCGATAGAGTTGCTCCCGTGCGACTAATGCGCTCGAATTGGGACTCGAATTCAGCTATGCAGAAGAACAAAATTCGAAATTGCAAGTTATGATTTTAACTTAAATAAATCCAACAATTTGTTTTGAAATAATTTGTTTTTGTTATTTATGCACACAAACTACAACCACACAAATCGAAAAAAATGTTTTTCAGAGCTGAATATAGTAAATGAGGAAAGTGGCGGCAGTAAGACTGGGCAAGATGATGTTCCGCTAGTGAATGCTCACAAGTTTCCTGGACAAATTTTGGAGAAAGAACCATTTCCAGATGCTCTGTCTTTCATTGGCTTCCCCTGGTTTCACTACATAAAAGTTTTGCCGTTTATCTGTCGCTCGACAAAAGATAATTTTCTGTGGGTCAAAATGAACTGATATCTACACACATCTAATAATTATCAGTTTAGGTTTTAAATATTTCACTTCTGGGCTTTTCAATTTAACTTACGAGTAAGCATCCATTTGAGATGCTTAGATATTCAAAGGCCTCATAAAAGCGTAGCTACTAGTACTTATTTCTAAACTTTTATCGTTTCAGACTGGTTGTGGGAAATTTCAAATACTTGCTGCGCTCATAATTGGATTGGGACTAGCCGGACATGCGGTGCAAGTGTACGCGGTGTCATATATTCTTCCTTCGGCGGAACTAGAGTTTTGCATTTTAGTAAACGAAAAAAGCTGGTTAGGGTGTATTACCCTGCTAGGGTTAGGATGTGGAGCATTGCTGTGGGGTGGCTTAGCCGGACGGACGGGCAGGCGTAAAACACTGTTGAGCTGCTTGGGAGTCTCAGGAGTATTTTCTGTAGTTGCAGCCTTCATGCCAACATACGGTCTATTCATGATGACGCGATTTTGCGCAGCGGCAGGTATTGGAGGTGCGCTGCCATCAGGAGCAAGCTATTTATGTGAAATATCACCCGGATATGCTCGAACGCGAATTTTATCATTGTTGGGTACCATGGGCGTATCAGGTGCTGTGTTTGCAGGTGGCATTGCAATCGTTACCGTTCCGCAAACAGGACAAGAGGTCATGCTAGAAAGCAAGGAACATTTCAGTGCTTGGCATCGCTACTTGCTCATCATCTCGCTGCCAACACTAGCATCGATTCTGGGATTATTTTGGCTTCCAGAGTCGCCAAGATGGTTGCTGGATAATGGGCGAGAAGTTGATGCTCTTGCTATTTATCAGGTATGATTAAAAATCCAGACATACGATGTTTGCACCAATTCACGGCATTTGTAGAAAATATACAAAAGCAATAGAGCCCGCGGCGGCTATACACTTACAGAGCTGGAACTCCCGGGAACAAAAGCCCACAAACATCATATACCATCATCTGTTTTAGCGGAAATGGCGCATGGGATCCACATGGTAATATTCGGTGATTCGAAAGATCAGTTTTTATATACCTACTTCCCTTTCAGTTCTTCAATAGCTTTATACAATTGTTTCGGAAGAATTATTTAAAAACCACCACACTACTAATAGCTTCGTGGTTCATGGCCATGTTTGTGTATCATGGCCTGACTCTCTTCATTGCAGGTCACTCGAGAGCAATTGAACAGGGACGATATAGTCAACAAACGGTATGCATGATATGCAACTGCGAGCTTTCAATCGCAATCATCACAATTCAGGTTTTCTTATCCGCGAGATCTTGACGCATATGCATATGTATTTTTATTAATTGGATTTAAGGCAATCTGAGGTTTACAGGCTGGTTCATTGTAATTAATGCATCCAAACCCGTGGTTCTATTAGAACTGCGGTGCATATAGAAGACTCGCTTCGTGTTACTCATTTGCAATATATTACTTTAGCACCTAATTTTTTAAGACACAGATGCCTATTGACTATTGTCAGTTCCAATCGACAATGAAAGCTATTTTTTATGTATACGTTCTTTATCGAGAGCAGAATCAAATAATCGATGTCGAAAGATTCCATAAATTGTTTTATCACTTATAATTCACACGGAAAGAATAGAGCGTGGTAGATTTTAAACGAAAATATACTGATGTATTTGTGCTATAAGTACTTTAGATGCTCGATTATTTGAGCATGCTGAACTTTCTATTCATGTAATTATAAATGGTCAATTTCTTGGATTGTCGAAAGTAAATATTTTCGTTGGAAAATGGCACGACATCAAATATTCGAATAAACTACTTTTTCATCATACATAAATACTTAACTAATAAATCGAGTGGACAAAATAGTTCCGGGAATATGTGAATTAGGAGAAAGTCAACTTACTTTAAATATGTTCGTTTGTTTTCCTTTTAAGATCAAGTGTGTCCTAAACGATAAAAAATGACTTTTGACGCATCATTATGACTTCAACGAATCCAAAAATTTATCTAAAATAAAACATATTTCATTTTTCACAATTGCATAAAATATTAATCTAATTTCAGGTAATGAAAGTTCATAAGTCGTATGATAACGTAATGTTTAACAATAGCATGGAAAATTTAGTATTTAGCCAGAGCAGTTTTTTTAATTGCACCTTCCGAAGAGTGTTTCTTAGCCACATTCATTTCGAAAACTGTTCGTTTATTCACACAGAGTTCACAAACGTGAAGACTAGCAGAACAACATTTTCAAACTGTATTTTGGACAACGTCAAGTAAGAAATAATATTTTTCGTGATTGGCCTTACCGTGATCTCATCTAGATTAATAGATACAGACCTCACCGAGCGGCATTTCACAAATTGTTCTAAAAACAACACACAACAGATTCGATTACCCAGAAATTGTGATCGTGAATTCGATTATAACATTTTTCTGGAAGCCTTGTGGCGATCAAACTTAGGTGCTCTAATTCCTGGAGTATTGAGTGTAGCGTTTATAGGAGAAGCGGTTCATAGATTTGGGCGGAGCCGGATGGCCAGTAAGTGAGACACTTAACAACCAAACGGCATTATTACCAATAGCTAGATTTTGAATTTAGTAAGTAATATACTCAGATGATGAAATTCAGTCTGCCAAGGTGCTTAACACTAGACTTGTAAGTATCTTTGATGGAAAACGTGTCTCGGCTACGAAGTGCAGTACGTTAGGTTCTGTTTGCGCTTGACAATAGTGAAAATGGAAACGAGCCATGAGAATATTAGTTAAAGTAGCTAAATTGTTCAATGCCTTCGCTAAGCATTATATAGCCACTCAATTCTCTCCACCTTTGTCGGGATAAACATCTAATTTAAAGCCCAATAAATGGACCTTCAGGGCCGTTAAAAAATAATAATTTTTGAGAGTCGCAATTACTTGCTTGCGAGAAAATAAAATATTGGTTGTTTGATATGACATTTCAAGTTAGACTACGCATTTGTTTGTTGTATTTACACTAACGTTGATATTTAAATTTGTTAGCGACATGCTTCTCCTTCGCCACAATGCTGTGTTGTGCGTTAGGCTTCATGTTCATTGATGAGCATGTGATATGGACAGGAGGCACGGCGCAAGGACTAATATTGGCAGCTCTTACCGCCATAACCGTTCTAACGATCGAAACATACACTACATCGCTGAGGTAATGCTTTTAGTTATTTAATGCAAGAATATCGTTCAATTACTATTTTAAATTATGTAGATGTACGGCTCTTGGGATATGCGTTTGCGCGGGGCATGTGGGGGCACTAGTCAGCACTCCGATTTATACGACACTACTACCGATCAACTTCGCAGCAGGGCTTTCGACATTATCAATGATTATCCCAGTAATTTCTTCAGGAACTCTTAAAGATCCCTGTCTTCTTCTATAAAACGAAATTGCTGCCCAATCTTCTCTCCCTGAAGAATAATGACACTGCAGCCGACACAGCATTGCACACGTACAGTGGCTCTTTGTGACCGGCATTAGGCCACTTATACTTTTCGGGTTTGAAGAAAGGTAATAAGTGGCTCGTGCTTGTTGGCGAATAGTCAATTTTTTTTAAAAAATTCTGCAAATTCAAATAAGGAGTGCTTGAAAATGCTTGTAAATAGAATAGACACTATCTACACTATAAAATTATGTCTGACTACACTATTAAATTATCTACTGCTATTATAAATACCTACTATGTATATGTATGCATGCATATGGACACCAAAGTGGGGAGCCTCTTCGAGACCACTTTGGAAAGACATTTCATCTTTGAAACGACACTTCATCGTGTGATACTAAATTTCAAGGCTCTAGGATTATTTGGTCTGCTCCGCTGATATTTTTTTTGAATCAAGCAAAGGATATTTAAAACGCAGCAGAAACAAGAAATGCTGATCTGATTGTCCTACAGTTTTTTATAAACGAAATATTAAGAAGCAATGCAAATCAAGTGAAGAATACGAATGAATCAAACAACTGAAAATATTCATTGACTGCTAATAAAACAAAACGTTTATCCTTAGGTACTAAAAGCAAAGCATGTACATATATGGCTACAGCAAGCACATTTGGTAGGTTTAGGACTTAATTGATTTTGTCAAAACCCTCAAGTTGAAAAACTTTTCTAGTCAAAATAGATAATTGTTCTATAACTTGCAATCGTGCGGAAGCATTCGTTGAAAACTAGAGACTACTTGAAATAATTTAGGAAGGCACTATTTTATAGAAAATGACCATATACATATCTACATATTTGTCACAGACTTTAATTTATTTGATCAAGTCTCTGTGATGTTATTTCCTGGTAGTAATGTGTCACTAGCATTCATACACAGAACGATAAAACGCACGCTACGCTTCTATGGCAACATAAACTTTCGAAAATGAGATTTGATTTTTAGTAATTTATACAAATTTCACAGATAACAAGTATACGCCTGTGTTACTTTCTAATTAGTTACTAAGAGTAGACTAAGATCAACGAAAAATGTATTCTGCATGAAAACATGAATTTGTTTTTCGATTATTATCGAAAGTTATGAATAGTTAGTGGCAATAAATTAAATAGCGATTATTCAAGTTGTTCGTCAACACTAACATGGATGTGCACTAGTCGCCTGATATCTGGTTGTCTATTGTTCAAAAGCTAGCGTGCAATGCATATTACGGCAGTCGCAGCCAACAGGGTGTTATCATAAGGAGCTTTGGTTGGATATTATAATCAAAATTTGCTTATGTAATCATTTGATGTTAGTAGAAGGATTGTTGGCGGCGAACAACATTGCAGCACTTTAAATTGCGCGAATTTTTATTTCCATTTTTTTTGTATTAAATCAAGTGACCTTGTGCAAAAACACTCTCACTCTGTTTCATAGCTTGAAAAATACGACTACAGTTACAAAACCTAGAAATATACCATGTTAAAAATCATCCTTGTTAAACTAAAGAAAATCTTTTCCAGTACATCTGGCGCAGTATTGGCCATACTATTCCTTCAGGTTTTTCGTTGCCCGATCATTGTGAAAAATCAGAATAAAATACTTTGACGTAAATTCAGTACATAAGTCCTCTAAATAAATCTAGTAAGATTGAAATACTCATGCCTTGTTATGCGAAGCTTATTCCAACATAATTAAATTGCATTCCTATATGTGAGCATTTCATCCAATAATATGCAAATTTAAATCATTCAAGTGTCATACGCTTCCCTTACAACTGTCTGCATATCCCAATTAAAGCGCGAGTATTTAGATACTTTTTCGACCTCCACCCTATGCAATCAAATAATAATATTGTGTTCGGTGGTTTCTTAAATATAGTTATCTATATCTTGACAATCTTCTTAAATGACGGTTCACGCACCAATAGTTAGTTCAAGCAATGATGTTTTTGACTCCTGTGTTACACGCTTAACTCGCTGAGAGATGATTTTTGCCTAAATCACCCACTGGACTGAATTTCTAGGGGTTGAATACTGCACACGGCTCATAAAATTTCTGAGAATCTCTTTTCACTTTGAAGGGTTTGTGCTTCTCTTTTACACTTTATTTCGATCATACGAGTTTACAACGCATTTATTTATTAGAATGGTAGTTTAACACAGTATTTCATAGTTTTTTCACAGTGGTTCTGCTAAAACGTTTCTTCCTATTTGGTCGATACACGAGTCCGTTTATTGAAAGAGAAGTTCACTCCGTAGCTTTTTACTTTCTCAGGTTTCGGTTTAGGCGCGGGCTCCACAAACCAACGCCACCCGTTTCTTTCGCAGAAATCCACAGCCTCGTCCTTTGAATTAAATTCAACTTGCATATTCGACAACGGGTCTCCTCTGAAATAGTTGAAATAAGTAATATAAGAAATCAATGGCATTCCAGTATTGTGATCCAGAATGTATGAAGAGTATCGTCGGGTAGAGTCCTGAGTTGGAAGCGCTGCATTGACATTAAAAAACAATTTTCCCATGGATTGACACCTCGGACTTAGGCCTTATATTGCGGATGAATTTCGAAAATTACTATTGTTGTATTTGAAGCTTCTGCTTGAAATTCAACTAGAATAACTCTAACTGAAACATTCAGACGGCTTGGGAGCCATCTTCGATTTAAAATCAGCATCAAGTATTGTGTGGGTTACATGTTAAGCAACAACGGCTTCAACCCGTTTGTTTGTTTCATATAACAGTTTTCATTGTTGCGAAGCCGTTTTATATTTCAAAGAAAGCTTCGAACGAGTACTCACGTGGAAGCCCAGCCCATCAAAGGGTTTTCCCATCGCTCCCTATTGTCGAAGTCGATTTTCCAGTAGTTAACGTTGTTCGTGCCACTCTGCATAGCATTCTTCGCTGGTATGTATATTCGAACTCGTCGCGTCTTTACGTGCTCCTCTGGCACTCCTGTTATCGGGCTGATGTCGACCTGCAAAGAACATGTCAACGTCGAAATATCACGCACTTTGGGCCGACCTTCTTAGGAACCGTGATCACGCCGCTCAGCTTGTGTTTCTGCTCCAGCTCTTCGGGCCTGGCAATGACAGCGGAAGCGTCTTTCAAAGGGGCTTCGCGCGTTGATGCAGCCTTGCTCAACGCGTTTGTGGAAAGGGCCTTCCGCCTGTGGAAAAAGAGTGATTATGTCACAACAGAATAGGTTAGCTTCGCGTCTATTGGAGTTGCATTCTCGACAGGCAGCGCGCACAGTTACCAAAGAGGCGAGACATCCTTCGCCAGAATACGTGAAATTGTAGACATCGCTGGCAAGCCTGCTGCAAGCTGAGACCTCGAAGTTGTTTGCTTCAAATGACACCAAATTACATCTGCTGTTTTCAATGACAGCGCAATGACGTTTAATAACGCCTGCAAATGTACTAGTCCAACAACTAAGTAATAGTTTTGTGTGTTAATGCTCTGGGTCACTTTCACTGACAAACGAATAGCGTTTTATGGTGCATGTCCCATGACCTGTTCGATTTATAAAAGTCTTCACCAGCATTTTCAAGCACTGATTTGAATTTGCCGAAATTTAAAATATAAATATTCCGCACGAGCAAACATCCCGGGTTGTAAGCTATGCTGCATTCCAGCAAAAGGCGGGAGTTTTAAATTCATTCAGATTTTGAATTTATATCGAGTCTAGTTTTCGGTGTAAGAGTCAGGCATGCTGGGCATCCTTTCGTACTAATCAATCACTTGAAATGATCAAGCGTGCAGAATGCCGTAATTATTTCAAGTGACTTTTCTCACTTTCAATGGCATTGTAGCGGCATAAATAATTTTATCCATTACGCCTTTATGCTCATTATCTTTTTTGGGTCAATGAAACAAAGGCTTACTAAACACTTGACTTTATTTAAAAAATTTCCTTGTATCAATGTAAAAATGGAATCTCGAGATTATGAGCATGCAATAAAAATCTTAAAAAATGAACGAAATTGTTTACTTACACACTATGAGGACGAAAAATATATCACAAACAAGTTCAATTCCATACCAAGTATCTTTACTGCTTACTAGCTGGTGTTTCTATTTTTAATTTGTCTATCTGCAATTGCTTTTTGAATGCACCAGTTTGTGTTAGAACGCCCGAAGAGCTGGAAACTGTATTCTTCTGCACCGAAGGAATCTAGAAGTTAGAAAAGCATGCATTAAAAACGTACCCACTATAATCTGCTTTTTTTGCTTGGCGTTCCGATTGCACGATTTCAGTTTAACGCGATGGAAGATATACGGGAGAGCCTCCACTTACAAGCTCTTAAATTTCAGTTTCAACCAACGTTGACCTAAGCATCGTTATTTTTTAAAAAGTCAAAACGTTTTACTACGCAGTCAATGATGTACTCAAAGCTAGAAAATCTCATTTCATTAGTACTGAGTACCTAAAATTCGATTACAAATTGGAAGCCAACATTCCAAATGAAGTTAAATAAAACCTTTCAAAAATATAGACATTATAGAAAGAGACGGACCTCTGTTTTCTTTGTTAGATATGACAATAATCGGCGTTATGACAATAATCGGAGAACGTTATTAAGCCACTTTTTTGTTAGACTCAATTAGTTTCCAGAAATAAAGTTCTCATTCAGGTCTTAAATGTTTGAAATTGGCTTTGGTAGCTGTGCTGAGCATACACTGTATATTTGTTGGAAAAATCTTATTTAAAATAAAAATCCTGCAAATGTTAGTTTGCCTTTGTTTCTGTTGTCATGAACTTTGATGGGTCCGAAGACTTCAGAGCATAAACTATAATCTTAAAATCAATGCAGCCAAATACATATTTTGTGTACTCAAATACCGCACTTTCATATTATGTAAATAATTATAATTTCTTTAGATTTGCGTTCCACCGAGAATTCATACATTTTCGTTTGAATAATAAGTTGAAGGTAAAAACAAGTCTTAAAGAAAGAAAAATACTGATCTAGAAACGATATTCAAATTTTGAATAGATTAAAGACAAATTGAGCTCTGTAGCAACACATTTCGATTTAAGTTTATCATAAATTTTCTTACGTGAGAAATATTTGGGGTCGAAGTAAAAAAATCGAGGCTTGGTTTACAGTGGCTTTATTGTTGTGGATGTTGAATACTTTTCAACGAAAAAATCGACATTTTGTCTTTTGTGTTGAAAATGGACATTGGTCCGTTTTATACCGCGATGCAGAATTGTACTTCTCAATAAACACACCACCACTGATACAATCACATGACCAGATTATTAATACGACTTTATGTGAAACATGATTTTGAAAAGATGTTGGATGAATTTGATTTTAACAATAAACGTACTGCATTACTTTGTTAAATTTAAATTGAGCGAGAATAATTCACTAAGCGGGTATTGTCGAATGAACACAAAAATTTTTGATATGAGATAACGAATCGTTATAAAAATTAGGGAGCTGGTGGCAATTTCGTATGATTTGATCGTCGTCGATAGTATATGAAATGTACCATGCGAATCAGTAAAAAATAGAATCAAGCTTAGATGGTACTGATTTTTTTGGAAATTAAATTTTAAAACTTGAAAAAAATCTGTTTCAGATTTTGTCGTCGTATCTGCCATTGGTATATTTTAATAGAGGCGCTATGCAGATAGTAGATTTACGAAATGTTGCTGCATTTTTATAATAATATTCAAAAAATACAACAAACAAAATCACTAAATCATTTTACTATCTCTATTAACATCCTAGTATATTGTTTAGTTGGCATTTTTGTTTTCAATGTAGTTACTACAACTGTAAAAAAAATTAATTTGAAAACATATAACGAGAATTAAAAATTTAATAAAATTTAAGTATTTACTGTTTAATCGATTTTCTTTACTGAATTCAGTTGAATCTTTTTTATGAAATAATTTTAATACTCACATTCCATTTGCGACGCATTTTAGTGGCATTTTCCGTTTGTGGAATTTTATGGCTATTTGTGGTTTTTATTTTCATGGCTGGTTCCCTTAAAAGTGCCACAGTTGGAGTGGCTTTACTTCGATTAGTATCATTTTTCGTGTTGTGTAAGAAAGTTGGTGATCTATTCAAGTCACCATAGTTTTTCAAATATTTTGACAGTCGATCATTCGTATTTTTTTCAAATGCAGATAATTTAGCTTTTGGATCTGCAGACTTTGTGCTAATACCCGTTCCAATGGCGACTTTCGGCTCACTCGCTTTAGTATCGGGATCAAAAGTAGAATATGCAAGTCCATTCGGCGAAAATGATTTATCTAGCCACTTTAAGGGGTGGGAATAACTTCCTCGTTTGTCGAAATTATCACCATCTTCGTAGCTAATATCAAGTATCTTGAATGATCTATTTGTACTTGCCCTACTCAGTCGCCCGGCCTCAGTTGGTAGACTCCGTGAAGTCTGTGGAGTGGGGCTGTAGGTTATGCCTGCACAATAAGTGCATACATTTCGCATGCAATCTATGCAAATCTGTTTTTGTCTGTGGCAGTACAGGCAATGTGTATTTTGAATTTGCGACGTGAAGCAGGGATTGTTGCAGCCTTTGCAGGTCTGTAAGCTATTTTGCTGGGCATCCTGGTCGTAAACGTATATTTTGTTATTAAGGCACTTCGACGTTTTGTAGTCTCTGTCACAAGATTTGCAGCGCTGAAGTGATGTTATTCCAGCTGTTTTGGATGGACTCAATTTTTCTGATTCAGAATCTGATATTTCAAAGAAGCTTTCATGGCTATATTTGCCATAGTCTTTAAGAAGCGTTGAGTTGCTGAAATATTTGTACACGTTGTTACTTTTGTTGGTAGTTTGTGCACATTTTTCGAGCAACTTTTCATCGCCGTTTAGAGTCTTTGACATATTTGTTTGCATTGACTGATTCTGTTCAATACTCAAGCGTAGCTGTAAAAGAATATTACGGAAATGTGTAAGTCAATAAAAATTTCATACTAACCTTTTCTGCTTTAAGTTTCTCTTTTTCAAGTTCGTCTTCTAACTGCATGGTTTTTATTTGTTCTTCTATTTTCCTAAAAAAATAGATGTTAAACGTATTGATTTGTGTTCAAAGTGATGAAATTCTATATTCTGCAACATTTTCAGGTTTAATTAATTTTTCGACTATGGTAGGAGTACTCAATTTCAAGCAAATATTACTTGGCTAATAATTCTTCTTCCAGCCTTTCTCGCTTTTTTAACTCTTCGACTTCTTTTCGCTTCTCATCAATTTGCCGCAATAGCTGCTGCTGGTAGTCAAGCTTTTTCTTCTTTTCGTTCTGAAGCACAATCATAAGTTTGTAAATCATAGAGAAGTAATATTTGTTACCTCTAAAACAATTCTATTTCTATCAGAAACGCCACCATCGGTGACAAGTGTAGAAAGGGACGTGTGCTTGAGATCTTGCAGTAATTTAAACTTAGTTGTGGGCATTTCGGTTTCGTCTTCAACGCTTCCATAATTAATATCTGCATTATTGCAATCTAATTTCTCTATACGCTTGGCAGATTCATCCGCTTCCGGATAAGAAGAGATTTTATTATTTTTTGCTGATTTTTTCCAGCTTCTATCTTCGGAAACCTAAAGATAATTTTAGTAGTCGTTTTTTGATATATAAAACTTGAAATAGAAAACTTTTACTTTCTTTAAATAATCCTTGTAATCTCGCTGTCTGTCCTGAGCCAAAATTTCGCGCTTTTTGTTAAGTACGTTGAAGCTTGGAAAGTACGAGTAGAATGTATCGGAAACCCACTCTTCCATGATGCCAGGCTAGAGTTAAATGAAAATAGTTACAAGTAGTAGTCTGGGTATAATTGTGTTTTTTTTTTAAATAAAAACGGTATGCTTTTGAGTGTAATTTGAAAATATTAACATCTTACAATATGTGGATAGAATCAAAAATGCCAATGCGCACTAGAGTACCGTTTACGCATAAATGCTGGAGTGATGTGTATCGTTAGAGATCTAAGCACTCCCCATGTTCAATATCATTCCAACTGTTTCAAATCCAACTCTAAAATAAAGTACCCTTTGGCAGCTTTTACCGAGTTTTATTGCGAAAACTGTCTGCCGAATTTGCTTACTTTCATGCAAAAAAAAACTTTTTCACTAAGAAGCAGCCTTTCATCAAATTATTTTGTTTAAATCACCACTCTTATGTGCTCACCTTACCACAATTACCTTTATTAACTACTCGTTCCAGTAACCCAAATATTTGAATTAAGATGCCTCACGACAGCGTAAGTTCAGGGAGCTCGTTTCATTATTGAAAGATTACAATTTTCTTGCCGTCGAAGGAAAGTCAACTCATAATTCGTCGTCATAAAATTATGAAATTATTCATTCCCGGTCACCTTTCAAACATGAAAGCGTCCCTTCACACCTATTCATTTGGACAATATCGATTTCTTCTCGAGTGTAGAAAGAGGCATTACACCAGGTCGGAGCTAATTCAGTCGAAGATTAGGTAATTAAACGCGAAAATTATTTCCAGATTACTATGCGAATAAAAGCCATTCGTTACAAAATTAGCAGCCATGAAGTAAAGCAGGCCAATGAGTATGTTATGGGAGAGACAAATCGTGCACTTTAACAGCATACTGTCCGTCTAGTACATATATACTAATCATAATCGGGTGGAAGTGGTCGCTATTTGTGCGAGAAGCAATTACAACAAGTTGTGAATTGTAACGTTGCTTCAAGTTTATTGATCACGCAGAGGTAGTGTTAACACGTTGAAACAAATCTCATTTAAGGTAGCTGTAATATTAGTTACGCATAAATGGGAAAATATTGTTTTTTTTTTTCGATAAATCAAACAAGGTTTTTTGCGTTAAATTAAACAAGCTTTTCTCCCAATACTCCTTTTAAAATGTTGTTGGCATGTTCAAGTTTACAATTCCTTGATTATTGTGATATGAAAAAAACATCAATTATTCAGGAAGTACGCTGCGTTTATTCTTTTGTTTCGTTATTTACCTATATTTTTACCTTATATGTAGCCTTTTTTATACACTAATGCAATACTTAAAAGTGATGAAATTTATAACTTTTAATTATTTCAGTAAAGTGTAATTTAAACTGCACTATTACAATTGCAAACATTTTTTGTCAATCATAATTTCTGCAAAAAAGAAATCACCAGAATTGAGTACTGTCATTGAATTTAGAATAATTGAATGAAATTTGTCGCAATGTAAGGAATGCGGACAGCAGCTTGCGATCAAATAGCACCCCAAATTTCAAAGTTAATTTGGAGACTTTTTATCTCGATAGTGAAAAATAAATGTTGTCTGGTATCTGAAGGATATAATCGCTATTCAATGTCTCAATAGATTTTGAACGCAGAAAAATGGAAATAGTTTGAGAGCAATCTTTTTTTTCTATTTTTTTTAATTACACGCAAACGAAAGATGTATGTACAAAAATCACTTAACACAGTTTTAACCGACATCATTTACACTACACGGTACGGAATTCTACTGTAATATGCGCTAATGGCACATATTATTAAATCACGAGAGCGTAACTGGCAGCCAATCGCCCACTATTGAGGATACATAGCGTTTACCGGGCATTCCCAAGAAACTGAAGATTTTAAGACGTCGCCACACAAAGCTAGCCACTGCCGGATCTCAAAAGTCCTCCTTGACATGCGACTTTAATAATGAGCAACACGAGAGCGTAAGGATGTATTGCAATTCAACAGAGGTGTTGTGTGGTCAATACGTAAAAATTATTGCTTTTTGATGGAACAGGTGTTTTGCACAGCTGATGGGTGATTGATATGCATCTTATTTAATTTGAAGAGTACTTAATTGTATACTTATAGAGCTTTTGGCATACGAAAGAGCTGGAATCTAGAGCTTTCAAAAGATTATTGAATAAGAACTACGTTTTTCAAAGTCAATAATTCACTATTAAACAAGTAACTAAACAATAGAAGTATTAGACATTTGGAAACGTCAAGCTTTACTTTGCTGGTTTCCATGGATGTTCGTTGTACATTTTAGAATTCAAATATACCAGCGCTAAGAGCACATGCTCAAGTTGCAGAAGATACCTCCGCACGTTTCTAATGTTCAAGTTTATTTGTATTTGCGTTTCGTTCCGAGTTTGGTTGCCTTTTGTCCTTGTATTCGGTGCTTGCAAAATAATATTAATCATTACCACTTAATTTATTAATTAATCAATCAATATTAAACAGATTTGAGCTTTTAAAATGTAGTTGAGGAACGCAAAATTTTTTGTTGGGCGATAAATTGTTGGCAAAGTCCCAATTTTAATTTATTGGAACGTTTTTTTAATGAATCGTTTTGAAATTACACTGGCGAATGAGACACATCCGTTGCACCGCCACTAAAATTATCATCGATGCTGTTGCACGGCAATAGCCCTTTCCAAAACAAATCGGTTCCCTGTATTTTGTCAATTTGATGACATGCCGTTTTAATTCTTCATTTAAATCATTTCGGGAAACTACCTTTTTATATACTGAGCCATTCTGCGGCGAAGCTCTCTTTGTGCTTGAGAAGTAGATACAAGAAAAGTTGAAAAACTAGTTTCCAGTCCTCGGATAGTCAAAGATGTTCATCTTTCCCGAAATTTCAAGATTGATTGAAATACGATTAATATTATCGATGACACGACAAATTAGCAAAAACATCGAGATCCAAGCGAGAATTTAGGTTTTTTGTATCCATCTAGACTGTGGCAAAAGAGGCCTGCTAATTTGTTCCTCGGTTTAGTACTTACATTTTTTCTAGACGATGCTTTCTTGGCATCCTCGTTCGCCCGCTCCTTAGCTGTTTTAGGCGTGTTAGCTCTCGCTTCGGCTGCATCGGAACAGCTCGGATCGCCAGGACCGCTCGAAGCTACGCCGACAAATCGCGGCGGTTGTGTCTCCCGGAAGTGTGGGTCGCCACACTCATCCCCTGGCCGCGGCAACTCGTAATCCGCCTGGCCAGACGAAGAAGACTCATCTCGCTTCCGCCCACTGCGGTCAGAATAAGATGCCGTTATCCTCCTATGGATGCCGTTATTTTCCGCACCTTCCACGTACTGGCGACGATCCAAGGTAGCGTGTTCGAGTCGCTTGTTTTCTACGTCCAGTTTGTTTTTTTCTTGTTTCAGATACTCCTCCAGATTTTCACTATCCATTTCACAGTCACTGTCGCTTAATCGGACCACTTTGGTCGCCCTGAAAAACGAGGCGATCTCAAGCCGGGTTAACACAATCGAGAAACGTCAAACGGACAGGTTACAGTAAGTTCGCACAGATTCAAACAGTAGGAACTAGGAACAGACAGTTCGCAATTGAGGCCACAGTATAGGTAGGTCTTCAAACATCAAATTTCCTTTGAAATGGCGCCAAAGAGGTAATAAACACAAACTAGTTCCCTGTTCAAAGAATGGCGCCATGTGCTTGTCAAAATTGACAAGCACTGCCAGATGTACAGATGTCTACAGGCGATAAAGCACTTTAGCGGACTTTATCTTTTTCTTTCATACATTTTGGCTATTTTCTAAATCGATTTGTCAAAACCGTCCTTACGATAAAATTTTGTGTTAAGAATCGAACTCTGAGGAAACATTTTTCTGCATATCCCGTGCATATTCAATTATATGTTTAGCATTAATTTAGTTTGTAAGTAAACCGTATGGTACATATTACAGAATCGCCAAATAATATGTTCGTTAATACTACACAAGAAGCATGCACTGTTTACAGTGCTGCCGTTCGAACAATTAAACCATAGCATAGAAAGTAATATTCGAACTACTACTATTGAGTTTCGTATACTACTTCTTTGCACTGTACACTACTTTTTACTTCTAATTCCCATCCCATCTCACACAGTAAATCGAAATTCAAGATAAGAAACGAAAGGCTTTGTTGGTACTCACTTTGTAGCATGGATCCTCGAAAATCAAAACGATGAATTCTCACACGCATACCAATAAATATGTTTATAAAGTACAGGGCAACGAGTTCCTTGTTCGGACCGTATGTATCAGGTCATTTGTGTGACGTCGTTCGAGCATCAACAATTCAGTTGTATGTTAATGTACAAAGTTATTATTATTCATATTTAAATAAAATTTTATTTAGAGACACTTGTGCGTCTATTTTACCACTGAGAGATACCACTTAACTGCTTCTTTCAAAGAGGTAGTGGTTTCTTAGCATGTGTGGGCGGCATTGCATTTATAACTAATATGTATCCGTTTAACTAAATTTTTATTATTTCAAAAAATTTATTTTAAACTGACCAAATTTACATCTTTAGTTGAGCGTGAATAAATGTATTAATCAACCCAAGCAAAGGTTAGCTCCGTGTTCAATATGGTCGAAATGTCGTAAGGTCTTTGCTTGAACGTTCCTCCAGCTATAAAGTTGTCTGCATACTGTGATTTTTTTGATTTTCTGCTTTTGAACTTGCGCGTAAGTATGTTTCCGGACACATTTGTCTTGTTCAATGCGGATGCCTTGTTAACCGAAGAAGCTGGTCGCCTTTTTGGTGTCATTTTATTAACGTACGCATGCCACTGCGCCAGCTTATTTTCCGCAGCGCGCAGTTCGTTCATTCCTTTTTCGTGGCCAGGATTCAGTAGGTAATGTAGGTAATGTTTCAAATAAAGGCACACTATCAAGCATTGAACAGGGAACTAATAGGAACGGTGACAAGGCTGTGTCGCCTAAGGTACGAGAGAGATGACTATTTTACTCTTATTTTTTGTGAAAACACATGTTTTGTTTATGAATGTCAAATTTTTTCACGTCAACGGCCGAAATTGTTTGAAAGTTCGTGCGCGATTGATAATTTATGGTGATTTGCAGATGTGACGAGTTTTGTGTGTGCAAATAAATATCTATATGAATACGATAAAGGGTTGCGTTACTGTTACATATTTTCAGCTTTTTGAGACCTATTCAACTAAACCTCTCCGAATTCATATTTGGTTTTCAAATTTAACGCCTTTTAGAGTCATGCCCCCAACTCTTGACGATGTACGCTTTTCAAATTGTCATTACGCATTCCGACAGTAGTCGCTTCGAAAAACTCATATCAGGAAATTTGTTTATTTTCCTCTCCATTAGTTCCTTCCTCATTGCTATCAAGTGCGTCCTCATTGATTCGTACTAGGTTGACATGACAAGCAGATGACAGATGTCAAGTTGGCGGAAGGTTTGGCGCATGCCGGACGAAAACATGGCGAGCATGCTGACCCACCAGCAGAGAGTTAGGGTCCTATACAAGACGATTCTTCGGCTGCATCGAGGTAGTGCAAAACTTTGAGTGCGGAGAGCATCTGCATAGTACGGAGCATCTTTTCAGGCTTGCCGATGGAGCTGCGCGCATTGGGGGATGTGTACACCAAAGATGAGTTCAAGCGGCACCGGAAATGCAACGACGAAGAAGTTACGACGGCGTTCATGGCTGAATGGACTGTGGGTTCCGCTTCATTGATCGTCCCAGCCGAATAACATTGACTGCTTCCAGAAGTACGCTTTGCGTCTATCCGAGCAGTTGGGGCTCAGGGGCAAATCCAAAGGGCTTGGCGACGCGGTTTCCGAGGACGAGCTGGAGAGTCTGCGAGACGAACAAGTGATACAGCTTTATGAACTCATGCTGGCAGCAAGAGGTGAACCTCCCGACGCAGGAGTATCGAAAGGAACTGCGCCCGAAAAATCAAATTAATTGAAAATGTGGATCTCGGCAAATTGATTAGTTAATATAGAATTTCGTGAGCTTACGAATTCCTTAAAGCCGCATATTGTCCTTGTACGTATGCCAACCAGGGTGACGCGGGTAGCAGAAACAACGCAGTGCATGTGGAAAATGTCCACCTCCCGACGTAGCTTTTCTTCAAGGTCGGAAGGTGGAAATCTTCGAAAGATACCGTGTCGCTTCTGCTTTTCGACATGTCGGACATATCTTCCACCTGTTCTCCCGAGAAGCTGCATTATTGATTATTTTCATATCAGTCCAATTTGTAAAAAATATCGAGGCTCACATTTCTAGTGGCGCTTTGGTGAGCAATGCTCACTGCGTCGCGATTTCCGTTTAGAAAAATCGAAATGTGAGTGAAAAGTACTCTTAAAACATCAATAATCAATTCGACCTACTCGGACGCTCCTGAATACTTTTTTGGTGGGTGGCAATATGGTTACCACTTTTGCTAATGGCCAATTGTTTCATCAAAAAAAGTTGATACTTGCCGCAAGTGTCTAAATATTTTCGTGAGAAACAATTCACACAGCATGTACTTCTAGAGTTTGAATAATTTGCCCTTTGCAACTTATTGTCGTAAGCGAGTTCCAAACCATACTGCTAGATTTTTATTGCTTGAATCTGACTTCCCCGATGGTACTTTATCGCCCCTTTTCATTATTTCCTAAGGGATTCTTGACAATTTCACGAAAGCTCACCTTTTCTAATTTTAAAAATCACTTCCAACCAGCATTGTTTCGAAAGTTTCAAAGCCAAGTGCTTCAGTTTCATTTCCGATGATTTAAGGCTCAGTCTGTCTTGGGAGAGATGTTCATACGATCCTGATTATTAGGAAAGAAGCGAAGATAAACGATATTAACGAAGTTACCTCGTGGAAGGTATTTTGAGCTGAACTGCAAGATACCAGAAACTTTCCGAGATAAGCTGGACCCAATATTCGAGATGATGAATAGCCCAAATGGAGTCTATATTACGCCAGAGTGGATACCGGAACACTAAATGAAACAAAAAACGGGCCGTTTTTTACAATCGCTCCCGACCGAAGTTATTCAGTGGTGCCCATAAAAGGTAAAAACGAGTGTCCCGGGAGCTGAAATAATTAGCGTTTTCTGAAGGTATCAGCGGCGATTGAAAGATCCATTACGATTACATCAAGAGAGTTTATAAAACCCCGACTTATCGCAATTTTTCATAGACTTTGTACTCATATCTTATGCAATTTTCTTCCTGAACTCCGACTGGCACTTCGCCTGCAGCATCTATTATTTTGAAAGTGTCCGGTATTTCAGGGAAGAACGTGTCACACTGAAAACTCGCCTTGATGTGCGTGAAGTACAACCGATGACAATGTGGGGACTCCATTGCCTCCTTATACACGGCGCTTCCGCCCACAACCCATATGTTTTCGATCGTATCACAGATGTCCGACTGTCCTAACCTCGCCAAAGCACTATGCAGATCACGAAAAACAAGAACCCCGGCCGGCAGCTCCGCCTGCCCCATTGTCTTGCTCAAGACGATGTTGAGGCGATTAGGAAGCGGACGCTTCGATTCCGGCACGCCGAAATAAGTTTTCCTGCCCATGATCACCGCATTTTCCTTTTTTTGATCCTTGACGGCAGTCGTCATTTTGGAGAAGTGCTTCAACTCGTTCCTGGAATAAAATACACTAAAGTATACTACGAGCATTAGCTACAGAGTCCACGCAATACTTCAGCCGCCAAGGAAGATCTCCATTGATCCCAATTCCCATGTTTTCGCACGCGGCGACAATAAGATTAAACTTCTTTGGACACATAAAATAGCCTTCAACCCACACGGCCGCAATTGAAATAGCGCGGGAAGCGACTGGCCAAACCAAAGCACAACTAATTCACGCTGTCTCTACTATGGCAGTACATGATGTGATGCTTTTCGAACTTTGTTGCATGCCGTTCGAACCGTCAAATTTTCTTGCTGCTGCTGTTAACCGTCAGTATTAATGTCACCACGGTGTTTTCATTTTTTTCCTTTGAGCACTTAAATTAATAACTTCGTTTCACTGAACTCTATATATTTCCATCTTTCTCAGCAACACAGACATGAAAACATGTCGGTTTGACAATCGTCACCACAGCCACGTACAATTCGATCTTTCGAGCTAAGTTTACATGAACAAATTTCGACTCGAACCGACAAAATTTCCTAAACCTTGTGTCATAACGTAATTGCCGTTTTATGGACAAACTCACCGTTGCAGTGATATTAAAATGTTTCAATTCACCTGAGTGCGTGCCTTGTTTCACAATATATATATAAGAGCGGATTCAGCATTTGACTCAAGGGACGCGTCACTGCCTCGAAAATCACAATAAAAGAAGACAATATTGCAAAAAAATCGTGAAAAGCACTAGTTTCCCTAGGCTCAGGGGGGGTCATGACCCCCATGACAAACGTTACTACTACCACACATACTAGTCGATCTTTCGATCCTTCATGCTGAAAAAACATGACGCGTATTTCACGGGTCGAGCGGGTTCGGTTTACATGTGCTTGAAGCATTTTTTGAAGAATACTTCAAGCGGCCATGTATACAGGCCAATAGGTATCTTTCGTCAGACAGAAGTCAATTAGTTTTTTGCCGGGGGTGAAGTGACGAGGTGTAAACATCACTGTGAAACTGAAGCAGAAGTAGGTTCAATCTTCGCAATAATAATAGAACAATGTACGTGAGACGTTCGTCGCTTAATTACTTCCTGTTAATTTCGGAGCTCGCATGAATGCTAATCGCGGAGCACGGATATTTCGCCTGAGTACCGCAACCTTGGGCATTCGTTTCGAGTGTCTTCGCAGTGTCAAGTGATCGGGTGTTCAATAAATCAACAAAATGCGCCTGTTCCCCGTGCGGTTCCGCAACATTCAGAAGATGCTGGACTTCTACTCGCAGTTCAACCCGTCACCGCTGTCCATCAAACAATTTATTGATTTCGGTAAGTCCCGAAAATCTATCTGTCTGGCACCATCGATGAAATTCGGTTTGACACCTGTGCCAGAAGGGTGCGCGCGATGCTCCCTCAAAATAAAATATTGGAGTTGTCCGTCCACCTGTCTACTCTACCCACTAGCGCCAGGTCATTGATCGATCGTTTGGAAAGATAGGCTATTAGAGGTCATTAGAGGCGCGCTGGCAGTGCCTGATTGATCTTAATCGAAGCAGTAACAGTTACAGTTGCTGCATCGTCTGCGGCGCGATGTCCTATATTCTGAAGATAATTTACGGTGGAAGGGTCTTCAGCATATATAAGTACCAAAGGCGTGCAAATTGCGCCTCGCTTGCCACCAAGTTTGTAATTTGAAGCTGACAACCAGCTGGGCTGGCAGCTCCATCAGATTAGATGTGCGACCTCAAAGAAGACGCAATGAAGGCAATTCGTTTATGTTGATTGTCATCAAAGGTCCAAAAGTCAACAGATTACAATCAGATCTGTTTGATAAGATAACAACAATCTGGAAGCAGTGCGCAACCAACCAACTAATTATTCTGTTAGTAAAAATGCCATAAACAACGCTTATATATCTTGATATCAATCTGGATTAATTGTTCTTCAATTTAAAATTGCTTTAGCCGTAATGGAAGAAACACGAGAAGAAAATAGCTGAAATATTTTAGCTCAAATTTATTTTTCTTTGCAAGGACTCGTAGCTAACTAAGGAAAATTTATGGTTCCTTTACGTACAATTTGTCTGCACTTTTGCGTCCGACATGGATGCCACACACAATTTTTTCACAATTTTATTTTGATGTTAAACATTGATCACCCATAGTTAATAGACATAAATAATAAATTTGAGAAATACTGATTCCCTTCCTTCCTCCTTCCTCATCATGCCGCTCTTTGTACATATATAATATCTTGATTCATAGTTGTTACAAAATATCATCTATCTCTGTTTCGCAATAATGTTGATGCCAAATATAATCAGAGACAGACTTTCTTGATCAAGGTCAAGAGTTAAAGGGCACACTGGAAGAGAAACAAACCGATAATATTTGAAAAGCGTTGAGAGCCGCTTTCAAGAGAAATGAGAAAAAATAAGATACTATATTTTAGCCTAGCGGCTTTGCCATGGAAGTAAAGGAAATATTACTTCTACTTGACAATGTTGAAATTTACTTTATTAAGTATTTAACATTTTCTCGAAAAAAGTATTAGCAGCGGAGGAACGTAGAGATAACATAAGCGCTACTTCCAAACCATTCATTCGTTTCGTGCCTTTCTCTTCACTTATTCGAGGTGAACAAATAAGCTGGAACTGAGCGGTTGGTTACATGTCGTCAAATCAGTTTGTTTGACCCATGTACTTTCTGCACTCAGCGATTCTATTTTATTAAGTAATTTAAAATCATAACTAAAAACAAGAACTTCCCATATACTGGGTAGTTAAAAATATTGTACACTAGAGATAGTTGAAATAAGTATGCATAAAATTTGAAACAAACGCACAAAAACGATAACGCAAGCAACTTGTGACAAAATTATCTTAAAGAAACCCCAAATCTCACTGTGCAGATTTTTGCTTTTGCAAGGCAAAACTCTTTCGATGTGCTATTATTGCGATATGGATGATTAAATCGATGGTCGGGTAGTAAATATTTGTTTAAAGTATTTGATAGTGTTCAAAGTTCAAAGATTTCGGGGGTAATTATTTTACACGAGCGAAGTTATTGATTGAATTTGAAATATAAATCGCAGATATTGGCTTAAGATATGTTCTGCTGCAACAAAAACATAGTAACACTATAAAGTGTTCATGATTGTTTGATGTATCGACGACGCATATTGAAATCTAATGTTAATTTTTTGTTTAAATAATAGTTTCCATTATTTTTTTATTGTGGATATCACTATAATCTCTATAATACATGAATGTATTTTCAAGTTTGAAAATATTAATTGTTCCAAGAAATATCATAGACGTTTGTGGATGAAATTTTAATATTGATTCAGATCGACTTTAAGAATAGAATGTAAATATCTCATGTAAGCTTTTGCCTTACAAAATCAATTTTGCAGTTATAATATTAATAGGAAAAATTGAATAAATTCTTGTTGAGGAAGACAAATAATTTATAATTTAATAGTTAATTATTCAAAGATTTATCAGGGATTCCAAAATAATAATTTTAAACTTTATTTATTATCATTTATTTTGTAGGTAGTATTATTTATTTATATATATATATATATATATATATATATATATATATATATATATATATATATATTATTTAAGTAATATGTTGGAAGTTAGTTTATATGTAATGTACATCAAGCTGTCAGGTATATTGGTTCTTTGTCAAATTTTGATTATTTAGTTTATTTTTGGTCTTAGGAAGCAATCCGTGTCTTTCGAAAGCGTACCTAATGCAATCACACGCTTGAAAGCAAAAAATAAAATTGCCTCCGAAATGGTGAATTGAAATATTCTCTTCAAATTTTATCGGAACTTCGATTTTCATCTCAAGTCATATATCCATGAACTTGATTAACTTCATCAGCTCTTGTGTACTTGTCTATTTTTTGGTAAGGTATCAACATTGCTTGATTGGAATACTTCTACTACTATGCCCCATAAGAAAAATTGATTCTCCAGATTTTCGTATTTTAAATAAAAATCGACTCGTCTCACTGAATTTTCAGTCCAAAACTTCAATACTACGTGAATCTTTTACATACATATTTCCCTTTTCTCTGACACACTCATAGGTTATATTGACTTATATTGGTAATCAATAAACAAAAGATAATGCAATGTTGAACCCTTTTTTCAAAAGTGCATTTACCGCCTATTGCACATACTCGATACAAAAATCGTCAACACTGTTGTAACAAAATACATCCTAGTATGGAGTGAAACGAGTTAAGTTTATGTTTAAAAATACCATCATCATCAGTTGGAAGCACAAAAAACACAGATTAGATAATCAAGCAGGCTCGTGAATGTGTAGAAAAAATGCTGTGATATCATCTCATGAACAATATTTGTTTATGTTTAATCCAAAGTTCCGAAATGATAAGATGGTTGTTAAAAATACCAGAAGAGATTACTGAATTCCGGTCTATTTATGGTGATTTCTGTATGTGACGTCAATCACCTGTCTTGCCCCTCCAGATTATTTTTAAATTTCTAGTAATACTGCCAATTGTCGATTTCTGTTATATTTTTAAGATGCGATGAAAATGTTCTTTTAGCTTAAATTCATGTTCGTCCCGCACGAGCTATAAGTTTGTGTATTTTCGATTCGGCGTATGATGAATAATACGAACATATTGATGTGTCTTGACCTTAAATCACACATCACACCACACATTCGGCTGATATGATTTTGTTTTGGTATTTACTAGAATACAATTTAAAGAACATGCTTTACAAACAATTGCTAAAGATAGTTGGAAATCTTAATGTTTTTATGCAAGCCCAAAATTAGGTTGCGAGTGGTTTCTTAGAGCTATGGAACGAGTTGCTATAATTGCTATAAAGTGTTTACGACGAGGCGATTCGCCAGTTTTTATTTGCTCATTACGAGCAAGCAATAAATACTTTGAATATCGCTAGCACAACTCATGAATTATTTAACATGCGATAATATCTCAGCCTAGAGACTGCTTTGCACAAGTTGTTTGCATAAAACTTAGCGGCTATCAAAATCGTTAAAAATCAATCCGAGAAATGTGGCGTTCATATTTTTACCTTGGTTTACAATTTTCATGAAGCTTCAACTATAAATATAGTTATTAGCATTTTTCTTATTGTTTTCAGGTCTGAACGCATGTGAGCAAAAATCATACATTTTTCTACGAAAAGAACTTCCGGTGCGCCTTGCAAATATCATGAAAGAAATTGCTTTATTGCCGGACAATCTGCTGCGAACAACATCAGTTAGCCTAGTCAGTTCTTGGTATGCCAGAAGTTTCGAAGAAGTAATACAGTTTGAGAAAACAGAACCAACTCAGTCAAATCTGGAAAAGTAAGTTTTAATATTTTCTGACGGCAATATGATGTAATGGTCTGCTTAAATTGCATTAAAAGATGTGCTAGAGTACGATATATGCTTGAATCTGCATACTATTTATTTTCTATACTCAAAAGCAGAACAAAAAGTGAGAATTAATAACTGTCCATGTTCCGTGTGCGATATTTATATTTTGGAACTATACAAATAATTTTTAATAAATGTAATTGCATCAATGTTAGTAAAAACATCAATTAGGTTATACACTATCGCAAATAATTAAAACTCCCTTACCCTATACTTTCATTAGGTCTTGCCCTCAAACATTTCCTCGAAAAAGTCAATTAAAACGTTATGCGTGTCGCACTAGGGTTTTTTGATTTTATTTTGCAGATAAAATAAATTAGCGTCGTCGTCCCAATGTGGGAAAAAATGCTCATGAAATATCAGCGATGCTCCAATGAAATTTCGACAAGACATTTTGTCGGGCTCATTTCGGAAATCATACGTCCGGTTCATCTTGATTAAATGTTTTCATCTCTGAATGCAACGACTTTCCTCTTCTCTAACCATAGCGTGTATTTTCGTGCAAATTTGAGTCAGTTGCTTAATTTTGTTAGTTTATATTACAAAGACATCCTCAGCTATAATATTTGCTCATTTATTTCAGTGTCGTTTCATTTTTAAACGCATTTCCAGCTGTTGTCTGAAAACGTTCCTTCATTTCCGATACAGTCTGTCGAAAGAATTCACGAGAGAAGTAATTTATACATTCTAGAACTCGAACTTCATCTTTCCATTTGGCAACCCCGAAAGTTGGAAAGTCTACTCGTAATTTCCGTTGGAGACATATTTCGTCTTCTTTGAAATGAGCCACATCTGCTCCGTGAATCTGAATCTTTTGTTACCACCGACTCTGCCTTCTTGGCTACAGCCGTGGTCTTTTCACCACTGGTATCAGCCTGCCGCAGACCTGGCGTTAAGTGTGGAAAACACGCTAATAGAAGTCGGGTTTCTATCAAAATAAAAACGAAATTATCTGCCATTGAATGCAGGCAAGCTGTAATTACAGTCCAATCTACCACAATGGCGGATTTCATGAAATTAATTCAGGTATACAAAAAATAATTTTGGTTCTAATTGAATTTCAGCCACTACATACAACGACAATGATTAAATTCAAGCTTAATGAGATGCATAAACATAAAATACAATTTGGTCATTTTTTTCCTGATTTGAAGTAACAAACATGCTGAGAATAACTGGTCAATTGCTTCAGCATTAATTGTGCTTTCATTGCAGTATGAATGCATAATATAATCAATAAAATTAAATGAAATAACACTAGCCTTAACATGTGCTACTTTTTCAGATTTTGCTCCACATTGGCTCAAATTCGGAACAGACATTCTGACGTGGTACAAACTATGGCTCAAGGTGTAATAGAATTAAAGGAGACACAACGTGGTATAGTGGAACCATCCTTGGAGTCATCAATTCAATATTTTCTAGATAGACTATATATGTCACGGATTAGTATAAGGATGCTTATTAATCAACATAGTAAGAAATCAGATAATCTCATTGACTTCAGATGGAAATTTTGCAATTGATATTTCAGCCTTACTTTTCGGAGAATCCCCCCCACACGAAAATCAGGGGCGGCATATAGGTTGCTTAGATCCTGCATGTGATATTAGTAGTGTAGTGCACGACGCATACGCGAACGCACGATTTCTCTGTGATCAATATTATCTTGCTAGTCCTGAATTGGTTATAAGGGAGCACAACCCACTGGAGAAAAAGCATCCGATTCGGACTGTCTACGTGCCATCGCATTTATATCATATGCTTTTTGAATTATTCAAAAACTCTCTGCGAGCAGTTGTAGAGCATCATAACAACAACGATCATTCTGACAATCTACCACCTGTCCAAGCGATAATAGTGCAAGGCAAAGAGGACATTTGTGTTAAGGTATGCAATTGGTAATATTATTTCCGCCATGGACTTTTTGAAAACAACTACTTCAGGCATATATTTATTTTACCTTTGGCTTTTCGAAAATAGTGTTGTATTCTCTTATTGCAGATATTTGTTTTGAAGAATACAAGGTTGCTTTTTTGTTATGACTTTTCATGTAGGTCTTATTCTCAAGCTTCGCCTCGTTTTTGCTTATTTCGCTTTTAAGAATGGGCGTACTTCCCGTACCGTTCTTAATAGGCGCAGAATACAGGTTGGCCAGAATCTTGGGCACGTACTTGTTGTTCAAGGGAATGTGAGCTAAATTGTGAAACAATCTTTCACGATTTCTTTTTATGTTTTTTATAATCTTATGATAACTCATTTCTCTTGGGCATAGAAAAAGTCTACGTTTGTCCAAACAACAAAACAGAGTGCTTATCGATAGAAATTTTTCGTGGAGACGAGTTATTAGAACAATTGCTAATCGGGAGTTAGTAAGTCACGTCCGAGACAGAAATACGAATTAGTGTTTTAGTTTAGTCCATTCTTTTCGTGCTCGCGGGCTAGCGATAATATAGTAGACAAGCATACTGGTTCATAGTTAGTGTTTCTAGAAAAATAGAAGCAGATTACTGTGTTGTCGCGGGAGGATGCAAAATTCTGTAGGAAATGGGGGAAAACATACTCCACGCAACTCAACAATTTTTCTGTCGCCAACCGTTGAGAATGGGATATATTTTAATAATGTGGAGCAAATCGCCGCAGTTTAATATGGCAGTAAACGTAAAGTTCTATTGTAAAAACTTAAAGCATGCCAAGCTTATACAAATATTTGTAGATGAGCTACATTGCCGGCATTGTTCTAAAGTCGGTTGGAAACTAGCTCAAAAGCGATGATTTACTTCAACCTTTAAATATCAAGTCAGAGGTTGAATTGCATACAGACAATTGTCTTAGATTTCAGATCAAGGAGGAGGTATTCCGCGCACGCATATGGACCATTTGTTCAAATACATGTACAGTACAGCACCGCAGCCTTCAAAGTCAGACATTCACACAGTTCCTCTAGCCGGCTATGGGTACGGTCTGCCAATTTCCCGTCTGTACGCACGGTATTTCCACGGGGACTTAGTTTTGATGTCGTGTGATGGCTATGGAACAGATGCTGTAATATATTTGAAGGTATGATTTACTTCTTTTCGAGTGAAGTCGGCCAAGCAATTCTCAATACAATATTTTCAGACACTTTCTGACGAGGCAAATGAGTTGTTGCCTATTTTCAACAAAACAAGCACAAAGTTTTACAAGTCCACAGTTCCTACCGGGGACTGGTCGAGTCAGGTAATTAAACATCCGAGAAAGAAACCAATAATAATTTGATAAGAGATAAAGGACTAGTTGCTCTTGCTTCGGTACCATGTCCTCCTTTTAGATGTTGAGCTTGATTGTGTTTATCTTATGTGTAATTGTTTTAGTGCTCAATACCTTTTCGTTGTTGTAATGACTTTTGTAATCCTTATGTAATGCTGAAACATATTTCTAAGCCGCTTGCTTCCAATTGCATCCGTCTCTGTGTGTGGAAGAATATGCAATTATTTCTTTGGTTCTTGACAATCATTAAAATTTAACTTCCACTTCATTAGATGTGGAAGTTAAATTTTCAACGGAAACATTTGATAAAAAATTAGTGCCTTGCGAAAGATTTTTGTTGTTCGTTTAATTTAAACGAAACAAAATCGAAATGCACAGTACAAGAAGCGTGAATATCATCGACCGCAGCTAAAATTCACAATTTCAAATGTTATTATTTTGCATGTGAGATGATTTGCTTCAATAAGGGTTCTTCTCTTGGAACTAAAACACTACGTATACGTTTTAAGTTATACACTTAAAGTCAACTGTAGATAAACATGTACACTAGAGTAAGTATCAACGTAATGAGGCTCTGATAATATCAGCTGGTGCCAAATATTTGAGCATTAAAAATTGCAAAATTGTATAAAATAAGATCAAACAACGCTCAAGAAAAATCAATGACAATGCTTTCGACAACAATTCAGATGAAATGAAATCCTCGAAAAAATGTCATGAATATATAAATCAACCACGCTTAGATATCGAAAGATCTTGTAAAACATTGAATGAAGAAGTGTTCGATTGAATGAGAGTGGTTTTATGTCTCCTTTTTCGTTTCTGAATAAACTGTAACTCTTGTTTGGATTTATGTGTTATGGATTGGTTTAAGTATGCAAATTCAAGCATATTTATTATATTCTTTCAGTACGCTCTTACGCACCCAATATATATGACCATTTTGCGCAAGTATAAACTCTCCTGATCGTTTTGAAGTACACATTTTACGTAGGTAATTTTGTGTTCAGCATGCCTTTCTGTGTAACAACATGGCAGAGATGCATTTTTTCTTTCTGTGACATGTATCTTAGTCAACAGGAGAAACATTTTTGCAACAAACACCGAGGTGAGACGACTTGCGAGTTTTTTTGGTAAATAACGCGAGTTTTTTGGTAAATAACGTCTCTGTCCGAAAGCAAACCTTCTAAACTTGACATTGTTGCTCCAAATTGCCCAGTTATATTATCCCATGATTTGAATGGTCCTCTTGTGCGACATAATTTGATGCACGGTTTGTTTTTAGTGTTTGCATATTTCTTTACCATTTATTTGCTAATCATCACGAGTGTTTTTTAAAGCTCTGCAACTGAAATGCAAAAGCTTACACTATTTTGGCATATCTGGATTAAAGTGAAGAATATTTTCATATATGTAACGGACCAACCGTCAAAAAATTAAATTCGGCTATCCATTGTGATGGGGCTGCCCAAACATTAGTGTTGATAATTGTCATGTAGAAATTAACTGTTGCCAGTCTGTGATGATATTTCAATGAAAATGAATTCAAACAATCAAATTGCAATATAATCCATTTGTAATAGTCGTCTTTTAAGCTTGTGATTAACTAAGATAGCATGTGTTCACGGTTAAAGGGATCTGCGACTTTGTACCATATTCCATGTAGAATGAGTGTTACACAAGTGAAATTCGGTTCATAAATACATATATGTATATACAATTGAGAGCAATAAATTAGAAATCATGCTGTATACAAATGTAATGCTCTTTAAATAAATCGATAATATATATTACATAAATAAAGCGGTTTTGTTATGCACAAAAAAATGAAAACAATTTAAATCAATAGTGCGCCGGATGATTGAGACGCCGGTTGACTGAGTGTCTGATAAACAAGATTTCACTATATATATATATATATATATATGAGTTTCATATGCATGTATACTGGAAATTTTCTCATGTCTCTTAGTAGTTTAATATCTATCTGCATGCCACACTTTGCTTGTTCATTTCATTTTTGTTGTAAAAAAGAAGGACGCTTCGCCACACGCACTACACGGCAAGCTGTTTTTGTATGGCTTGGTTTAGATGTGACACTAAAAAACAGTTGACGCATTTTTCACTTGCGAGGAATAATTCAGCGATAGAGAAATGTATTTAACACAATTTACCTTTGTTTCGATTTTCAGAAATATTTTTCAGCAATAAATCGTTAGCATTACTTTTAAGTTCAATTTATTTAATTTGATTATCGTTTTCAAGCGCAATTCGGCTCAGGTGGTTGCTTTTGTTATATAAAAAGGCGTAAACTAGAGATGCAGTTAATTTTAGTAAAATACATTTATTTTTCGTAGAAAATTATACACTTCCCAATATTGTTTGCTTGTCTATAAAAACTTTTATTTTTCGTAGATGTAGCAAACTTGTTTCATTATACTATATCAAACTTTATTTTTGAATTTGCTCGATTTGATAGCAATTGTTAAGCTTTAGATTTAGGTATATAATAAACAAGTCTAATAATTTATAATCATGCATTTTTATTTTTTTGAATGCCGTAACACTCAAAACACATACTTTGTTCATAAATAAATCTAAAATAAGGATTTTAGAAACATCAAAAATAAAATTATGAAGTCATAAGTGGAGCAAGCAATATTATGTATTTATTGGTTCTGCCAAAGTCAAAAATCAAACTGTAAATATGTTTGGTAAGAAGATACATAACGTTCTAAAGCCACAGAACAGTTTTCTTGGGAAAAATAAACAACTTGTGACATTACCTTAAACGAGAAATCTCGTTCCCCGTCAGAAACGTGTTAACTTAAAGCAAAATAATGAAAATGTTAGGCTTTCTTAATGATTATTCTAAATTAACTTTTTAATCCATTGAACTTTTAATCGTTTTGGGTTTTTTTTTTCTTTTTATTGATTCACTTCAAAGTCTTAGCTACTCGATTTGATTATCAGCGATAGTCGAAACTCTTGCGGAACTTATTAATATAAAGTGTTTTTTTGTTCAAGTGGACATGTATGATTTTTTATAAATTGAAGTTCATTTCAAAATTGTTGCATTCTTTGTTGATTTGGTATCTTTGATGTTTTCGATAAATTTGAATAGGAATATTGCTACACTATACCATGTCAATAAAATTTGCTTTTTCCTTGAATACAGGAAAATCATTGTCAACATATAGGATTTTACAGGTTTCTATGAAGTCGTGCGCAGTTTTTGTTCACCGAAAGATTGATAACACTGCTTCACACTCCGTCAAACTACTGAAGAGTTCTCCCAATGGTCATATTAAATATTTTGAGGAGTTTTTCGTAATTTTCGCTATCAACTAAATAATAAGGAATTACAATGAGAAATTAGAAAGAAAACATTGGGCGGACAATTTTTAATATATTAAAAAGATAGTAGCGCTACTGACATAATTTTCCGCTGCTAGAATAGATGAAATTTTGTAAGGAAGTTAAAAACATTGAAAATAGTAATAACAAAATGGTTAGAACCAACTTAGTATCACAAGGTAATGTAATAATCCGGTCGCTTTCATGTTGGATGTACAATAAGCAAAACCATTACTTCATATTTCTTCTTGATTTCCACATCAACACAAATTCATTCCCAGTGGAGGGTTATTCACATACAAACACTGTTTACACTAGTGTTGTTACAACGATTGAATACCTATCATACGAGGAAAATGTACTTAATTTCATTTTCAGGGATCAGCTATGAACGTCCGTCAAATGAACGCGGCCATACCAAAGAAATTCAATGACAACGGAAGCAATGATTTAAGTGAGGAAGTTTCCCGTACGAATTAATCTCCTCAAAAATAAGGCAGCTCTCCGATCAATCGCCGACCAATTTGTTGTAAATGTCCTTATTACCTCGAACTATTAAGCACTGCGGTTTCGTAGGTAACTCATATCACGTTTTTACATGATCACTTGTTATAACCCATTTACACTATCACGAAAATAGGCGTTTATCATTCACTCATTCGAAAATTTCTCCAAGTATTTACATTGCATAGAGATGGGTTTGTTCGTCAGACACAAATATTAAACAATTGCTGTTTAAAATAAATCTAAATATCTGGGATTCTGTAGTCGAAATTTATTCAAAATTAGGTACAGTTTATGTGAATTAGAGGAAGACGCGCTAGAGGTTTACAAAAATTTAAAATCGTCCGTGTAAAACAAGGTTATGGCAATGTCATTATTCTACCTAAAAACAAAAGTTAACGAAGGTCTTTTTGAAGTTGGTCTATAATATAATTCCAAGCGTAAATGAATTCGATGAATATTTCTTGGACTGGACGAATGCTTATTGGGAGCACTACGTTTCTTATTATAGTGTCTTCGGCAAGTGTCTCGAAAATATTATTTCGTGGCAGTGTAAATAGGGTGTTAGTTTAATTTGTCTGTGTATTGTGTTAAGTTTATCTAGATTATATGACTATATTAATTAGCCAGTAAATAAAATTACTAAAAATTGTTTTTTTATCGTTATTCACTAGGCTTTAGGCCGGGATTTCAACTATGTCGTCTGAACTCTTGTTGAAAATATTTCAATCTACACGTCCAATTATTTATTTTAGCATCTGGTTTACTTTTGATTTTTTACCATTGGCCCAAAGAGTAATCCTTAAAGCAATTTATTTTTGTTTTAATTAGATCGCCTACAGCTTTTCTCTTAAACCCTCTCTCTACTGTTGGGCACAAACCAACTACAATAACTATCAACTACATCTAAATTATTGAGTTGAACATTCATATCACAACAATTTAGTTGGTAGTGGAATTTGTTCTATTACTTGAAAATTTTAGCTGTGCACTTCAACTTACTATTGATTATTTAGTTGGCCAATTAACATCAGATAACAGTTTAATTATTATTATAGTTAAAGTACCAAAATTAAAAACGGAAAACTAGTTGTTTACAATCCAAACTTAAGCCCATTCGTTTGGTTGCATAGTGAGCCAAGTTTATTTTTACCATTTGTCTTTAGATGTACCTAAGGCTATTTCTGAGAAATGCGGCATGATTCTAATGTGCTGCACACCTACACATTTTACTAAATTAGTCTTTAATTATGTTTTGTGTGTTTTTCTCGAAAGATTTCTCTCGAATGGAAAATTGCATAGTTAAACACGTACCATATAACACTGCCTCTCTCTAATACTGTTCTGGATTAACAATTTTCGAAAAGTCCGCCAAAATGTTTTATCTTCTGTATAGCTGGCAGTGCCTCAGTAACGTCAATTTTCGGCGGTATTCGGCAAATGCTTCGGGTGAAATTTGCTCCCGAAGGTCGAGTTTGCCTACTGTCTATTCTATATACTGTGGTGTGGGTACTGCTTATTCTATGTGGTTTAGTTTAAGACTCGCGTCCCAATCGCAAAGGAAAATTCGTCGAGAAGCTAGCTTCTTAGTTTAGCTTTAGTTTTCGACACAATTAATCATCCTGACTCGCGCCCAAGTCGACTAATCGCAAAGGAAAATTCGCGTGCGAACCCGAACGGATAAATACCGCGAAAACTATCGCCGGCATCTATGTAACTATTTCTTGTGAATACTCTTGAAAGTGCCACTTCTATTGTCGTCAGAGAAGGTCAACATTAGATGCGAGTGTAAGCAAATCGAGGAACATCGACGTTCGCCGCTAAACTTGAGTTTAAGGCTGCCACAGACAAGATGTCAACAAGCTTGAGGCAAATTCCACTGACTTGTAGTGGTCATACTCGCCCAGTTGTTTTTTTAGATTTCAGCGAAGTGACCGAGTGTGGGTACTTCCTGATATCCGCATGCAAAGGTTAGTGTCTCATTCATCATTATCATGTGTGACTAAGGCGAACTCAGTGCGGCTCCAAGCTTCACTTTTTTCGACTAGAGGCCTTGACCTACTTCGGCCTCGAGGAGGCTTCGAAGTCCCCGCGAGTCAGTCAGGATTTGGAGCTCAACAAATAAAGTTGGAGAAAATTGAAAGTTCGCGTTTTTATTCATCACTTGGTCAAAAAAATCAAAATTCGTTACAAACGATCATTAACTGATCATGATTGGCGCAGTCGGTTCGCGAACATAATACGCGAAGTATCGCAAAACTGAGCGCACGGTCGCCACCGTCGCCAGAAGTGACTGCGCTAAGCTTGATTCGACGCCGATATGAACAAAGTAATTGGCAACAAGTTCTACGACGCATGTCTAGTCGCAAGAAATCGACATGATTGTGTGTTTTTGCACTGTAATGCAGCATGAGTTCTGGGAAGCACCTTGCGTCCGGGCTATTAGTTCACGGTCTTGAGATTCAAGTTTAACGTACCCATGTAGATATGTCGCCTAAATTGAGGCGAATTTCGAGTCACCGCCACTTGATCTTCTAGATTATATTCTGCCAAATTCCAACATATTCCTATACATAAAACGAATTCCCTATAGATTTTTCAAGAGGCGATTGTAATCTGCACAGCGCTTGTAGCTTCTCTGTGGGATATGAACAACAAATGGAAACACTTGTCTATAGATAATGGCTAATCACACCTAGAAATGAAAGAATATTTATAATTTTACGAAATTGCACCTGTTTAGTATTAAGTCGGCTACAACTTTCCTTTCAAAGCAGTTCCTATTGATATTATCTCCCTTTTGAAGAAATATTTATTGCGAATGAGCTTTGGATGCAATGCAACCCGCAAGAGTCAAACATATATTTATTATGGGCTCAACCGAGAAAACGAGTTGGTTTCAGAATTCTGACGACTTATTTGTGTACCTTCTAGTGGACCCAATCGCTTTGCTAAACAAGCTGCTTTTAAAATTAACTTTTCCCTAGGATTAAGCAGGTACGTTTTTTGCACTTTTCAATTACAAGTAATGAACGAAAAGTTTCTGGAACGTGGATAATCCCAGTCCATTATATTCTAGCTTGCGCCTGTATAGTAATAATCTGTCCGTTCCAATTTACATAGTTACGATCATCTCAAATGCCTGTGGTTAATCCAGAACGTGCAGTATGATCGCGATCAACTTCTGCCTGAAATAATTTTATATCGTAAATGTCCTTTTTTTGTGTTTCAAGGTTTTGTAGTTATTTAAAAAATTAGGTTTTATATCATTTTCTAAAATAATAGTTTATTAAAATTGCAGATGGCAATATGTGATTTTAAAAAGCATGTAATACTGATAAACTAACAAGACCTGATAAATTATTGTAGTCCTGATTTGATGCGAACTCTGTTCGTTTTTATTTTATTTGACATAACAATCTATGTGCATATGTATATTTTAATCCTTATGTAATAACTTTTTTCCGCGTATTCGACGATTAATTATTTGACATGCTGCCCAAAGTGCGTCTGGCGTCTGGTCGCGTAGCTCAAAAAGGCGCCCCGACGGTTAATCGATTGACTTGAATCCGAAATTGATAATGTACTTCGTGATGTATTTTCTCAATTTTCAATATTGTATAGAAGCAGATATACTTGAAATCTTTTTTTAAAGAAAGTAATATTTTCACAGCGTACTTAATATTTACCAATATTTACATGTGTAGCTATAAAATCTTTTGAAAAAAAAACGAGTGTCATTTTTTAAACACACAAATTGTTTGTTTTTATAATTTTGAATATAAAATAAATGATTCTTATTGGATTTGAACCTCCGTTTCTAGTCGAGACAAATCGCCTACTAGTGTGCTTTTTTTTTGTTTGGTTAGCAACGTGCTAACACTATTTTTGCACATTAATGGAGGTTCTTTTGTTCCAGATTAATGGTTGGTGCCATAATTAGATAGGGAGCGTGGTTTCAGCACCTGAAGAGGAAGCCATTCGTTATCCCGAAACCACGCTCCCTATCTAATTATGGCACCAACCATTAATCTGGAACAAAAGAACCTCCATTAATGTGCAAAAATAGTGTTAGCACGTTGCTAACCAAACAAAAAAAAACACACTAGTAGGCGATTTGTCTCGACTAGAAACGGAGGTTCAAATCCAATAAGAATCATTTCAAATTGCAACGTATGCACAATATACGAACGAAAAAATATTGACAGTCGTTATACTTCGCAGACGCAAAGATTAAAATAGCTGAAATATAACGAGCTTAACCCATCAACAAGCCTAACCCATGGTCGTGTTGTCTGATAACGAGTGGCATATGACAGCACCTGAAGAGGAAGCCATTCGTTATCCCGAAACCACGCTCCCTATATAAAATAAATACTGTAAACACCGACAAATGGATTAATTTTGAATTACCTATTATTTCATTGAATAGGATATGAATATTGCAGTTTAATTGTTCTTGTAATCCACCGTAAAATTCTGTTATCCGGCAAAATCCCTTTTGTCGAATGGTAAGAGTTTCTACATTGTTTTTTTGCTGACAGAAAAAATGAAGTCAATTAATTTTTTTTTAAAATGGACTTGATAACCGTTTGCTAGCCTTACATGGAGCATGTTCTGCACAGAAGCTGTTTAACTTTCCAAGCCGGCATTTCGTACTAATTCTTAATAGTCATCAACGCTGCAGTGGCCTCGGAACCAATGCCGTTGGTTCTCGCTGTGGATCTTTTACTTCCGACTCAAAGCAAAACAAAGCGTACTTGTTCAAATGAATGAGTCTAAACCAGGTGACATTCGAGTGTTTCGAATAATGGGCAAATATTTCATGTATCGCGAAGCAAGCTGTCCGCGGGCGGCAGTTGTCGCTTGTAAGCAGCAGTGCCTCGTGATTAATCGATAGAGCATCTTTGATACTGCTGGGACATGCTGCAAACGGTAGCATTATTTTGCTTGACCAAGTGCACATGTGACTAGTTTGTACGTAATTGTCTTCTCGGAAACTTGAAATCCGGAAGCAGCCATGACTGCCAAACTCAATGCCACTGCCTGCCAAGTCAGTACTGCGGCACCTTAGTGAGACTGGAACCTGTGATACCTGTTTGCAGGGCTTCCGATGTCTACTCGCCTTACCACGGTCCAGTCGCAAGCCCAATTACCGTGAGACTCGTCATCAGGCTTCTACGTTGTTATTTCTGAGCATGAAATTACCTCTTATTGGAATAATACCAAGGCGATCGTCTTTGTTGATAATAATTAACGTAGTTTTATATGCACTGAGCAATTCAGCTTTGTATTTTGCTCACCTTGCAGTTTCAGGCTGGGATTTCGTGGAGAGGGGAGAAAATCCATGGCATTGAATAGCGATTGCTCGTGAATAGGCCGCAAAAGTTTGATTGTTCGCAGTAAACTTCTTGTAAGCGATTATTAGGACCTTGTACAATACGTGCGCGAAATTTCGAACTGTATGCAAACAAATTGTACGTGATAAGCAGTGAGGCTAATACAATACTACTATTACAGTACTAGCGGTGGAAGTTTGTGGAATACATTGCTGTCAGTTAACCGTTCTCACTCCTGAAGAAGCGCAATTCTAAGATAACTATCTTGACAAGATGTAGCGATATACACCAATGCGAAATATAATTTCCACCGACATTTACAGCTGAAGATACCTCCAGCGACAAATGATTTTATGCAAGCATTGGATGAAAAGACACTCATTCACTAATCACTTTCCTTCTAAATATCAAATCATAAATGAAGTTCTCCGCTAGGTTTTTTACTATTCATTATAGGTCAAATTTTTTATTGACATGAGACAGAATTATTTCAACATTTTTTCTTCAAGTCGAAATTTTTTTAACCCAAACATTCTATAAGTTCATCCAAAAACTTCATCGTCTGCGGAAAAAATTTAATTTTCATCACTCGAATTCTATTTATTTGAGCGAACCGATTCTTCAAAATTGTATTTCACTGCAGTTATTAAAGCCATTTCTATAGTCCAGTCAATTGATAACAAAAATAGATAAATTCAGGGAAAAAATAAGTGGCTTTTGATGTTGTTTTTTGGGGTGCTGAATTTAAGTTTCAACTGTGTCCGCTCGTAAAAGTGATGCGTTCTAAGAAAATTGCGAAAAACGGGCTCTTTCCAGTTTTGTGCTGACAATTTGAACACTGCGTCCTTTTAGGGAAAACTGTTTCGAGAAAAAATTGAACTTTACAAATTTTCCTACAAATTATTTCCTTGGTTTTTTTTCTTGAGACAAACGGTTTTGGATCGTGATGATACCTTTTATGGTTTCAACAACCATTGTGATGTATACGGGCTAGAGACTTGTTGTGAAGACTGAACTATTTTCCACAACCACCATTGCGACCCAGATGGTCGGGTCCCTTTGAGAGTTCAGCTGATAGTCAGCCTCATAGTCCTTTCCATGAGAATCAGGATTAAGTCGTAGAGGAATCGAAATCGATTGTTGTAATAAAATTTATTATAACTTTTTGATCGAAATGAGTTTAGTATTATTAGATATATAGATATGGAGAAAGCTGAATTCGCTGAATCAAGAAGTAATCTTCTCCTTTAGAAAGGTGAAAAGAGAAAAATTCCGAGTTAGGGATACCCCAAAGAACATTGTCAACAATATGAAAAGAGCCATCTGTGCGAGTCTTGAGGTCCAAACTAAAAACTTTCTAGTGATAAGTACATAAATATTAAAAATTATAATAACAATCATAATCTAAATAATAATAATGATAACTCTTAGATCAAGTGGAATTAGGTAATATTATTCATATCATCCCATCCCATCCCATCATATTATGAATATTAATTGTTTGTTGTATTTATATGGATATTATTTTGCAATGTCAACAATGCTTCGGTTTTTTATTTAATAAGAACTATTTAAAGAATCTTATCTTTTAACGCATTGATAGCCACATGTCCAAAATATATCGATTTTTTTTGAGTTTGCTGTGCTTTTAATAAATTAAAAAACGGTTGTAACAAAATTAATCAAAATTCAATCAAATCATACAAATGTTAATATACTTTGCTTGACGCCACAACAACGAAATGAGAATAAGTAAAACCGTTTTATGATAGACCCCCAGGTATATAGAAAAGGCATGGTTTGCTCCTTCGAGTGTCCAAATTGGTTCGTTCGGCGCATCGCCTCAACGATGACGTCACAATGACAAATGAATGCCTACTAAATTATTATTTCCGCCCAAAAATATCAATGTAACGTCACCATGTAATAGTATATTGCCTATATATATTTTGTAGCAACCTCTGATTTATAGTGACTATTGTTTTTAATATATTTTTTTTTGCAATTGTAAAACCACGATTTTTTATTTGATGAAAAAAATTCAAGCAACTTTTTTTTTAAATTGACGGCTAATGCAAATCAGACGGGATTTTTTTTTGAAAAAACAACAACCGTTTTTTGTACTTTTTATTGAGGCTTTAGTCCATTTATTAAAATTTAACAAAATCATACAAATGTAATCCCGCTTGAGTTGACACCTTAACAACATGTAGAGCACGGGATAGCGTCACACGTTACTCAGAAAACGATGTTTCTATGCTTTCCGTTGTGTACTGGAGCTCGCCAGTTGAAGAAATCGTGTTAAAATGAGTAACAACCTAATGTTATTACTTCAGTTTCTTGGCTCGTAAATGTTGCGCCAATATATGGAAATCGTTCCCCTTTGTTACAACATCTTCTACCTAGTCACACAGCAATCGTAGAAATCGATCGTCGCAGACTATAGCTACCATATTCTTTCTCTGTAGGTAAATCTACTTAGTAGTCACGAATAAAATTTAAAATTGAAACTTTATAGTAATAACGCATCATAATTTCTACATGCGTGAATATCAGCATTAGAAAATAAAATAAAGTTGTAAATGATATAACTTGCAATTAGCAAATATTTTCGAAAATTAATACCAAACGCATATAAAGCTGCAAGGTTAGAGCAGGCCGGAAGAACAATGCTTATAACTGTTTTTGTACATGTCATTATTTACATTAGGAAAACGTGACCTACTCGAAAAGCATTGTGATTGATTAACACTAACGTATCCGCTTTTCAAACACAAGGTCCCGATAAGATGGAGTATAATGTGCCTGTTTTTACAACACACGCAAGGGCCCATTCGTCCATGAAGATGCTGATAGTGCTCCGTTTCAATAGCATCTGCGAAAGTCGCGTGTTTTCGTAACTATGCAACATCTGAAATCTTTTCGGAATTCATAGAGTTTAAAAAATTTAATTAATCGACTCGACTAAAGAGAAAGAAGGAAAGCGGAAAAATAATTGAAAAAAGTACAACTGAAAAATTAAAATTGAACGTTATTACTGCATTCGCCCCGTTAATAAGACAAAATTAATTAGATGATATTATACAAGCACTTTTCTCATGTAAGACCCTATCTCGAAACGTTTAGCTTATTATTTAATCCAAAAACTCCCATGCATTTTTCACACTCAACACAAAATACATTTTTTTTTTGAATTAGTGCTTATGTCCGCCAATGCAAGAGATCATTGCGTCCGACTCAGAGAAATTTCTGTACATTGAAGCAATCCCAAAGGAATTATGTGTAATACAATTTTCTGACGTTGTTTTTTAGATGGCAGTCCTATGCTCCGCCAAGGTGACACAGGTGATTGGGTCGGAACGTTCGAAGGGCACAAAGGAGCGGTGTGGGGCGTGGCTTTAAATAAGAACGCTACCCTTGCCGCGTCTGGCGCGGCAGATTTTACAGGCAAAGTGTGGAATGCGATCACGGGTGCGGAGATTCATAGTTTCCAGCATAAACACATAGTAAAATCGGTGGCCTTTGATGACATGAGTGAGTTGTTAGTGACAGGAAGCAATGAGAAATTGATTCGAGTTTTTGACTTAAAAAACTCCACGGCAGAACCAGAAATATTCAGTGGACACATGGGTGCAGTGAAACGAGCTCTGTTTTGCCGAAACAATAAGTGTATTGTCAGCGCCGCGGAGGACAAAACGTTACGACTGTGGGATCGAACGTCAGGCCAAGTGTGTTCATATCTCTGGCCTGTTTAGTGAACTTTATAATAATTTGGATTCTTACAGGAAGCACAAAAAATTGAATTCGCCAGTAACCCGAACAGTCTGGAACTTTCAGCAGACAACAATATATTGACTGTCACACACGGGTCTAGTATTAGCTTTTGGGATGTCGACACCCTAAAACAATTAAAAGAGATCCAAGTACCGACAACTGTTGCTTCGGCAAGCCTACATCCCGACAAAAACATTTTCGTTTGCGGTGGAGAAGACTTCAAAATGTATAAGTTTGATTATATAACCGGAAACGAAATCGGTGAGTTGCTGTTCAAACGAAAATAAACAAAGAATTTCTTCTCGGACTTAAATACTGATTTACTTCCCCTATCCGCCAGAATCGTTCAAAGGTCATTTCGGTCCTGTACATGCAGTGAAATTCAGCCCAGACGGCGAGCTCTATGCAAGCGGCTCAGAGGATGGAACCTTAAGGCTTTGGCAGACAACGGTTGGTAAAACTTACGGACTGTGGAAATGTACTGAGCCGGGCGAACTTAACAACTCCATAAATTCACCGCGAGAGGTTCACGCTAGTTAATGCGCGGCGCTAAGCGAATTGAGTCCTTATTTTGTGATTATTCGATAATTCATATGTATCTGAATGAAAAACGTAAGCGTTCACTGCGCAAACAAAACATCCCTCGGAGGCAGAACCTGTATAACCGGATCACTCAAATTCTTAAACAGACATTTAAAAAGCTAATTCATTTGCCAAAACAACTAAATTATTTCTGAAAACCAAGAAAATGATGTACGATTAATAAATTTTTTACGAACACTATCGATAGTTTCCTTGAGACTGTAGACGTATATAAAACTATTGCTCCGCGAAAAGAACTGTCCCAAAGAAGCACCAGATTGTTTCAATAGAAGCAATGTTAGTTGCTTGTGTAGATTTTTGCACCGCCGATTGTAAGACTCAATATTGCAACAACAAAATTAATTGTGGCTCCCCAAAGATGGTCGATGATAAAGTAATGATCATATTTAATTTGCTAAGAAAATTAAAGATGGTCGTATTGTAGCGGGTTAGTTTTTTTCTCGCACGAGAAGCATTCATTGAAGCCTTTGCGATTTTCATTCAATGGCCCCAAAATATAAGCAATAATCTAAAACTTCTTCTTTCGATGCTATTTTCATTAATTGAGTTCTCATCGAATAAGGCCCCCAGAAACCCACCTGAAAAAAGATGCACCGTATGTGGAATAATTAGGAACCATCTCTAAAATCGCTTGCATAATTTCATGTTTTCATATGCATATTATTGCTCCGTCTGCAGTTTCAATGCACATCTGGCATATCGATAACTAGCGCTTTATGCAATCTTGACATTTGAAGTTGGTTTGACCAAAAATGTATCAAGAATTGACTGTTCTAAACGTGCAGGACTTATATTTTATCATTAGCATTAGCACTGCATGGCTAAGAATAAAAAAACGTAGAGTGGCTAGAATGTCGATTCTAACACAGGAAATCAAATTACTGCATATGATTGCACAGCGTGATAAGCCGGAATTTGATTATAATTTGAGATTGAGAAGAAATATTGATACGAAATTAATTACACATGCATTCGATTTCGCATCAAGTTCCTACAACATGAAAAGTGTTGGCTATGCTCATGTTGCAACAATGTAATATCACAGCGAAATGAAACCAATTACATCACATATTTCTTACGCCGTAGACAATTTCGTAAATTCTATTTAGCTACATAGTTTACATTGCAGTATAAATTTATTTTAATGTATGATCTTTAGTTCCGTGATAGAAATCAGGCTTTCCAAGTTTAGTTCTTTACCTTTGTTGAAAGTCTGGGTCAACGCGGATAACATGAAGAGATAGTCAATAGTTTTATAAGCAATGGGGAAAAAACTAAAATTGTCGTTAGGTTTTCGGAATTTTACTCCAGAATAAGGTACGACAAGAAATTCTGAGAAGAATATATGCGAACAATATTTGCGTTTTATGCATTGCTGGGAAGAAGTTGAAGCGACGCTGAAGAACGTCTTAGGTCTTCTACACTGTTTCCACCACTTTTTTTATATATCGTATGAATATGGCGTATAAGCTAGTTCTCGTTGACTGAAAGTCTCAGAAAATTTAAATTGTTCCACTCTTTGAAGTAGTCTTGTTAATTTTCATTTACAATTGGTTGTACATACATATATCAGTTTTTTGTTTGTTTTAAAATAATATATTTTGTCTTCGTAGTATGTTATTTCTCAGGTAAACGAGAGCAGCGGCATCTGAGTGCCTGTGGGCTTTCGCGGAGAGTCCTGCACTCATTATGCAAATACAACAAACACAACAATAGACTTAAAACATTGTTTCCATTTGAGCGATTTTTTCAATTGAAAATTTTAATTTAATTTAAATGCAATTGAGAATCGAGGCGCAAATTTCCATTCATCCGATTGAAGATGACTACAGATGTGTCCCGATCGCCCAGCCGTGTAAATAGATTGTGGTGAAATTAACAAGTTCCGCGCCTTGTTGAATGCGATCGTTGCGTTGCAAGTGATCGAACCATCTGGATAGATTCATAAAGTTCTCCTTCTCGTTCGGTGACAGCGACATCTGAAAAGTTTAAGTTTTCTTATAAAGTCGACAACACATAGTTTTGCTTCTGTCAGAATATATTTTGCAGTGTCGTGCGAAGTTGAAACTACGAATTGAATTGTTTTCTGATTGGGATCGTGCTGCATAACGAGCAGCTGAAATATCCCTTCGAACAATTGATTTTTGTTAAGCTGGATTGAAAATCCTGTACGAGCATTTTATTTTGTGCTGACGTATGCGATTTTCTAAATATTTCTTTCCATGAATGAAATTCCGGAGTAGATACACAATCGTAACAGAGGTTGCTGCATGCCAGGAAACTGTTCCTCTACCATTTCAATTAATTCCGACGACAAAGAACTCAAAGCGTACATTCAAAATTACACGCATGGAGCGCATATAACTCCTTTTACTTACAAATTCTTGGAACTCAAAGTCCCCTTCGCATTGAAATATGTGTAGGAAGAGGTTTAACGTAATCTTCTAGCATGAACCAAACCCTAAGTGTAATGATAATCAGCTTCACCGAAACCAAAGCTAAGGATTGATCCAACATGAAATAAAATTTAAAACATATATTCTGAATTGTAAATTTAACCTAAGGAATCCCAAACCGCACGGATTAGGTACTATCTCTTACACCGATTCTTATCGATTTGCAAGCACTATGCACTGAAATCGATCATGAACAACCAGAGACAATTGATTGAGAGTGATTTTGGAGGACGCGGAGGTGGTTTCAGTCCGTAGAAATTCGACATGCCTTGAGGCAGAAGCGGATCGGTCTTTTGAAGATGTCCACCCCATACACGTTGAAAATAGCTTAACTATGAACCTGGTTGCGCCAAATAACTTCATGTTTACCATGATATCACGGATGGCATAGAACACCGCCAAATCAGCCACAGAAACCGAATGGCCGACAAAGTAAGACCTTGTTTGAAGATAGTTGTTGAGATCATTGAACAGTATCCGCACTTGTTTTTCGTTTGCTTTGCTGGCTAGTACGGCATAGTCAATCCATTGCCTCTCCAAAAACTCTTCCTTCCCTCTTCCTTCTGCAGTTCGACATTCCCGCTTGAGCTCGGCAACAATAGTGCTGAATCCCTGCAACGTGCGACCGTTGACAGTTCGGGTCATAACCTACAATTTTAGCCCTATTGCAGCTGCTAATGACGACGAATTGACAAACCTGTTCTTTATTGTAGCCCAATGTCCCCGGTGGCACACCTAGATATTCGGCTATTTTCTCGACGCTGTGGGCGTTACACATTTTCCTTTTTTCACTTAATCCTTCCTCTTGACTCTCCTCCGCTTCACTGACATCACATGCTTGGCAACGAAACATTCCATTTTGCAGGAATGGGTCTAGGAACAACGAGAAAGACAGGAACGGAATTGTGTGAATTGCACCGAAATTCAAATTTTGCGGCGCGAACTTTTTCGGCAAAACCCCAACGCGTACGTACATATGTATAATAATGTATGCAATTATTGATTTCAGTATTGTTATTGTTAATTAAAGAACGAAAGACGGTTCCGTGTATTTCGTGATTTCGCGGGGGTGCGGCGCACGAAAACCGCGCCGTACACCCTTCTTCTTCCTTCAGCATGGGCATGCGGCGAAAGCCATTTGCGTGCGCGCTATGTGACGACATCTGCCGTGCAATGGTCAAACCGTCTAAATGACATTTTCAAGATTTTGAGATATGTGCGTTTAGGGACATTATACCTTCCCTTCTTTCATATGAGCTTAACATTTTGTTTCATTTCCCTCCCCTTCAAGAGTTATGACCCTGGCCATTCCATCTATAATACATCTTGCTGCTAATTTTACATAAAAAAACAAGTGGCAAACCATCTAAAGCACTTTAGATGGTTTGTCCATTGTACAGCTATAAAAATCAGAAGGAAAGTAAACGTCTATTAGTACAGCCAAAGCGTCCGAATTTTGATGTAAACCAAGCATTTTGGGTAGGCTGAATTTTTTTTAGTGTAATGCGTGGGCAATGGTATATATAGCTTAAGTTCAAGTTTCTCGGGTCGCAGCTCCTGTCCTTTGGGCTCCATCTTCAAAACAAAAGAAGTTGGGGCACCCTCATATCTTCGAAACCATGGCTCCCACAAGAAAGTTGTGTATGACAAACTTGCGTCAAATAAAATATTTAGCAAGTCTTTCATACATCACTTTTACAGTGGGTCAATAATAAAAAAGTTACAAACCAAAAACCACACTCAAAAAGGGGGGAACATCTTTCGGGAGCCACAACTTTTTTAGTTTCACGTTTAATGCGAAAAATATTGAAATGCTTTTCAAAGATAATTTTGTCACAAATCGTTTGCGGTATTGTTTGTTGCAATCACTGCACATTAGCGGGAGTTATTTCATCCCAAAGGGGAGAAAGTCGCGTGAAAACCCCGTTTTTAGGCCAAATAATCGGCTTTTGATGGCAACCCCCTTTGCGAAACTCGCGGAGCATTTTGGTAGGCAAGCACATTTTTGGTGCAATGTGTGGTATGCCTTACTGGCAGCTTAAATCCAAGTTTATGGGGTCGCAGCCCCAAGCCTCTGGGCTCCATCTTGAAAACAAACAAAAAGTGGGGCACCCCTACAAGAAAATTGTATATGACAGACTTGCGTAGAATTAATTTTTTAGCAAGTCGTTCATACATCACTTCCACGTGGCATCAATAATTAAAAAGTTGTAGGCCTAAAACGACATCCAAAAGGGGGGGACATCTTTCGAGCGTCACAAATCCATTGTTTTCACTTTAACCCCAAAACACATCGAGAATAATTTTATGACAATTTTGTTGCAAGTCGTTTGCGGTATTGCTTTCTTCGATCACTGTACCATGTCGAGTGTTATTGTGTCTCGAAGGGGGACAAGTCTTAGGAAAAAAACATTTTAGGACCAGATAAGCAGGTGTTAAAATGCTTTTTTCCTATGACTTGCCCCCTTTGGGACACAGTAACTCCCGGCATGGTACAGTGATCGAAACAAGCAATACCGCAAACGTTTGGTGATAAAACTGTCTAAAAGTTGTTTTCGAACAAATTTCGCGGTAATAGGGGAAACAAAGAAGTTGTGGCGCGCGAAAAATGATCCTCCCTTTTCAACGTCGTTTTTGGCATGTAACTCTTTTAATATTGACAGCACGTGAAAACGATGTATCCACAACTCACTGCAAATTGAACTTTACACAAGTTTGTCATATTCAACTTTTTTGTGGGAGCAGTGCTTTCCAAGATATGGGGCCGTTCCACTTTTTTTTGTTCTCAAGATGGCGCCAAGAGGATTAATAAAATGCGTTTTCCCCCTTTGGGATGTAATAGCTCCCGCCAGTGTACAACGATCAAAACAATCAATACATCAAACGACTTGCGACAAAATTGCCTTAAAGTTATTTCCAATGTGTTTTGGGGTTAAAGTGAAAACAAAGAAGCTGTGGCGCCTGAAAGTTGGTCCCCCCTTTTTGGGTATGGTTTTTGGATTGTGTCTTTTTTATTATTGACACCACGTAAAAATGATGTATGAACGACTTGCTAAACATTATATTCTACGCAAGTTTGCCATACACAACTTTCTTGTGGAAGCCACGGTTTGGAAGATATGGGGGTATCCCACTTTCATTTGTTTTCAAGATGGAGCCCAAACGCCATCATCGGGGATCCCAGGAAATTGAAGTTAAGCTAATTATACCATTCCCCACGCATTGCAATAAAAATTTTCTGCCTTTTGAAAATGCACGATCAACTCCCAATTGACTGGACTATTTGGAGCGTTTGTCCGTTGTTTTCTTAGGCAAGTTTTCCTTCTACGCACACTGGACAAAACGTTTAAATGATTTTAGACGGTTTGCCGTTGTATTTGAAGCTGTGTTTCAAGCGAGAAAACAAATTAAAAAATAAGTTTCCTTCGTTTTCATCCCCGCATTGGCGATTTTCCTGAATCTTGAATTCATGTTGCATTCTTTGTACGTTGATTGAAAGGTTTTTGCAAACAAATTTGGTAATGTAGCCAAGACAGGGAAAATGCGGAAGCGTTTTCACGCGAAATGTTTGATGCCATTTATCTCGATATCGAGAAACTGCAGTTAGACGCTTTGGCCATTGCACGGCAGACATTACATCTGCAAAGACAACGGACGTGCGTCTATAAATTTACCAGTGTGGCGAGTAGAGTTAAAGGTAGGATATCGATTTGATATTTGAAACTTGTTTAGTTTATTGGAATGCGATTCCGAAGAACTAATATTCCTGGGAAAAAATCTAACTGAATAAAGAACGATGGAATTTTTGGATATTGTTCGAATGCGGTTCTTTTATCCGGCTTTTTGGGTTTTCGACAAACCGAATGGCAGAAAAATTCATCACCCCACTTGATGATACTTGATTGACGCCGAGCTGATGGTAACTTTCCATCATTACTCTATTAAGAACTAGTCAAAGTGTATGAAACAAAAGCATTTCTTACTAATCATATATTTATTATGTGTTTATTTAATTTCATTTATGTATATATCATTTCATATTCACTTTAAATATTTACAAATTAATATAGAAAAAATAACTAAAGAGGCGATCCGTAATTAAAACTAATTTATAATTGTAATAAACTACATTAATGTATATAAGAGTTAAAACTTTACTTTAATGATGGTTTAGATTTTTTAAATATTTCTATGTTGTAAATGTTTTATTTTGCTTTCAAAGTGTCTATAGCTACATATGTCAATCTGTTGTATTTTCTTAATTTATTTTTATATTACCACTTTTAGACTCATAATTTTGTGATTCACTTAGGAACTAGAATTATTCCTACATAATGTTTAGCCTTAAATTCTAAAAATAATTACAGTCAGTTTATTTTGTTCCTCTACAGTATGTTCTGCTATATAATAATTTATGCTTTGACTTACTTAGCATTTACATGTAAATAATCTTTCAAAAAACGATTACACTCCCTTCACTTGGCATCTGTGTCCATGCAACATAAACATTTTCAAATATGAAATGGTACTAGAGAGATACTTTAAGTCCTTCCATACAGACACCTGAGCACGCACATTGAAGGTGCAACGAATATGATCATCACTAGCATGCACTGTGAGCATAATTGTGGGTCAATCGCCAACAACGTTCAAGCGTAAACAAACTGAAGGCGGGCTAGTTAGTTATAATCATTGAAAATTAAGGCATTGGTGCCAAATCGTTAAAGGTTTTGCATTGCCTTCTAATCGACTCACAAATTCCATTGCTAACCAAAACCATTCTTTGCTCGCTTTTAATTTCTTGGGTAAATCTCTTGCTACGTGATATCCAATTAACGATTACGATTAAAACCAACCGCGCTAGTGTTGTGAACGATCAAATCAAAAATAAGGAGGAATGGGCCAATTGATTTAAGTATTGGTGCAGTAACCAGCAAAATGTTCAATTGGCCGAAAATAAGTTATACTCTATCAGGTACAACAAAAATCAGTTGTGTGCATCTCGGATCGCTTTCAGCAAGACTTCTCTTCGGCCATCGTTTGCTGATCCATTTGTATAACAAAATAAATCATTTCTAAAGCTAGAAACGAAGAAAAGCCACTTCGTTGTAAACTAAATACAAACAAACTAATCACACTGGCTTTGCTGCCAAACAATACCGAAACTACTACCGGAGACATGTGCGATTTGCGAGTTCTCACCATTTCAGGTTTATTTCGGGCATATTTCATTTTACCATAAATACGACCGATCGTTCGATAGTCAGTATTATTGAATCCACGGTTAAAGCTGGCAATAACTTTCCTTCACTTTACGATCACTTCGAAGCTGTTCAGCTTTTTTTAAAAACTTGCAGATGCTCTAATTTGAATAATCAAAACTTATCAGTCTTTTACTGCTAAATCTTTTCCTAATCTATGAAAGCTATGGAGATATTTCAACAGTTTTTAATCGACGATCCTTCGACGATCGTTGCTAACGATGCACATTCTTTTCTTTCGAAAACACTTTTTTAGCCGTTCAAAGCACTGATGCGTCCCGTAGGTGTACCGTCGTTCGTGTTTCGCGTTTTCATCACTGCAGCGGTCTATCTTCGCAAACATCAAACCGTTATTTGTAAGCTGGGTAGATTATAAACCATTTTATTTCCGTTTTTGACTGAACCGCTTATTAAAAATAGGATTGTTTAATATCACTTCGTCACTTCAAGTACGAACTTTTGTCGTTCAGTTGATCTCATTTAGTCGGGCCGGGAGGAAATGGATTTATCACAGCTACAGCAGCGGCCTGTTGGCTGGCTAGGACGGCAGCTGAAAAGATGATGAGTTATTGTACGGCTTTCGCTCTCCAACGGATGACTCGCTTATTTAAACTTACCTCCATAAGGCGCCGTGTACATCGGGTAGCCTAGTCCAACATGTGTATGATGGTGCGTATGGACGTGGCGCTGGGGCGGTGGACTTCGGCTGTCGTTCGCACCGCCCCCTATTGCGGATTTTGATGTAGGGTCGGGGCCCGGCTTTCCATCGATCTTTTGGCCACCTAAGCCGACCCCACCAGTGCCTGCAATTCCTGGTGGCATGGCCCCTGCGGGAGGTTGCAGACTCAAGGGGTTTCCTGGGCCACCGGATGGTTGTAAAATACTCGGTCCTCCGCCCATATTTGGCCCACTCACTGTGTTTGGTGCATTTTGTTGTGATACATTCGGACTAGATACACTTGCCTTTGAGCTGCTGTTCGGACTTTTCAGCGCTCTTTCGCTGAGTTCGTGAATTTTATGATTTCCGTAATACTGCAGGTTTGCAGCTTGTTGTAGCACATCTAGGGCTTTCGGTCCTGTATTCCGTGAGAGGTCTTCCGGGGCGTGAAACCTCGGAATCGGCAAGTACTGAGGTGCATTGTATGGCGATGTGGACATCAGAACATTCCGGTACATTGGATGCCCCGGATCGAAGCTGAAGTTTGGCGTCAAGTATTGCGGGTGTAGGAAGTACTGCGATGTGGGAGGAGGTGGTGGCCCTTGAGTTTCCATCGTAGGCTTCTGGCCTTCTTGCTTGATCTTAATGTCTTTATCCTCTTTTATGTCTTTTACTAAATTCGTAGCTTTTTGACTTCCTGATGTTTGCGAACTAGAGAGACTAGATTTGACACTTTTTTGTTGCTGCGTCGTGCTTTGCGATTGCGGTGACTGATTCTGCGCTGATTGCGCCATTTGACATATTTGCTGCCCTTGTGAAATGCTCACCGACGAATGCTGTAAAGATGATTGAGAAGTAGATGACGCTTCTTCTTTGATTGACACGGGAGAGACATTCGGCATGGGATTATTGGAGAGATTCGCACGTCGTTGGTCAGAATACATGTAAAACCTAAAACAAACAAAAAAAATTATGTATAAGTTTACCAAGTTATGTATAACATCCTATATTATCACCAAATGTAAGTTACTTTAATTAATTTTACAAAATAATTTCGCTTGCAGATATCGGTTCAGAGTACATGACTGCAATAGTCAAATTTTAATCAACTGAAAAATTAACTCTTCAATATCTGCGTTTTCAAATATTAAGTCATCGCTTGCGCGGTGAACTAAATACGCCAATCATTCACATGAAGCTATATAATTACTTATTCAAATAAAATAGTATTTCATTCATTATTATGATGATTCTTCTTAACGGTAAGTCTTTTTATGGTAAAACATTTAATTTTTCTATGATAAGTGATTTTTAATAATTTTATAGAAAAAACCAAAAGTACATGCAAGCGATAAGGCAACTTCGAAGAACCTCATCGAGCAAGAGACAGCAAAACTGAACTTACCGGCGCATTTCCTCTTCGCGAGACATATGTTGCGAAGGTGGTACGCCTACCGGATGTCTTTGGTACATGCCAGGATAAGCAGACATCGATTGAACTGCCGATTCCTTCGGATGTACATTCGGTTCCGATTTAATTTCTTTCATATGTGGCTCACTTTTCAGCAATTTCGTTGGAATCATCTAAAATATTGCCGTTGTAAACTTGTATAAATTATTTTTACTTCAGTTTATTCCACTTACCTGTCCTTGAATTTTTCCATGCTCGCTTGGGCTAGGACTATCTTTGCTTCGTTCTTCCTTCATGGAATGCGAAGTGTTTGAAATCGCGTTGAGTTTATTGTCTTCAGAGACCATTGATATTGGAGCATAGCTTGGTTCCATATTGTACGGGAAGCCAGGAGTCATATAACTGAAATAAGAAATTTTCATTACGGCTTCCAGTAAAATGAGTTCGACGAGTTTTACTTGTAAGGGTAGAAGTGTGGTATTGGCTTATTTGGATTTTGTGGTCCTAGACCTGCAGGACTTTGAGGTACGTTAGGTTCCTTAGAGGTTGTCTCGCTGGTCTGAACTGGTTTCGATATCAAATCTAATGGTGGATCTTTGGATTTATTATAATCAGCTGCTTTATTATAATCAGTTGGCGGTATTGACGACTGCGATACTTGTGGCTTCGGGTTCGGGTGCTCAGGGGGAACCATATACTGCTGCTGACTGTAAAATGGATACATTCCATAGCTGCCTAGCGAAGCTATTTGTGGAGATGCTCCTTCTGACACTTTCTTCACATCTGTATGCTTGGTAGATTGCGATTTGTCTGAACAGAACAAAATGGCAATTATGAAATTGTTCAACAAAGTTTCCCGTTATAAACTACCGTTCAATTCAACATCAGCAACTGTCGTAGAATCATCGGAAATATCGCTATAAGCAGGACTCTGCACATTATCTCGAGATGTTGAGTTGTCATATTCTCCAGCGACAGGAGATTTCGATCTGTTCTTCTTTTGCTTCCCGTATCCTTGCGGTTTGCTCGTCGGTAAACCTGAAAGAAATAATAGTTTCAGCCCTCCCATAATCGTTCATCGTTTCATTTCTGGAAGCATTGACATCCGATACAAACCTTGTTGAACCGAAGCAGATGGCTGATTGTAAGGTGGTTGATGTCCAACTCCTTCGGCATTATGTGTCAAGCCCGCGCTTGAAGCCAATGTAGGTGTAGGCCTTAAAGGCCCTTGGCCAGATATTAGATTTTGACTGGCAGGTAAATTATCCGACGGAGATCCAAAGCGAAGTACACCTGGCTTAACTGTTTAGAAAAAAAGTCATGGTTCGTGCACAAAAAATATCTGGTTAAGACCCTTACTTTGTGAATCAACCCGCGATGATACATTTGCAATATTGTTACTATTAACCAAGACTTGCTGTTGTTGAGAGAGAATAGGTTGAACTGTCTCTGGTATGGACTGATTACTGCTTCCGATCATTGTGCTGCCGGGGATCACGTTTACGAGCATCGTGTGTTGTTGATGCGACAAGGCTTGACCAGATATTCCAGATGTAATGCTACCTCCCGGCACAGCATGCTGTGGAAGTTGATTCGATAAAGAAACAGTGGGGCCTGAACTACTTTGCGAAACAGGAAGCGTTACTGCCTGTGGAACAATAGTTAAAAGCCCGCCAGCAGCTGCTGCTGATGAGGTCATCACAATTGGCCCTGATTGCTGCGAAGGCGTTGAAAGGACGCCGGAAGAAAGCAAGCTCGGGGAAGATGTCGTTGGGGATTCCACATGCACCACAGCTGTGTTAGAAATAGGAACCTGCGACTGCGGTGGCGTTTCTGGAGCAGGGGACGGTGTTGTTGGCGGGGCGGTTCGCGGCGATTCAGGTAGCTGTGAGGAATCTTCGTCCATAGAACCAGAACCATGCGCATGACTTTGATGGTACCGTAGTCCATTTGCATGTTTGTACTTCTTGCTGCAATCTTGTTCCGGACATTCTAACAATATCGGAGATATTGCGCACGGTAAAGCAGTCTTACATTTCTTTGCAGATATTTGAACATTCAACCCCGTCACCGGATTCACGAGACTTTGTGTTTGCCCCGCACTTTGTTGGGCCGTTGACTCTCCATTAACCGGTGATGGACACTCGTCCTTGGACTTTCGCTTCTCTTGACGCGGAGGTAGAAAAGCCGTGGGTGAGGTGGAAGGAGTATTTGAGCTGTTTGTACTACTCGCGTTACCAGACAACAATGTAGTTGACGATGACGTCGTCGTAGAGTTAGTGGTACTCGTGCTCGTCGCTGAACCCGTTGTTGTAATAAAACGACCTCCGCGACCTTTCGCACCATTTCGCAATTTAGAATGAACCTAAAACCAGAATTTCAATTATTCAGGACAACTCAGAGTTAATAGCAATAAAGCGTTTTGTGAAAAGTTACTCTGGACTCACAGAGCTTCGAGTTTCCGTAAAATTGCTCAGATCCGGTGTAAGTGTCGCACCACGCCCGCGTTTTCCCCTTCCTTTAGGAGTACGGGAATCCAATTCCTCAGTAGGTGAATCACAGAATCTAGTAAACGAAACCACTCCTTAAAATAATGTCATCTTAAATCTTTTGAAAAATTGGCAAACCAAAATTAAATCATACAAAACAAAACAAAATATATAAGAAAACTGTAACTTTTAAATACACGTCATGGTAAAGTTTCCTACCTTGGAGGAGCCCAATCGTGGCGTGTACAATCCAAGAGAGTTCCTACGTAGGTTTTCCCTCGCCACGTTACATTCACCACTAAAACCCCGCCTTCAGTCTCATGCCATACAATGCCTTCAAGAGTAACGGACGTACCAGGTTCGCAGGGTCCGAGGCAATCCGGCTCGGTAATAGTTCCGACCGAGGTTCCCACACAAATATCCATCATATCTTTCGAATCACATTTAGGCTTTTTTGCAGGAGGACTGCAGCTCCTTTCCTCGCAGTTTGCACTCACCGAAATCGTGTGGTGTATAGTAGCAGATATGGACTGATGAGCACTGGTGTTGCTTTGATTGTTACTATTAAGTCCGGAAATCGAAGAACTTAGTGCTTGACTTTGTTGCTGCATGTTAGGCATTGAGGCAGACGACGGGTTCGGCACCTGCGCAGCCGAGGAATGCTGCTGCTGGTGATGATGATTGCTGGAATTCGCTGATGATGTTTTTTCGTTTGGGGGACCCGGAGCATTGGGCGAACCACTACTTGAAGGTTGAACATTTGTCGTGGCATTGTTTGAAAATAAACTCGTGGACGCGCTTCCAACGGGACCAATATTCGACGGAGGAGAATTCGTCAAGGAATTTCCACTGGTGTTAGAAGCTTGCTGGTTTACAGATGGAGACGCAGAGATTCTTTGCGAAAGCGAATTACTATTGGTAGAGTCCACCGATACATTTGGTGTTCGACTACGTACGCAGGATATATTTGTGCAGGGAGCTGGGACTCCATTAATTTGCATGTCGAGTGAGCAATTACATGTAGTAGAACGTTCGTTTTGTGAACTATTGTTTGCAATTGAACTAGAGGAACTATTGCCGCTGTTGTTACTATTACTTGAACTCCCGCTGCCACTACCATGATCAGATTTCTCTCGTGAATGAGGTGTTTTATCTCGTGTTTTATCGCGACGGTGGCTGCTACTCCCTCGCTTAGTAGGCTGTTGAGTTTGCGAAACGGGCTGAAGAGCGGATGCGTTCAGTTGACCGTGCTTCTTTCCACTGGAAGATGATGATGATGAAGGTGAATTGCTCGAAGACAAATTATTCTCTTCAACACAAGCCGATGTTCCGTTCTGTTCGGCTTTCACAATTTCGTGTTTTGCTTCCGAAGTTTTTGTACCAGGCTTAGTGCGTTTTATTTTCATTTTCAGGCCCTTATCTAGGGTTGCCTGATGATCAATTGACATTTTGGTAGCAGTTTTGCCAGCACTCTGGCCACCGATTTGTTGAGAAGACATTATGGCAGCTGAGCTGGTCAACAACTTAGCGTGGCTTTCAACTTGCGCCGGATAATTGCTGCTCGTGCTTATGTTGTGATACTTCCGAGGTATGGAAGAATTTGTCGTTGAAGCAGGGAATCGTGATTGATCTGTGGTTGCAGATTTACTGTTCAGCTGCGCCAGGAGAGCGGGTTGCTGCAGTTTCAGGTTAGAGGAAGCCTTTGTTGAGATTAACTTTGAATTCGGTTTGGCGGGGCTAGGCTGGAATCCAGCAGGAGAGGTTGTACTCGTTCTCTGCTTTTGCACGCTTGGATGATGCTGCACTGACTGTTGCCCTGCTGAGGGACGTAAAGGGATTGGGACAAACAATGAGGAAAGACTTGACGATTTTGACGAAGAAATAGTAGTCGGTGATGTTGACGATGATCTCGATGAAGATGCCGAGCTGGGCGATTTTTCCTGAGCATTTAAGATTTGGTTCGATACACTGTTGCTGCCACCACCCCCGCTATTATTATTGCCGCTCACCCCCGTCAATCCTGTCGATATTGGCTGATTTGACGAATGCTGAGTCTGTGACTGCGAGTTTAAATTTGCTGCTGCAGCCGCGGCTGCTGATGAGGACGATTTCTCAATATCGGCGTCCAAATCTATTATTAAATCGCCGATCCCGCCAACGTCCCACTCGTTATCGTCGTATTCGAAGTTTGTGTCTTTCGACTCGCTCGAAGTCGAGGCACCCGACGAAGATGATGAAGACGTTGTTGATGACAATGATGACGATCCACGATCTTGACTTTTTTTCAGCTGCTGATTTTGCGCTCCTTTTTGCTGATGTTGATTGAAACTTAATTTATTATTGTTTAAGGAAGAAAAACCACTACCACTCGAGTGTTTATTGCTTTCCGTTGGTAAGCTGTTGACGGCCACCTGAAAAGATCGCTAATTAATGGTCAGTTACGAAACCGAAAAATATTCGAAACCCTCCACGAATGTCTTTCGACTGTGAACTACACAAATGCATTGAAAACACTTGTCGACGACTATCCAAAACCGAGTAATTATACTATAAGCCAATTAAAAACGGATGCCAAAGAAAGCAATTTTCTTTAGAAATATGTATTTATATAATTTACGATACTAGAACGATATTTGTAGTCATGATTGTTTACATTCGAAAAAACGGTTGGTCTATATTTCATTCATAGATTCACCATCAGTTTAAGCGAGTGTATGGTCAACTTCGAAAAACAATTTGAATAACAGTCAATACGAATTATACTACAATCACGAGAAACTGCATTTTTTTATTTCAATGGATTTAAAGTAACACTCATTCACCTTATTCGGGTGGTGGCTATGATTCGCCTCACTGCGTCTCATTGACTCCATGCAGACGAAAAAAGAAGGGCTGCCGCTTTAAGCGCGCCCACAATTCGCAGCACTCCGTCGTATGATTTGAATTTGATGCTTCGTTCAAAATTCGGAATTGAACAGTTTTGCGATACTCCAGCTGATTCTCTTAGTTCAATCTTTTTACTTTGTTTAAAACTTGTACGACACTGCTTGAAGACGTCGTTGCTGGCTACACTTTGCTTTGTTGCAGATGATATCAAGGAAGCAACTGTATTTGCTGGCAATGAAGATTCGCGTTGTAGGCGGGAGATACAGGGCCCCGGCCCTTGGGCCAAACCGTTCATTTTAAAACTGCAAAGAAAAAGATAAGTTAAAGAAGGAACTTGAAAAGTCATTCGCAAAGTTGTTCACTACAAAACAAATTAAATTTTAGTAAGTGATAGTGAGGCTTCAACGCCTTAAACGGACAGTTCCATACCTTATTGCTGCATGATCAATGATGCATTTAGCTTGAACTTAATTTTTCAGTTAATCAACTCACAGTTTGTGGGAGACCTTTTCCGGGTTCATGATGTAAATTGGAGTTTTTTCGGACAGCTTGATGCTTGTGATCATATTCGTCTATTGATAGTTGCATATCCGCGAATGGGATGAAATGATATTCACTATCATTGGCATATACATAGTAGTCCACCAATATCACATATAGGCTCTTCACCACTTTCTCGTAATACTTTAATTTAATCATCACAAGTTAACGGCGATGCAAAAGGCCCCTTATTGACGTTAATAGAAGTGAAAATTTCAACTGATTTTGATCACTTAAACACTTTCGCTCGTACCAACAATACACCGATTTCTCGTCCACTAGATTACAGTTTATATTGCTTTTACCCTTTTTATGGTGCAGAGACTCCCTAACCACTTGTGATTTTTTAATTTTATAAACAGATCACCTTAGAGAAATCTGACAAAAGACCCCCTGTCTCATAAAAAAGTAGTATTTAGAATCATACAACGTCGCATATTCTGACTATCGAATTTTCCGTAGCGAACGACATATTTTTTTTTAAACTAATATCTGATACCAAGCCGGTTAACAGCTATTTAAAAGACGATGAAATCTTTCTAAATGTTCAACCTATAAATTCCCACTATTTTCCCCCAAGTAAAGCCCTCTAATTAGTCCGTTTAAATAGTTTTCTTACAGATGTTACCGAAAATGAGCAGGGCAAATAAATAATTCCGAATAATTTCGATTGATAGCTTCAAAAAATTAAGTATTTCGATCAATGTAATAGCAGCTCTCTCGACTTAATCATATATCGATTATTATGATTTGACTAATTAAATGATTGATTGATCGATAAATATACATTTTCGGCAATCCCTACACTGAGAATCTGCGTGTGTTGTTAGTGATTCATCCCAAAGCACTGAAATGTTTATTTAACGACTTTAAACATCTTTGCATTTAGCTTGAAAACACTCAACATGTTCAAGTTAGATAAAAGGCTGGTTTTCCTTTTAATTTTTCGCCCATAAAACGTTGTTAAGTCAACACTGAAATGTATGAGCGTCGCATACACAAAACCCAAGGAAAAGAAACCCCGAGGAAAAGATCATCATGGATACGGATAGAGAAGGAAACTTCTGATCCAAATCCTCTCTCAACGTGACCATACTCGTAAGTAATAAATACTTTTTCAGGCAGTGGACGTTACCTGAACTAAGCCGGTGTGACAAGATACCATAGTTTTTTACGAAATATCAAAGAAAATTTTTCATTCCTTGAAGAAAGCTTTCGTGGGTCACGAAAAAGAAAAGTTCTTAGCACGTAAAATGTTTCAAATTTTAACATCCACTAAAACGTTTAAAAACTGACTACAAAAATTTACACACTCAATTGTCTTTAAAAATACTTACGACGAACTGAAATTGAAAGATAGTATTCTATCGTAAAAGCTAAAAATTAATATACTTTCCATAATCATTATAAAATGATAATAAAACCTATCACGTTCATAGTAGGTGTGTTTGATTAGCTATGGTGCACGATAAGAACAATTGACATAATTTAATTAACTATTTAGAGTCCTAGTTTTATATTATTACTTTTCATCTGAGCATACTCTCACATTATTTTGCATGAGAATTGTAAGAATTTAAAAAAAATCAAGTCATAATCATATGATCAGTGGATATAAACTCATATTAAATTGATATGCACACGAACTAATTCTAGGGCATGTAAGATAAATCTATTATGTTGTACATTCGTCTCGCAGTAAAAAAAAGCCAAATCACACTCAATTAGCAGTTCACAGCCTTTATTTTCACAGCACTGCTCAAGGTTTCTCATTGGATTAAGACCTTCAATAGTTTACCTAAAGGTTCTAACTTAAAAGCGAAAAAATGCTACCGAGTGACTGAAGGCAAGGAGTGAGATTGCTATCAATTCCAAAGATATCAGTTATAGCAAAGAAAAGTTTTAAGGATCCCTTTGTATTGCAAACAAGCGCATCTCATTTTAGTTGTGCACATGTTGACGTGAAGAATGCCGAAGCAACCGGCAATAATATTGTCAAATTTTGTATTTTATTTTTGCCATTTGTCTTGTACCTTTGTGCCGGTAACATCGAGCGTACTACAATCGAAGTGCAAGCCAACGGAGGCCGGGATAGTATCGTCTTTGTTCGAGTGGGATACGTTTGGATGGGTCTCTTTCGGTTTCTTTTGCATTGGAAGATGAACGATCTGCGACGTGATTGCCTTTTACAATTTTTTTCGGTTTCATAGGTGAAAATTAAGTTATTGAATGCTTGGTCTCAGCCGTTTAACCCTTATGTTAATACCCGGAAATTTGTTTACATTAGTCACTATCCAAGTACCGTATATGGTTCCACTACCTGAGATGGTTACTTCGTTCATCAACAGAAATAATTTCAATCCATTTTTGAACAGGATAGAAACCTGCGAGGCAAAATGAATCCTCTATGATAACTACCGCAGGTCTGGATAGCGGCTATATGCTGATGAATGGCCGGCATAGGCTCCTACACTATCGCTTTATCCCAGAAAATAATGGTGGTAGTAAGGTGGATTAGGGAAGTGGTAGTGCACTACACTTCCTAGAGCGTGGTGAAACAGATGCTATGAACGAAACCGATTTTCTGTATGCGCATGCGTTGTGGTCATTCGTTAAAAGGCAGTGAACGGAGAAGACCATGGAGCAGGCGATAACGGCAGTGCCTTGCACGTTCTTATTTCAGATTTGGAATCGGACGTGGACGTGGACGCTGACGCCCGTCGTTATTATTGTTTACGCATTCCCAAATAATAATCGGTTTGGACTCGGACGTGGAGCCCGGGCCTAAGAGCCTGAGAGATTCTCGTCTTGAGTCCCGAGAGCTGGTTATTTTGACATTCGAGGTTTTTAACCCGATAAAAAAGGCGTGTTTCACAGGAGGCACATAAGCCTCGGAAGATCGTTGGCAATAAACCAAAGAAGGCAACAGAAGTTATTTTGAATAATGAAAAAACTAGGTGTTATTTTCCACTTGATATTTGAATAGATACGAGTACATAAAAAGATAAAATAAAAGTGAAAGACCTCCGTTTCAAAAGGTGTATTAATTTCGGGGATTGACCGCGCTTTTATATCATTCTAATAAAAGCTTTCATATCATAAGATTTATTTATGAAAACAAACAATTTTTAAATAATAAAACGGATTTTTTAAATGAAAAAAGTTGATTGCTAATGAAATATTAAAATTCAGAATTAAAAAAACATCTACTCGAGTTCATTTTCGCTTTCTATGCATAGACACATAATAATCTGCAAGTATTTCTTATCCTGAGGTGATGTTAGATTTTTGCGTCAATAATTCCTTCGATCGGTGACTTTATTCCGTTGAAAGCGATATTGATGCATACACTAGTTGTAGCTGCGGTGTTATCAATGTGCATCTTGAAAGTTAAAACCACGCAAAAATAAGTGTACAGATTAACTAACTATTCATTAGGCTTATACCCAAGTCATTTTTTGCACATACTATCCCAGAACCCAAAAATGTAATAATGGTGTATGTATTGATATTTAAATGAAAAGATGTAAGCGGCAAAGGACACAATCCTGATGTACTATTAACATACCCGGTATACTGATTGTGAAATGGCAATTTTTTTAAATAAATTCATTAAATATTTCGAAAATCATATTTTGCTACAGGTCGGCCTAACACTTACCTAATTTAAAGTCTTAATAACAACGAAAATAACAGCAATTTTTCACAAAATTTTACCAAAACGATCAAATGGGGTAGATGGTATCCCACATTTCATTTTTCTGCTTGTGTTAAGCACAAAATAATGGATTGCAGCCGGATTTGCTGAAAATTTCTACAAGAAGATACTCTAAACTGGTATGCAATGCTCAGCTGAAAGGATTTATCAACGTATTAAGTATTGAAAGAAATTTTTTTGAGAAACCCTCACTCCGGTCACTAATAATTCATTACCAAATGTAATATTAATTGTTGTTGTTTATGAAAGTTTAAAATAGAATGAATAAATTTGTAAAAGTATGGTAATTTTCGGATATTTGTTTTTCATACCAAAAAAATTTCAAAATTTTCCGTTCTTTCTAACCATACTGACCCCTTAAAGTAAGTTTTGCGTGTTTTTTACAGTAAAAGTGATAACACCCGAAAAATAGTTTCCCTTTTATTTGTTTTTGCTATAAGTGTTTAGTTATTGAAGCAACGTGAAAGCAAAATTTGTACAAATTATTGAAAATTAAATTCTACACAAGGTTTACATACACTACATTTTTGTAGGAACTGTGGTTGCTGGGATTTGTCGTTACCCTGTTCGATTTTAAAGACTCGAAGCTCCTCTCGTTTTCTGCTCCGCTTAGCCAACTTCAAAATTTCTTCATTGAAAAGTTCTAAACTGCCATATTTGCGTATTTTCGCTGTGTGAAAATGGGTATGTTTTGAGTCCACTAGCTTTAAGACTCTGTCACCATGTTCGCTGCGATCTATAGATTTTCCCTGTGCAGTATATCTTGATTTATTGAGTAGACTAGGATATAAGCATGATTATTGAGAGGAAAGCCGGGACAGTAAGATTTCACGCGCATAAAGTCTGTTTCTAAAACGACTTGCATTCAGCGACGAGATGCTCAAGGAAGCACGTGAATAACTCACGATGTGTTCATTCCAAGAATGAAATAATCGACCATGGAAAGTCACTTGCTTCTTCATTTATGTTTATTTTCACTGTTTTAGACAAGAAAAGCAAGGATTGATCTTTACAGTAGACCTCTAGCTTACTCTATTTCAACTCTTAAAAACTATACTATACATATATACTATTCGAGTAAAGTACTCCCGATGTCATTACTATCCGGAGTATTTTACTCGAATGTAAACCAATTAACTTACTTGATATAGTTCAGTTCCAGCGTAGCTCTTACCTAGAAAATGAAGAGAATGATGGTGATTACAATTGATAGTAACTGTAAAGTGTGTAAATATCGAGAGCTTACAAGCTATAAAAAAAATTTGAGGTACTTTAATATTTGCTACGAATGCTTTTACAGAACCAAAGGCGAATTTGAATTTCATGAATGATACAAAATGTTTGAAATTTCCGATGTTTTCATTATCCGGAATATTCCCACATCCGAAAAAGGGTTGCCAAAATGCGCTTCGATCAAATGAGAGTTCAATGTACTCAAAAGCGACCTGATTAAAAAAATGGATGGGCGACGTCTAGTCTAGTAAAATAGACTAAACGTCTCTGTCAGTGAAATCCCAATCCTTAATCTCCAGAAAATAATAATGCATCGTGAAACAGACAGCCTAACGAGATACGATTATGTTGTAATGATATTTGAAAACCACACCTTGATGCTTCTGATGACCGTACGTATTGCTCTGCAGGAAGAAATTTAATGAAACCAAACGATATGGATTACTAACTTCAATATGTTTACTTATACATAGCCGCAGTGAGGCACAATCCATGATAAAATGACTAAATTTTTATAAATCATTCGTTAAGTTCAGGACTCACAAATGACATTGCTACCCGTTGAAATCATCATGTGGAAAAATTTAGCTCATTCACGCCTGATTATGTAGACAGTTTGGAACATGCTATTTATCTTTCAAATTGATTCAATAGTAACGGATAAGCATACATAGGAAATACAAGTAAGAAATGCTTTATCTAGCGATATTTTCCCTTTCTAATGATATTTACCACTTGATTTGAGTTAACTGCTCTCTACCTGCAGCAGACTAGGTTAGGAGAGACTTATGAGGTTGATTCTGTCTTTGGATCCAATGGCACCAACCCTATGGATTAACATTGTTAGACGAGGGATTCGAGAATTTTAGCACTTAAGCACTTGATCAAAGGTATTGCTTCTTCATCTCAAACCAGCTTTAGGAATTATCTAAGTGAAATGTGCCCTCCGAAACGGGTGAAATTGATTTTGCTTAAGCAGACTTCTTCAGAGTTGATGAAACAAGACATATGAACCCAAATTACAACCAATTACATTCGAGACTAATATTAATCGTGTGTTGGCTCTGCGAATTGGCAATAACATGAATGACAATCGTGCAGAAACGTCGCCACCATGTAGGCGTCGAGGAAATCTCGCCGCAGAAAATCTGAGAGAATAAGGCGAAACACGTCTCCGATTACGGCCACATGCATCTTACACACCACGATTGAATTACCAAAAGAAACCGCAGCGTAAAATTGTTCATGCTTTTATCCGAGTTTGAATCTTCAAACGCGAACAAACTACGAGCCGTGCAAATCAAATTATCATTAATTGGAAAATACTAGATTTTTACCAATTATAAATTACATCACGTCGATGCGATATGATAGCTCATGGGAGCGATGTAGCTGGCGAAGTGCTGCTAATCACTACTGATTGATTGTAGTGCTGTGGCGCCGCCGAGAGCTGTGTTGTGTTAAGCTTTAAATTTTCAATTATGCTTTGATTTTCCCACTGTTGGAATCCTCAAAAATCAAGGCTACAAATATTTATACAATACAGTAGAACCTCGCTATTCGTACACAATTCGTTCTAGCAGGCAGTTCGAATGGCGATTTGTACTAATGCCGAATCATTTTTTCGCATAAGATATAATGTAAATTGCATTAATCGGTTCCAAACTCTTAATTTAAACTAATGAGTTGAACAGTAGAAGTAATAAATGTCCAATTGTATAATTTTTTAATACGATTTTTATTATTTAAACTCTATTTACATATGTATTACAATTCCTCATCACTTTCTATATTAAAAACGTTAGATGATTTTTGGTCCTTTACATATTAAAAAGGTATCCAATATTGATTGTTTTTGTCTTTTTTTTAGAATGCTAAATGCTCCATCACATTGTCGTTAAATAAGTTAACGCTCCTATTCGCCACAGCTGTGTTTGGATGCCATTTTTGGACAATGTGTTCTATATTTTCCCAATGGTGACACAATTCTTCTTATTTGAAATGTTTTCCTCTTCCTCTGAAGACACATCTTCAATCGCTTCCTGCTGTTCTCTCTGTAGTTCTTGAAGTTTTTCAGTTTTCACCTCATTTCGGGGATCTTCAATCAACTCCTCCACATCATCACTGTCTACATCCAAACCCATGGATTTTCCCAGGGACACAATTTTATTCACTACAAAAGCTTCCTGGGCAGTGTCTTCTAAGTCTTTCAGTGCCACACAGTCTGGCCACAGATTTCTCCAGGAGGATTTCAGTGTCCTCAAAAAAACTTCATCCCAGGCTTTGTCTATTATTCTCAAGCGCATGCGTGCACGCAGTCCGAATCGCGAAAAAGCGTACGAATGGCGATTTAAATTTTACTTCAACAAGCTGTACGAATAATGAGTTGTACGAGTAGAGAGGCGGACGAATAGCGGGGTTCCACTGTATAATATTTTGCATTGAAAGGTTATAGGCCAGCGCCAACCTCAAAGTCATCCACAATAAAATTTTAGTGATCTAAAAGAACTTGATTTGTTTTTAAAGTTTTCCATAAAACAGTGTAAAATCAAAACAGATGAACTTGTAATATTAGCCGCCATGTTGGATTGAAATTGTTTCTGCTGTTATTCCGAAAACCATTGATTTTTTGAAAACAAATACGTGGTACGTTTTTCTAAAAACTACATTTGCCCATGTATTTTATTACTACATATTCCAAGATAGCAGCACTACAGGAAGAAGCAAACTTTCATCTGTAGTATTATTGTCAAAAATTGAAACAGCCTAATCTTTGATTTAATTGGGACAAATTCCCCGAACGTATTCATCGAAAGACTCAAAAGAAAAATACCCATCTAAAGGTTTTTGTTTACATACAGGTGACTCGGGTTACAGTGAACCCCGCATATGATCGTCTGATGTAATGGCCCTACATGTTAAAATCTTCTCTAAATAGGGAACTCATCAAAAAAGTATCTCCTAGTAGTGGCCCTTTAGCAGATACATATTGAGCGTTTGCATAGCATGTCTTTTCCTTTTTATTACGTTGGTGACACCTTCGTGGTAGGTGATGGCCTTCCAAAACGTCTTTTCTGAGTCAGGGTTTAATAAACTTGACCGTTCTTTCGTACGTCGCTTTTTTTATTTTTTTCCGCCATTCTTGTGATTGTTGCTGGTTTAAAGCCGTTTAAAATTGCAGCCTGGAGAATATACATTTCCTTCTTCTTGGCTTCCACTTCAACTGGCAAATTGTACATGCGGTGTATCATAGCTCTGTAGGGAGAAACTTTGATTGAAAATTTTCTACAGAAAACTTACGTTTCTGCAGGAAGGAAAACGTTGAAACAACAGATAACTTTTTGCTCTGCATCAACGTTACAGGACATCACAAACTACGTCCACATGTGAATGGAAAAGCTAAAAAATCACAGGTTTTTAAGAATTACACATTGCTTGTTCACTACGAATATTCATTGGATGGATGCATTATTTAAAAAAAACATCATGAAATTTTCATGACGCAAGTTACTGAGGAATAAAGACCTCCCACAAACCGCGGGAAAAATCAGTAATAAATGCAACAAAAGAATATCCAAGCAAACAAAAATCTAAAGATCTTACCTATACCCTACATATGTATATGATCATCAATGATAGCTTCTTCACGCAATTTCAGATCTAAGTTTACGGCAAATCAAACATTGTCGGAATCGTTACTATCTTATACGTCCTTTTCAGTTGTTGGTTTATAATAGCCGGATTCATCGTCACTGAAATCTACCGGTAAATATTTCCATTCGGGTCATTTTACGTCTAATGATTTTTTCAATTTTTCCCCAAAATTTACTAATATTCACAGCAACGATGCTTTTATACATGCAACTAACATAGAACGGACTTTAGTAGCCTGTTAAATGACGATGACAGAACAAGGCAAAATCTGTCCTCAACCGTCAAATTAGGAATTTATGACGCAATGCAGTAAAAAAAAACCTGCATTTTTTCAAAATTATTTGAACAAAGAAACAAACAAGATGAAATTCAAGATTTTGCAATGTACAATTTAGAAATAAAGTCAAAGAACAAAAAAGGAAACAGGGCAAGATTTGCCGTATATAGTGATGAAGGAAAATGTTAATGGAATAGTCTAAAGCATTTTATAATTTTATAATTACTCGGTGGATTGTGAAGAGAGCGAAAATTGTCAACAAATAGCAAATAGCCAACAAATGTGCCCCGCAAAAGTGCATAAAAGGTTCAAGTTGTGCAAGCAAAATCAGAGCCAGCTTTTTTAGTGATAGGTAATAGAAACCGCTGTACCAACAATTACAGCCGGCGCTGTGCTCGACATCAGTTCAGGGATAGTCGTCTTATTCACTCCTTAAGCAGTAAAGAGCCAACATGCCTCCTCTCTCATTGATTTCGTGCTCGGCTTGTGCAAATCCTACACGCCGCGGCGGATGACAACGGAGGCGAATTCGAACCGCCGAGCCCTGATTAAATTTCGGCCAGTTCTTCGTTTTAAGGATTAAAACCGAATTTATAAACAAACCGAAAAACCTGTAGTCCGAATTTCCAACTCACCCGGGACCCTGTTGGATTTTTCGGCTGGCGGATGGCAGTATGTGTACCTCACCAACACTTTCATAGCGCTGGCGGCCATACAAATCGCCTCCGCACACGCGCGCGCTGCCCAATGCAGGAGTCGCACAAAACGGCATCTTTCCAGCTGGTCAAGGCCCTTTGCAGACCCCGCAGGACTTATAATCGACTACTGAAAATTACCCACCTACTGAATTCCGCAGCTGTCATCCGAATGCTGCACTTTCAACCCTGCTGCCGACATCCACAATCGGGGTGCGGTGGAACTCAGTCGGAGGGCGCTCGAGAGCACGACAATCACCTTGAGGTTTGAGATTTACATGGGTTGCTGCCAACAAACACTGATTTCGAGCCCGCGACAAAGGGATTGCAATCGCACACCTGACAGCCACGGCGGCCGCAGTCGCGAAGGGCCAGGGGCACCGCGACCCGACTCAGTTTGTGGCTGCACGGCTACGGCACTCACTTGCAACCGCGCGAACTTGGAACGCCGAACATCTTTTTCTTCGCACTGCCCGATTTCCGCCGCGGCCCGCACCTGAGCGTTCCGACTCCCCGCACTTCTTGCTGGCGAAATTTCTGTACTCCTAAAATCGCATCGAACGTCGCCGTGCCTTCACGAACGACAACTCGGAACGCAACTCACTTCGGTTAGCTTTTCCACAATTCTGTCCCAAAGCCCAAAGAACACTGCACAGCGCCACTAAAACACTTTCAACGTCGGGCAGAATTACGATTCATCGCGAACAATTGCACCGAAACATGCTCCGCATCGGATTTTCATAGCTACGAGATTTTTCACTAACAAAATAAGCTCGACGGGTGGACACGAATTTTCGGCAAAGTCCTCCCTTGTCGACACAAAGTGACGCGAACATGCAACGTTCCCCTGTCCGTTTCCGCAGTGGTCCGCGCTTTTCGATGTGCTCACTCCACGCGCGCCAGAACGAGCCAGCGCATTGCCCGCACGCACGCACACACTTCTGAGTGGCACTCGAGAGAATTGCATCCAGCGATTCTCAAGTTCCGAAACGCGTATTAATGAGAGCACCGCAACCAAATGAAAACAAAACGGCCGACTACGAAACGAAACGCCCGCCATGACAGATCAAGCATTTCGAGGATGCATCCAGCGATTCTCAAGTCAGCCGAAACGCGTTTTATTGAGAAATAGACCCGAGCCACTTACACTTTCTTCAAACCCGAAAAGTATAAGTGGCCTAATGCCGGGCACAGCCACTGTGCGGCAGTGTCATTATTCTCCGGCAGGGGGCTGGGCAGCAACGTACATTGGATTGCAACGGTTGCATGGAACAAATTTGTTTGCTTCGGTGCTTATTTCGAATTGGTGATCAATCGTGTGAGTCTCCAGCGCACTGGCGCACACACATGGGGCACACGAACGCGTGGGTAAAGTCCCAGTCAAGGCTAGTTCCGTAGGCAATTGCCCACATTTTACAGGCGTCCGCTACAAATGCCACAAATGTGGCACGCTCTGCTTGACGGCCAGCCAGCTGGAAGCTCACTGCCGGGCTCGACACGCGGTCCGCAATGCCCGCTAAAATATCCACCATCTCAGTCACGCGCATCGCACGTCCCTCACCGCATGTCACCGCAGAAGCCCGATGAGATTCTGCTCCCGGCGATGTAAATCAGCGCGGGCGGCCAAATTGCACGAGTCAGCCCTGCACTTCCACGAAACGGTCGAGCTCCACTGATCGCCGAACAAGCACGCTTGCACGGACTGCAGCAAACGCTTCCGGACGCCGACGGCACCGGCGGGAGCGGCATGGCGGTAACTTTCAATAGTTTATACATCTTTTTTCTATAATTATTCCATCACAGAGGCTCCTCTGTGGGTTTGTCGCGTGTGCGCGAAGACTTCCACTCGAAAGCCTTCGCTGACACGCCACGCGGCCTAAATCCTTCCCGTGCACACGATGCGAGGATCAATTCCTACAAAAGGAATCCTTGAGGCCCACGAACTGGTGATGCATGGCGGGGATCGGCGACTCCACGAATGCTTCCTGTGCTGCAGAGTAAGTGGCATGCTAAAAACTAACAGATTAAAACAAGAATTTTCTTCCAGGCGTATCCGTGGCAGGCCAGTTTAAAAAAGCATTAAAAACACACGACCTCCCCCGCCAGAGGTTCTGCCGCCAGTGCGGCCGCGAATTTAAAAGTATCGCAAGTGTCGTGTTCGTAACACATATGATGGTGGAAGGATTTGGATTCCAGTTTTGTTTTCCCGTTTTCTACTGAAATATTTTTGTTGTTTTAATTCCCCCCCCCCTGGCCAACGCAGGCAAGGACACCAACGGATCACAGTTCTTCATAACGGTCAAGCAAACTAGTTGGCTGGATGGCCGCCACGTTGTGAAAACAATTAATCACATGACAGATTCAAGCAAAAGTTGTTTGCACACTCTTGCTTCCAACTTCTCCGCTTCGTGTGAACTGCATACAGGTCAAGGGTCAGCAAAACTTTCGAACCTCGCTCACTCAGCAATGGTCACCATTGCAGAGTACACTATGCACTACACAGGGCCCGTTTAGAGGATGCACGGCCGGGTTTGGATGGATGAGCAGGATTCACCTGGTGTGGCCCGCTTTTCGCAAAAATAAAGACCAGCAAGCTTGCCCTCGAAATTCTATTTGAGTTGTAACGATTCCAAGAACGAGAATTCAACATAATTGGAACTGCAAAACCTGCCAACGAAATTCGCCGCTCATTCAATTGCATTGAACGGAAGTAGCGATACATAGCCATGCAATTTTTGAAGCGAATAAATTAAGCATGGCATCAACTCCGGTTTTATCTATTCCTTTAAAATGAAATGATGGAAATGCGAGCTCTTACTACCCCTTTGTAGCAACGACACTCATCGTATTTTCGACTTTTTCACAAAGACGGCATGCAATCTGCAATAAATCGCAATATCTCACGGACTCGTTGAGACAAAGCACGAACAACTTTTCTCTCGATAATTTTACGGTTTAGACCAATCTTTTAGAAGACATTTGCAAACAGTCATTTTTTGGCAGCTTAAACAAAAAGAAACTTTTAAAACTTCATTTATAATGACGTCAAGATCTTCGCAAAATGTTCAGCTCTGTGCCAATTTTTCTGAGCCTGGACAGATATTTATTATTATTTGGATATTTAGACTGTAATAGCTGTTTTGTACTGCGTTTAGCGCGTCTATCGATTCGATGGACTATTTAGGCAGTTACGTCGCTTCCAGCCAAAATCAAACTGGCTGAATGAAGTATTATTTTCTCTTCAAACACACCATTATAGAGGGAGAGCCAGTGACCAATTTTCAGTTGTCATTTCAAAAGTCTTGAAAAGTTACTGACTCAAAGTTTAATATCTGCTCGACAATAGAAACCAATTCTGGCAGCCCACAATGGCCGGAGTAAGTTACGGTAAAATTTTAAAGAGGGTAGGAAAAAAGATTTATTTTAGTTAAAGTATCAGTCATGAAATTTATGCAGATTATTACTTAAAGTATACTGAATGTATAAAAAAATACGCCAAAACATTTTCGTTCCTCCTAATTGTTGACAGAACGCTATAAAAAAATTTAGAAAATATTTTTATTTTTTTTATTTCATTAGTCTCCAAATTTTAACACAATACAGAAAATATGTACAGAAAACATATTATTGGATGCCAGAAATAAATTTCATCACTTACTATCTGCCAGAGAGAAAAACGCTCCCGTGCAAGTGAGAGCGAGACAGTTAAATTCATATCTGAGAACGCATATTGGGCCTCATTGAAGATGGATTGTAAATTATATGAAATGCAACAATTCCTTGTTAAAGTTTACTAGTTAAACTCATAGAAAATATATATTGCTGTGAAATCACCTGTCACTGTGACAGAGGTATTCTCTAGTCACTATGAAAGTTGTAAAACTTTTTTTATTTAGTATACTTTTGGAGTTTAGAATCTGCAGATGGGTCATTTCTTATCTGTTCAAGTGACGCAAATCTTTATTTATTCTTGAAACATTTCGAAGGTCATTAGACATATGTAACCAAGTAGTAGGGATGTTCTAGCAGTTTAGAATGTTCGAAACTATACAGAGCCGCGTCAGTCCGTTGGAAATATTTTTGGAGCGCAGTTGATTTTTTGAATAATTCTTAAGTGTATTCAAAATGATTTGTGCAATCTGTAAAGAGAACACTAGTAACATTAAACAAGAAAAAATATACAAGTGTAAATTAATGTTAAACGTCCGTAAAAACCATAATATGCAGATTTGTGATGTGATTTTACCTGACAACACTGATAGTGATATTGGTTATCATAGTAAATGTTATCAGAATTTTGCTGATGTCGGACACAAGTATTTAATCCCGCTCGCGCTCGCACTCGCACGGGAGCGTTTTTCTCTCTGGCAGATAGTAAATGATGAAATTTATTTCTGGCATCCAATAATATGTTTTCTGTACATATTTTCTGTATTGTGTTAAAATTTGGAGACTAATGAAATAAAAAAAATAAAAATATTTTCTAAATTTTTTTATAGCGTTCTGTCAACAATTAGGAGGAACGAAAATGTTCTGGCGTATTTTTTTATACATTCAGTATACTTTTAGAAATAATCTGCATAAATTTCATGACTGATACTTTAACTAAAATAAATCTTTTTTCCTACCCTCTTTAAAATTTTACCGTATCTTACTCCGGCCATTGTGGGCTGCCAGAATTGGTTTCTATTGTCGAGCAGATATTAAACTTTGAGTCAGTAACTTTTCAAGACTTTTGAAATGACAACTGAAAATTGGTCACTGGCTCTTGGTCTATTATGGCCTTTGAAAAATTCAATTCTGAACACAAATTACCTTTCAAATAAAACTCTTCAAATCGAACTGAGTCCTCGCTGCGCCTACAAGTTAAGTGTCCTTTCATAACTTGGCTTTGCAATCCAATCCATTGAAACTGTTCGACCTGAAATAAATAATGCACTCAATATCATTTATTATCTGAGAGAATAATAATATCACAAAAAGACTCAAAACATGGTCGTAATACGTGGCGGAATTTAATTTAGGCCGCAATTCCGTTGGTGAACAGTATTTGATTATTAAATTTTACAGTAACCAAGGAAAACTACCCGAACACCGATTGGAATCAAAATTCAAATATGTTTTTATGTTGCAGTTAATAATAAATGCAAACGGTTTTTTAAAGCTGAAAATGTTTGCGTCAATTCGAATGACTTAAAATACGGAAAGTCGAGATTATTTTTTGGACATGTTCACGTCAAAACAATTCACAGGAGAGACAGGACTATGGGCAAGCTCGCCAACGAAGAAATCCATGCTAACAAACAATGAACGCGGCTTGCCTAGCAAATGTACAGAAATGATTTGCGATATTAAAACTGAGGGACTCCCTTGTTTCGAAATTTCCTTCAGACAACGACGAAATGCATGTCGGCGAAAGCCCAGCATATTTTGATGTTAAACTGGGCGCACGTTGTCAGAACTTCTGAACGGAAAAACTCTGCCCGGCGTGCGAAAGCATGGCAATGTGCGTCCAGGCAATTGGCACGATCGCCAAAAAAGGATAACAGCCCAAGTTTGGAGAGAAATGCAGAGAAATGTTGCGGAATAAATAACGGTGCGTTGCACCATCATCTCGAAATGGCTTAGGAATAGTTGGATAATGTTCATGAAAATGACTTGCTTGTTTTATTATGTGCCCGAGCCGTTGCCAAGAACCAAGCCATCTGATGCCTGCAATCAGGGATTTACCATATACAATGTAACCCCGACGGCAAGGAACTTCAGCTGAGGAACTCTCCACGGTTTGTACAGTTTTTAGCGCAAGTGTTGCACATGCGGGGCCTCCTTTTGTCCAAGCATTTTTCACAAGCAGCGGACTTTGCCGGGATCGAAAGTGCTTTCAAGGCTAGCGTCATTTACCCTTGGAGCAGTATTGCACTAGGCCAGCCACAAACTCACCTTATTCGGCGATCCCGCGCGCAAAGTTCACAATCCCCCGTGCACTCGAATAAACAAATCTTTGCCGAAAAAATCGCTATCTGACACCTGCTCACACACTGCGGCCAGAAAACCCACTATCCCACACATAGTGGTGTTTACATTTCACGCGGATCGATCTGATCCAAAAATTTCCAGCGGCTGTTTTCGTGTTGTTGGAAATGTTTCTGCACAAGTCACATTAATACAGGACTCATTACGTAGAATGGAAAGAACACCGAAAGCCCCTGCGCCTCGAAAGGAGTCGTCCTTATCCTTCGCGAATCTGACAGTTTGAATTCCACATGGGACGGACGTTGGCAATCATGTAGGGCTGCACGATGAGGGGTATTTATTGGTTTGAGAATGGCGGGAAGACACGCCGGGTAGATAGATTACAGCGAAGCGAAGCATTTAAATACAAACATCTTATTTTCGATTTCAAATGCAAATGGGGTTTTTGTGCTAATATTCCAATACAAAATAGGCATTTTCAAAATACTCTTTGCGTTATTAATATAAATATTATGAATTTCACATTTATTAAAGGATTTTAACGCTACTAGTTCAAATAAAACGTCCATCTTCTGTCTATGAGGCTCACCAAACGAGAGAGGAAATATTCTGCAGGAGCAGAACTAAGCAAAGAAGTACGTTATTTACATATTTATTCATAAAATCTAAACCTATCTCAGCGTTGTTAGGTCTATAGTTATATTGCATTGCCACTATCTGCTGAAGAATCGGAGTCCTCCACAAATAGTATTAGTAGTAAGATATATTTTTTCCCTTTTTCCCGTTCGGATTGAATAAACACTTAAAGTTTTTCGTAATTTATCGATGCGCAAATCTCTTATGTATTCCCTGTTTGCCTTTGGTGTCCATTTGGGTTTATAAAGATAAGATACAGATGCTAACATGCGTGAAGCAATGCAATGTGTGGGTAGCCTATCGTTAATGCTTATATAGTTGATACCCCCTGGCTGCCACAGTAGCAAGGTAAAGTTACGAAAGAAGTATCACTTCTAGTAATCCATGTTTCCTTAGTTCTAACACATAAGCATTATATGAGTTAACACAAATAAAATAATTGTAAATTCAAACTAGCAGCACTTCATATCGGTCAATTTAATTTTGGCATAGCATAGTTTTCCAATCGATTTTTGCATCCATCTTTCTATGGCTGTGGCATAGCTTAGATAATAAGTAGCACAAATCTGCCGGTACAGATAACCTAAATTCAATTTTTTTATTGCCGATGACGGAGGAGGGGGAAATTTTAATAGAGTAACGTAGGAGGTACAGCCTCGAATATTGTTTTGATTCAAGGTTTTGTTGTTTGGTCCAAAATGACTGAATCTTAGGTGCGCGAACGTAAGTGGCATGGCTAAAAAACAAACAAATAAACAAGAAATTCCTTCCTTAGGCGTATCCGTGGCAGTCCAGTTTAAAAAAGCATTTAAAAACACATGACCTTGCCCTCCAGAGGTTCTGCCGCCAGTGCGGCCACGAATTTAAAAGTATCGCAAGTGTCATGTCACACATGCATTTGCCGTATTTCCTTAATTACCTTCGTAACCAATAACACATATATGATAATGATGGAAGGAGGATGATTGATGATGGCAAACACCGACAAGCTGGTTTTGTGATATTTTTTGACCTGACTCGCAATCTTCTTAGAATAACTTCCAGCCTAAGCAGTAACGCATTGAACATAGCTTAAATGCCGAGATTTGAAGGTTATTTTAACGAAATTGCGTTGCAATGCCGGCTAATCAGTCCAAAATTGTAATCATTAGAATGAGGTTGGCTAAAATGACCGTAAAATTGATTAACAAACCAATACCCGAGAATATCGTAAGCATGCCAAATAAACAAAACTATTTGGCTACCCGAAGTACACGACGGTTATGGTGAGTTTCTTTAGCAGTTGCTGAGGTAATATACACAAAAACGGAACGAAATTAAAGAATTATATATTTTTCAATAAAATCGTTGCAGTGGCATCGTCGCATTCGTTAGTTTCGAATGTTACTTCACTTGCAAGTGGTTAATTTTAGAAACTTTCTCCAGGCCATTCATCTCAAATCAAATATTTTTCGTAAGAAGTTATATTCTAAGTATGCAAAAGAAATTATATTTACTGTTCGGATCTTACATTCAAATATATCTAGATATTACGGCAAATTGCTCGTGCTTGTACTAAAATTCGTTATTTTTACATTTTTTCAGAACAATTTTCACGCAGATTCGTTATTCGATTGAAAAATCTTCATATAAGACGACTGAATAAAACATCTTTGGGATTGAATTTCAAGTCAGATGTCGGCATAGTAGCTTTCCATGTGAAATGGGGTTTCGATTTCAGACACCTGATTACTGCCATGGCTTGTTGGTTAGCTGCAAATCCAACGCGGCTTGCACTAAATCTAATGGGCCGCTAGAAATCGTTGTCGATGAAACGTCTGAAAAGTAAAAAAAAAAACACTTAAAGATTTCGCAATTTTTTTACACCAATCGTCTCACCGCTCGATGCCTGAACGCCGTTTGAAGTTTGATTCGGAGTGGATGGTGGTGATGGGGAGTCCAGAGATATAACAGATTCTGAAAAATATGTTTTTAAAAATTCTTCATTAAGAATGCTAAAGTTCAATGAAAAACACTATTTTCCAATTTTCCTCCCATCATTTTTTTCAAAGATCATGCAAACGACACTAACACCTAAGCGAAATGCGTTTCAATTTCAGACACTAAATGAAATGAATTATAATCAGGCCACATCACCTATATTTCGATGACGCCTATCGTTACCTCCACAATTAGAGTAAATCGCAAAGGTTGACTTATTTTTTTCAACTATCGGAGCAGTAAAACAGATTTAACCCGCAGGTTTATAGCGGAGTGCGTGGATTGACGGAGATCCATCGGTCAGATCGCTTATTCGACAATGATTTCTCTGGAGAAAAACCTGCTGTTCAAGAATTATTATAAAACTTATATGTGAATGTGGTTTTCATTACAAGTAGTCCTTTTTGGATTTTTTTCCAATAAATTGGCGGTTGTTGACATATAATTTCGGGAGAATTTTGTGATTATATTCTAGGAATAAAAATAGGACCATGTACACCGATAGAAAGTTCAAGTACATAAAGAGTAGAATATCGGGCGAACTTACTTAATAAAATCATCAGAGTTACACAAACTATCCAAGGTACGCATCATACATGTAAGACCAAACACGATGAATTTAATATCATAAGTACATTAGTAATTAAATATGTATACAGTTCAACCAATACAAAAATTGAGACGGTCTATAACAAAACGCAACAATTGAGAAGTTTCGTTCAAATCAGTAAATTTTGATTCCGGATAGAATAATTTTAAGTGGAGCAATCTTCAAATAAAAATGAATCATGCTTCGTTTTGTTACGGTCTATGCCATATATTGCATTTTGATACGGACTCGAATGCAAGTATTACTTTGATTTGTCGCATGTTTGGATTATATCTCTTTGGTTTGTGAAATTTAATTAGAATCGAAAGGAAACACATTCTTTGAATAAGGAACCCCTTCATTATTGGTAATTTAACATCGTTACATTTTGTGAGAGTCACCGCGAATTACTATGAAAGTCTATGTTATTTATTCCATTTAAGTGTGAACAGAAAATGTTTCGTTTTGCTATAGTTTATATTTACATTTATTTGGGATTGATTCCTTTTCAAACATGCATCCAGTGCAAAAAAAGTGTCATAAATGGAAATTTTGCGTTTTTTATGGACCTCCTATACTCAAGATCCTAGTTATGAATGCGAATACTTTAGTAGAGAAATTCAAGGTCAAACTCCATGCGTCGATTCTCTTCTGTTCCCGATGAGTACTCGCGCGGTCTTATGATATAGGAAATTAACGAAAATGACTAGTATGAGTATGGATACACCAACACATTTAAATGTTGTGCGGCTGTCCATATTATTTTAAATCCATACATCCGAATGAAAAAAGAGGTTCACCAGCGTTGTTAAATATTTCATAGTTGGTCGACAACATTTAATCTATTATTCGAGGCTGGCCTTGAGCAGCCCTCCCAACTAACTAGTTGGCACGGAAGGCAACGGCCTTTCGTTGCAAAGGATTTTCTCTCTCTCAAAAATATCACTGTTTGAACTGCAGGATCGTACAAAATTTGTGCTTTTATTGTAGATAAATGCTGGAAAATCTCGAGCCACTACGATATTAACCTTAAAGTTACTATTATGTTTGAAGATAATTTTTTCAGCTATTTTATTCTATAACTGGAAATATGTTAAAATTATAACTTTCAATTCCTACCTGATTTATTTTTCTTCAGCCGTGCATATTGGTAGTAACTTCCCAATTTTCAGAGATAGCGCTCTGGTTTTCGTTTCTTAACTCGCGCGCGAAAGAACGAGTGAAAATATGCAGCAAAATTTCTTCATGTGGAATTGGTCAAATGTATTGTTGCAATTGTGTGTCGGCAAACGTATACGTATATACGCCACGATCGAATAAGTGTGCGAACAGCATGTGTGCCGATACTAATTAGAACATTAATACGCGTGCACGATTTCACACAACGCGATATATAAAAGATTTACGGTAAATTGGCTATAGTGTCCATGCTATTCATTATCTATGCTATGTAGATTACTAGCATTGGCACTCGAACCAAACAACCGCACGTATGTTATACATACAGCTTCGGCAGATTTAGCATTACCAATGCTACTCTATTATCAATTCTCTAACGGAGATCACAGTCGCTATCGTTCAGTATGGCTAGACATATAATATATTTCGATAGATATATTGATATTGTGCTTTGTCAAAGTTTAACACTAGAGTCACATAACATACCCTAAATGACAGTGCTGTGTTTATTTACATTTATTCAAAGAAAATCACTACATATTTTTTCCCCTAACTAAATCTTTCCATCCAATCTCATCATTAGATTTCTCATCATCTAGATGAGTTATTATGAAAACCACAAAACATCGTCCGAAGTTTTAAACGCAGAATTATGCATTATTGTGCATGGGAGGCATGAAAGAGATAATAATATTTAATTAGATTTTGTTGAGCCATGACAAGTTAATCATGAAAATTATCGAAAAATTGAAAGACACGCATGTCGCTGAACACGACTTAAGTGAAACTTCATCGCATAATTAATGCTATAATAAAAGTAGAATAATCTATTTATTGATGTTCTAAATGTGGAAGTTATCACAAATTTATTTCATATTGATAAAACATCTTCATAATATATTTACAAAAGTTTATATCTGTAAAATTGGTAATTGAAAAATCAATTATAATAATAAAATTCTGTAGTCGATACGCTCCTATTGGCACCACAATGAAGTAAATGCATTTTTTTCTGGAACTCGTCGTTAATTACCTAAGAGTTCATTTTCGAAATGTTTGGGCGCAATAAATGTCTAGGTTTCGGTCCAATGCGAGCGACAACATCGAACAACAAATCTCGAAACGGAACGCTGACTTTCCAAATGACCCGCTGGGAGCGTCGGCTTCTAGCAAACCAAAATCAAAATATTCTATTTTGGCACTCACAGTTATTCGACATTGTCGCTGGCATTGGGCCTTGAGAATTCGTAAGATTTCAATGACCCATACTCCCTTTATATGTTTTAACATAGAAATCGATTACTTGCTGCAAGTTAGGTGTTGTTTTAACATCAACTGCAAAATAAATGATAAGTGTTTCAAAATGAAAACTTCTACAAGAATTTTCAACTGGCGTTAATGGAGGAAAAAATTTCAATGGTAGTATAGATTTTTTCATAAAATAAATACAGACACTTGAAAAGCAGAAGAGCGTAAGCAATAATAAATTCTACAGGAGAGCCTTTTAAAGATGACGATTTTCATACAATGTATATGCAGGACTTGCTTCCACATGAAAATATTCACATTGCGATTCGCTTCCTTCATTTACCCCGCGTAAGGATAAAATTCAACTCCCTTTCCAAAAAACCATTACGCAACGAAATGCCCCCCCACGAAATATCGTACGAGAACGAAATTATCTTGCACGTGTATTAAAACTTTCCACACAAAGTGCATAAAAATTTAATCGGCTCATCTTGTTGTACTTTTTGTTAATACACTTGCATTGGCACGCCAAAGTCATGGATGCGATTTTCGTTTTGTGAATTATCGTACTAGAAAGAAGAGACTTACTCACATCGACATGAATTGATTCGAGTTTCATGAAATTTTTCTCAGCGGTTTTTTTGTTTGAACAAGAAAACTGTGAAAAATGGAACCAAGACTAGGTTCAATTTAAAAGATTGACAGCCATGTGATTAGAAATGAAACTATACAAAAAATATTCGCTTCACTTAATTATTTGGATGATTTAAATAATTTTGCATACATGATGGCTCTATGTTATCGCAACATATGTATGTAAGACACCTGCAAAACGTTCTACTACTGTTATATGGCAATTAACACTACCAACTATTTTTTTACTTTGAGTTGACTAGTTGAAAACAAGATGTTGATATTTTACCTAAAAAGTTTATCGCGAAAAAGGTAACAAATAAAAGGAATGAAACAGCCACACTATTTGTGGCTAGGTTTTCATCTAAGTAGTGGTGACACTAATACAATTTAATATTTTCATGGGGCAGTGGTTAGACGCGTATTTTTAAATGATTCGAATGTGCATGGTTTTAATAAACAATTCGAATATATAAAAAACAAAGAGGCCGAGCCATGAAATCATCCAAACTTTGTCAATAGCTGGAGTAGCACACGAACTTATGTTTTTTTTCGTTATGGTACTTGCCCCCCAAATGCAAATATTTTTGATGCGTTACTCCCTGTTGTTCTGGCTAACTACGCAACTGTCAGCACCATGCGAAAACATGTATAGAATTTGACAATCAAGTGGTTAGTTCGAATTTGAATTTCGATGCCACCCACACATATCACTATATGTATGAATAGCCGTTCTGGTCTATCTTCTTCCTAGGTAATAAATACGAAAAATCGAAAGAATTTTTGATGTGACACGCCAAACTGTCTGTGCATAGCTAACCTATCCGACACATTCAACTGGCAGTAAAAACCGAACGTTGGTAGCTAGTTTTAAACGCATTAAATTAATAAATTATTCAAATATTTAATTCTAAAAGCCCCATTTTTTGAATTTCTGGATAATTAAAAAAAATTAAATTCCGCGTTATTTGATTAGCCAATAAAAATGCTTCCTTATTTTCGCAGGGAAAATGCTTTTACAACTTCTTTTAGACAATCATTCGTGTGGCTTGAATTGAGGAAATCAATGATTCACAAACTAATTCAAACTTTTAGAGCAAATCCCGAACAGAAAACGTAGAATTACCAACCAGATAAGAACCCTATTTATTCGCCATTATGCACATTTTCGATGGAATACAGACCTGTTGCTTGCAAATAAACATCATGGATGTAAAGCGTATGACATCGATCGACAAAAGAATTTTAGTAAAAACGAAGATGAAGTTCATTTTTATGTGATTTTATTATTCAGAAGCTTTCGAAAATGAATGTACATTGCTAAACTTTTCCTCTATACAAAAAGAATACGAGGTTATACTTTTATCACCCATCTTTCTACATTCATAATCAAGTTATTATTCTTTTTGGATTAGCTTGAGAAATTCAATTCATCGATCGCCCGTCTCCTGTCTTTTTGCAGGCAATTTGCTTTTCGTTACATCGTTTATTCCAATCACATTTACAAAAAGCGACAAGTCGTAATGCGAAACGTAACTTAAAACTATCTGCACAGTGGCTTTGAAAGAAAGGAATATAATTATAAGTATCCTCATCAATTATCAACAAAACATCCATCCTAAAAAACATAATATCTTTTGGATTTTCTTTCGTTTTAAATAAGTAGTAATATCCACGAAAAAATCAATTTTAATCCTAAATTTATGCATTTATCGAGAAATTTTGCTACTTTGCCCGGTTGATTCAAATCAAATCAACTCAATAGCTAATGCTCTCATTCGATTTACTCTTCTGCGCTAATACATTGAAATAGAATTATTTTCTAACGTACCATTTTGCTTTGTTTTTGTAGACGTCACATTCACGGATTTTTGTTGGCCATTTCCAATCGTAGGTGCTTTGTTAGTCGTCTTGCGTTTCAGCGGCAAGTCGTCATCAGAATCACTTAATGTCAGGTCCACCTACGGGAAAATATATATCGTTCATTTCATCGAGAAACGATTACATTTGGTTTGAAACCTCTATCGCTAGAATTTAAATGTAACTGTGCAACAATCTTTCGACGGAATAACTAATTAAACTTAACATTAACAGCCAGTGGAGCAGAATGTTGAAGTTACTTAAATGACGGGTGCTTCACGACATGTATTAGAATATCTTGAAAAAATGTTGAATTGTAAACTGTCCAGTAATAAGAACCTTAAGCCGCATTGTTCCAACATGCGTGCTTCTTGAAAGCACGCAATAAACTGCTTACATAAAACTGACCACTTACGGTATCGCTTGTTGTTGTCGACGTTGGTTCATTGTTAGTTGAAGTCGGTTCGGTATTTGTTGGCTGCTGAACAAGCGTCATCATTTGCTTCGGAATACACATTTCATCGGGTTCCGTGGTTATTACTTCTATAAATGAGAGAATTACACTCTAGAAAATTCTTTGGATTGCAATCAAAAAACAACTCACCGAGATCATCTGATATTACTTCCACCTTTTGAACTTGTTTACTGGGCGTGTCTAGCACTTGACTATCGGTACGCATGATATGAGTACTCCACGATCCATCCTTGTGCAATTGGATTTCGTTATCTTCACTACATAGAAGGGGCGACACTAATACTTCTTGGAAATATCTAAAATTACAAAGAGTCTTAGCCTTTAGTATATTTAAAATCCTATGAATTTACCCGTCTATTACCAAAGTTTCATAGGTAGCAGGTTTATCACAAACAGGACAATTCCATGTTGGTTTGCGCTCGTTCATTTGAAGATATAATGATGCATCAAAACATTGCAAGTGGGAACACGTAGATGCCCTAAAATTGTACAGTTGATTTTTTTGCATCAAAAATTATTTTTCCTTATTTATTCATTCAATGTAAATGCTTTTCCTGTTGACTTAAGTTATAGAATAGGAATTGCTGTTTGTCGTTTCTATTTTTCATATACATTTCCATTTATTTTGAACTTGCTTTACGGGTGATGACGAACTCAACTTTGTAAAAGGCGATAGGACTCCGACAAATATTTTGAATAATTATCTGTAGCAAATTTTAATGGTTTGTTATTTGTCATTTTTCAGATATATATAGGCTCAGAAGAGTAAACGATTAAATATTTCAAGTAATTTTTTAACTTGATTCTAACACATCGATCCTGGGACGAAATGATCTCAAATGCTTTGAAAGATAAACTAACAATTAAAAGTTTCTAGTGGCAAATAAAATAATGGAGCCGTCTTTCAATTTTCTGATAGACAATAAAATAAATATAAGCAAAATTTTCCCGGAAATGAGATGAGCTTAAAAATGTAACGTACGACTGCAAAGTGATTTTTTCACTGTCACTTCCTGAAAACCCTAACCCTAACCCAGAATTCGACGCATCCCAACAAAAAATTTTTCGAACGTTGGCATTAATCTCGTTATGAGGTTCTGTTTCCTACATATTGAACAAAATAGAACAAAAGAAGATGTAAGGAGACGCCAAAATTTGCATATTCGATTCGTATCACACAAGCGTCGGTAATTTTGCGTTTATTTTCCTAAATTGGGTTTAAAACGAATAGCCGGCAAAGGGAATCTGCGTTGCTAAAATGGTGTCTAGAATAATAGCCAGACTCTTTTCTTGAAAATTCATTCTTTATGCAGACTTATTAGAGTAGTATAATGACAAACAGCAAATATGAACCTAAATTCAAAGGAATCCTATTGGATTATGACTATTATACATATTCGTGTAATTACCTGCACGGTATGGTCATTCTCATCTTGCCAAGAGGGCACATCAATGAAACTCTTAGCATTGTTGTAGCTATTTCGCAGTCTGCATCCTCGTTTAGCTTCTCCTTTACTGTTTTGTGACATCATGTTATTTCACAACGTATTTGATGGTTAATTTAACTTACTTAAGGCTCTAGTATAATCAGTGGGTTTGATGCCTTTCGACTTCATTCGACGAAGCAGTTCGGATGAAGTTAATTTACGAACCAAAAAAGCAGCAAGTACGTAGCCACGCGTGAAATCTGGACACCATTGCACCGAAACGTTGTTTGTAACAGTTGGGGACAGTTTTACATTGCTGGTAACATTCACAGGACGTGGCGGCCGTTTTGGCTCGACATTAGGTCGATTTGTTGGAATTGGATTCTGCAAGCATAATTGCAACTTAAGTATCGATCTTGCAGAAAACAAGTGCGTATTGCTTATCCTATGATAAATACATAGACAATTTTCGAAAACGATGTACACCAAGCCTAATCGATTTATCTTTCAATTCATTTAATCATTATATGGACATAGCATTGTATAGAAATTTAAAAAGAAATCCTTCTTAAGTTTCTTTTGCATTTTTAACCTTCAAAAATTTCGGTTGCATATTTTTGGATTTCAATATTTAGTCTACGGTTGTAATTGTATTGTATACTTACTGGAAGCGGGCATAGCTTATTATTAACTTTGACTATAATACTCGGAGGGAAACAATCGTCCTGTTCACACGATGTTTCCAAAAGGCAAAACCGTAGCTGTACTTGAATTGTGTGCTCAATTTTCGATCCATTGCGAATGTCTCGATTGCTAGCAATGTCGGTCGCCTGTTGCGGTGTCAGTGTAAAATGATGTACTACTTCCTGTACTCGCTGTGTATTTGTAGGTACTAGTGATTTTGGCTGAATTAATGTTGCTAAAATGTCATAGAAAGCTAGTTTCTTCAGTCTCACGTCGGGATGCATGGGAAAATTCGGCTGTATACTACCCGCAAACGGCATAACCATTTGATTGGGTACTAAAGGTGTTGGTTGGACCGGTAATTGCATTTGTGGTTGATACATTCTCTTTGGATCTGGTGCACCAAAGTCAGTTGGCGAATTACGGTCTTCAGTTGAGCTAAGCACCATTTAAAATACTCGTTGTTACTACCTTTCTTTATAAACTCTCTATCTTACCAGGATTTGAATACTTCTCGAACCTTAGGAGCCACTTCTTGAAAATTTTTCTCTAATAAATCGATTACACGCAGCTGTAGCTCACTCTTACGAGCCTGACTGTATGCGTTTAAGTGTGTCAGAATCCGCTGCAGCTCAAACACACGAAAACACATAATCATGTTCTGTAAAAAAATGTTATGGTTATTGGTTAGCATGACATATAATAACTATTCAACACTTTCTGGAAAAGCTCCTTTTACTTAAATCATTCTGCGTGCGTTTTACACACAAAATCGACGAATTATATTCGAATGCTCTGGAAAAACATAAAACACACTTGGATTGGCTCACATTTTTTGAATCCAAAGCTACTCTTGCTTGTAGGATTGAACCAACTTTTCACGAATTATATTCGAATGCTCTGGAAAAACATAAAACACACTTGGATTGGCTCACATTTTTTGAATCCAAAGCTACTCTTGCTTGTAGGATTGAACCAACTTTTCACAGCAATTTTAAAAGTATTGGTTGTTTTTTACACTTTCCGGGCTAGAAGTTTCCCATTCAAGGCAGCAATTCAAGGAGTTTTTACTATGTTACTTCAACTAACACTATGATATGGGATACTGCAAGACGAGCTCAACTATATTACCATAAAAGTAAAAGTTTACAGGGCCCGTCATATCCAAATATTTATGAGCGATTCCAACCCAGGCGCGCCTGGATATATTTCATTCTTATGTACTCTCCCATTAGAAAATTTGCATTTCAAACTAAATGCTATTTTGCAACCTAACGAATGTGCAAGTAATTGCACCTTTATAGGTGTCAATCTATCCATAGAACTGTGGAAATTTCCATTTCATAATTTGTTGATCGTCGAAGCTGGGATTGAAGGGCAATTGTCTCGCTACGTATGCCACGAAATCGTTTTGCTGGGCTTCTGGTTCGTATTCCACTCAGCTGATAACTCAGTGACAGCGCGAGAATTCTTGATCTTGAAAACTCTACAAGTTATGGTTGTTACTGAACAACCTGGCATAGCTTCGAACAGTCATACATCCCTTTGAAATATCAATATACCGACGATTCTGTTATTCCTTTCAAACGACGCAGTACTTTGACATGATAAACGCTTTTTTCTTGCCCTCTGTCGTGAAGTTCTTCAAAATCTTTTTTCGTTAGATCTTAATATTTTCCAGACATAATTGAATTGTTATGAACATATCAACCCTGGCTCTGTAATATGTTCAACATTCTCGCTATTTGCCTTTTCTTCTTTTCTGTTATCTTCTTAGTATGAAATTTGATCGAAGCCCTCCTGAACGTATCTTTCCAGATTCTGGGAGCTTCCGCATATTATTCTTATCGTTCTACCAACGCTCCATATTTGATTTTCCTACTTTTTAAACTGTTGGAGCGATTGATCCGGAACTCAATTTTTAATTCTGTCAGGCTTCGTTAGTTGTCGTATAATTTTTCATACACCATATTTATTTCATGCACATAGTTTAGTAACGTTTGGTCAAGTGTTCCAAATGCGTGTTTAAAAATTGGCTAAGCCAGAGAAGCGTAGTTCTAACTCAGGAAAATACGGCGGGTTGTATAAAAAGGCAACCAGCAGGAAGCACACAGGTCCAACCATTTGGGCGTACTCAAAGTCGTACTGTCAATTAAGCTAGTTCACTAAAGGAGTATTTTGTCAGGCTCCAATTCAGATGACCGGCGAACGAAGCAGCTCGCATGGTTTACTCACATGTTGAAATTACAACGCAGGCACCACAGTAACATTAGTTGAAATTATGTCGATTCTATTCAAGTAAAACAATAGCCATACATTGAATTAATGATTTGCTTATTTGGCAGTAAGCCCGCAAAGTGGATTGATGGAAACATTATATTAGTCCTTGTGGCGATATGAGCACAGACCCAGAAATTGCTTTACTTTCCGCGTATTTACGAAGAATACCCCACAATTATGGATTGCCGACAGTTCAACTGCTTGCCCTTTTCTCCTAGGGGAATACTATGCGGACGAGACGAGAGCGGACGGAGTTGCAACCTGCTTCCAGGAAACTTCGCGGCATCGACGAATTCTGGAGAGAACAACTTGAATTCGAACAGAACTGGAAATCCGTCCCAGTTGAGGGCACTCGGGATCACTCAGCTCTAAAGAATCGGCATCGAAACGGTCCTATTCCAGAAATTGCTTCAGTGGACGCGGAGCCCGACAATTAAAACTGTTTGGCACTGTCATATTGAGAGGCCCGCTGACGTTTCGACCCTTTTTTACCTCCTACACATCCTCGTTGACTATCCATGCTGCTCGTCTGCTTAATAACTGGCCGCCGACTATAACTACTGATAATTTCAACCGGAGCGCAAACAATCGCGAATTCGCAACGCAAACCCCTAAACCACGACGGATTCAAACAAACATGGCGCGGACGGCGGACGACAGAAGACAGTGGAGACCGGAGACTTATGCTCACACTTCAATGGGAAGTTGTTCACAATACTGGGATATTTCCAGACGATTGTAGGAGAGAGCATCCTATAGAAGTTAAAGTGTCCATCGAATGCATCTGCAACACTAACTTTATATCTCTTATATCGATTCTTGTCATCTGAGAAGCACTATGTACTGAAATTCAAATACGGATTCCTGGCTTTGAACTGAACACGCCACCTGTGCGTTTTTCGTATACTTTTCGTACACGCGGCGCAGATGACGTTCCAACGTAGAAAAAATGTGTGGCTAATTCAACAGTTGGCTTTGGTTCAAGCTTCTAGGATCGCAACACCAATTAATTATCCGAGAGGCAGGGGGCTGATCGGTTCTTTTGAAGATTTCCACCTCGCTCGAATTGTAATCGATTATCTGCAATTGCAGAGCAATTTGAACGCTGTTTCGAGTCAGAACATAATTTTCGTGGTCATTTTATTCTGCAATATCGCACGACGGAAACTTGCAGCCTCTTTGTCGATATATTGAAAATTAGATTTTGGAATGTTTTGGTTCGGCAGTTGATTCTTGTCAAGGTCATTTCGACACCGCACGATGTCTCGCGAACGAAACGTTGTCTTGACAACTGCGAGATGTCAATCGAAGCTTAAAAACATTTTTATTTAATAGAAATTAAATTTTCGATAATATATTCAAATTCAATTAATAACTAAAAACATAGGTTCTTACGAAAATAAAACATTCCAACTGACCCGCACTTTTTGCTTAAAAAATTAGATGCGTTAAAGTTTGTATTAAATAAAACATTAAAGATTTTTGTGGACGGTTGACACGAATATTACCTAATGTCACTGGCTCGCGACTGTGCTGTAATATCAATCAAACCATATTTTCATTTGTATGATTTGATCAAATTTCAATAAACTTAATATAGCTGTTTCAAATTTTAAAACAACTGCAAAACTTTAGATTTTCTCCCCAACTTGTTGGCACGCGTACTGTGTTCTTGTGAACGAAAAAATCGTATCATCAAAAAATTAATATTCATAGAGAAACGAATAATATTACTTAATTCCAGTTACTCTAATGAGCTTCTATTATTATTATTATTATTTAGAGTTACTCTTATTTTTAATATTTATGTATTCCCGGGAAGTTTTTCGCATGGTTCGGATCTCGCGGCTTGTTTGTTTATTACGATTGGAGTACGTCGAATTACGCAGATGCGAACGGCGTAAATGCGCGCAAGTTGAATTCGTCAGGGTACAATGTTGTTTCTTTTCATCGCGGTAGATTAGGTTACGCAGGATTAGTTGCATCACGATATTTAGCAGACTTCTATGATGGCTTTATTCACGTGTGATTCGAGTCTTTATGCACTTCTGGTTTCTTTAATAGCCGGGATAATCATTGCAATGTTCACGTCCATCATGTTTGTTTCAAACGGACTCTTAGACAGACTGCTAAGCTATGGGTGTATCTCTATACTTGCGATGTTTTCCTGTTAAGGGACAAAGATACAAGTTTGTGTGTGAAGTGTTTACTGTTTGTCAATGAACGGATGAGGAATTTTCATATGCACGCTTTTGAATGCACGAACATATGTTCTCCGTGTGATCCTTACACGTGTTAGACTTGACAATCATGCCTAAATAATTTGTTTTGCTCCAAGTTATGAAGTAACGATTACCCAACGCGATTGACGCATCAGTTCGGATGATTGAAGAACTGATTTTCCATCGAATGTAAAGCTGATAGAGTGGATTTCTGTGTAAATTTGGAAAGAGTGGAAATGAAACGTTTCCCTGGGAACAAACCGAGGAATCGGTATTGCTAATTTTCGCAACAAATATTCCTCTAGATTAAAATAATTGTAAGAGCGTTGGACAGGTGAAATTTACAAGTTTGCACATTAGCCTGGCGTGCCAAATCGCGTCGGAAGGTTTTCCACGTCAAGGGTGCGCATACCGGAAGTCTTTTTCCCTTGAATGCCTGTGAAACTCTGAGTTTATGAGTCGGCGCCACGAAATTTTTGGTCACTCCTAAGACGTCGAGTTCAATTTAGGTAATTTAACGCTAAAGGTTGATATTATGACCTCCACCCCCGAAGAGGGTGCGAGTAGAGAGAGTCGAAAGAGGGGTGTTCCCTACTGCTATGGCATGAAAAGTTCGCGGCGGTTATGGGGGTTGCCCCACTAAAAATGGTTATTCTGCCTATTTTCAGAGATCACGAAACCGTTAAATTGATCTGAGAAATGACTTTTAGACTTGTTTAGAAGTCGAAAAGAGCAAGAATTTTTTTGTACAAAGTATAAGAAAATTGAATAAAATACAAATAATTATAATAAAATTGATGAATGCCATTCTCACCATAAATGGTGATATAAATAGTGGTAACACGTTTGCACCCCTTCTCAACCCGCGCGGCTCTTTAATTCTAATTCACAGCCCTTATGCATTGGGCGGAACATTCGAATATATTAACTGAAATAGTACTAGATCCTGCTCGGAAACATTGACGAACGCACAATATTGCTAAAAAAGTTACCCTGCTGCTTGTTTGGTGAGCGAAATAAACTAGACTGGCTAGATTTTTGTGGGTTATGTTCGTCCGCACAGCCGCAGAGGGAAGTGGAAGTGGCTTGGGCGGTCGATTTCTAACGAGAGCCACTGAGCTTTTCTGGCCGGGAAAAAGTACAGGGCTGTGCGTGGCGGTGATCCCTGGTGGCCATCAATTCAAAAATATGCAAATACTCACTCTGACGTCGTTAAATTCGACGCGAGACGGCTGGCTGGTCGCGGCCGGAGTGGCATTTTCGGCTTGCGTTTGAGACCTGGTTTTCCGCATTTGCGCGAGTGCTCCTGGCCGAGTCAATGGACAATCTTGTTTGGCAGTCAATCAACGCAGCGCTTTCCCGAAGAAGCCACAGCAGCGACGGAGAATAAATTTAATCGAAGTCCCGGCCCGCGTCCGATCAAAGCTGTTTTGGACACTAATTTGACAATGAATCGGCACTGGCAACTTGACGGCCTTCAATAGTGCATCAGGCAAAATTGCCCAAATAGTGGCAAATTGTTTGCATTGACAGTCGAGATACCGAAAGTACTGTCGGCACCGTGAGCAGGGCTGCCAAGTTGGAGGTTTTCACCCCCATTTTGGGATATTTTACATACCTTTGGGAGACATTGGGGGTCAGTTAATTATATTTTTATTTTGGGGGTGAAGTGGGAGTTTTATCAAATTAATCAATTGTTTGCAAAATGTCATTTATGAAATCTGATTCACTTATTGCACACTAAAAATAATTTTTATTGTGCCATTCGAAGACTTCAAGTATTGGCATATCCAGCAAATTATCATTGATACCATGGAATTCATGAATGTGAGGCAGAAATTCAAACGACAAATGTATGTAGGCAAACACTCTTCAAATTATAAAAGGGAAGTCAGCTCTAGTTCGTTAAGGCAACGCAAATCACGTTAGTTCGTGTTTCATTTTATCTTTAAATTTTGAATAAATTTTTATAGATTTATTTGTTTCAACCCATCTACAATTTAAGAATATCATTTAATTTTACATATTTCAATAAGTTACACATGAAACTCCAAAAATATATTAAAAGTTTTTCTTTAATTTCATTATACAGTTGAACCTCGATTATCCGTAATGCTCGGGACTGAGATCATTACGGATAATCGAAAATCCCGGTTAAAGGAGGGCACACATAAACATTCGAATATTTTATTATTTTTATTTATTTTTAACAAAGACACATGAAATTACATTTATTTGAAAAAATCTAATAGTGTAGTCTGTCTTTTCTCTTTAACTTTCGATTGCTCTTCGAATAAATGAGCTTGTATGCGATACATTTGTAGTTTATCAGGCTCTGAAATGCCTGGACAATTGTAATTTTCGAAGAACATTAACAGAACATTACTAGCGTCAATTGCCTGAGGCAATGTGGGCGTTTCCGTATTTTCTCCATCTGATTCCTCGGAATTTGAACCAAACTCATCCTCTTGCGTTTGGTGAACCATGTTTACGATTTCGTCTTCAGATAAAATAGCAAACGGTGCAATGTCATCGTCGCACTCTACCCACTTCGAGATATCATCAGTCGTTAATCCAGGCGGTATTATTATATCTGATTGTATCTCAACAAGGCTATTTGAAGCATCTTCATCATCTTTAGATTGTAGTAAATTACTCCAAACGTTTCGTAAAACCTGTGGAGTTACAGTGGCCCAAGAGGCCGCGGCTGTCCACATAGCTGTCTTGATGTTCAAAGATTTAACGAATTCACGTCTACGAATTCACGTCTTTCATTTCCATTAACTAGTTTTTGAACGATCAATATACGGTAATGACATTTAAAGCTTCGAATTGCTCCTTGATTCATAGGCTGAATCAAGGATGTGCAATTCGGTGGAAAATATTTTACTATGACGTTTTTAGATATCATAGCACTTACATCTGGGTGTGCTGGACAGTTATCTAATAGCAAAAGAATTTTACAATTCTTTTCGAGGCCAATGCGCTGCAGATGTTCTTTTGCTTCTGGCACAAAATTTTTATTAAACTAATCCGGAAATAACGCCTGTGTTACCCAAGCTTTCTTATTGGACTTATAAATCACAGGAAGGTCACCAACGTTTTTTAAAGCTCGTGGATGAGCACTTTTTCCAATTATCATTAATTTACACTTGTGTGTTCCAGCTGCATTTGCACAAACTAACACTGTGATTCTCTCCTTGGACTGCTTGTATCCATCAATAGAATATTCATCACCACTAACCAGGGAAGTCTGAGGTAAGCACCTCCAAAATAGACTGGTATAAATCTGTTCGGCTGTAAGTTGCTCCTTTTGAATGAATTCATCTAAGTCGTCCACAAATATCGTAGCAGACTCATAATCAGCACACTCCTTTTCTCCAGTTGATTTCAATCGACGAATTCCATGTCGTTTTTTAAATTTTTCCAGCCAACCTGATGAATACTTGCAGTCGCCGTTTATATTTAACTTAGAATGAAAAACTTTTGCCTTCTCAGTTATCATTTCGCCTGAAATTCAGAAGCAAATTTCAGTTTGAGTTCGTAAAATGTCTCAATAGCATCGTATACATCGCAATCGTGAATACGTATTAAACTGTTCTCGGTTGAGGTTATTCTAGTTAAGATTAATTCAAACTGAGCCTTAATACGGACTATGTTAGTACGTACCGGTGTATACGAGACCAATTTGAGACAACTCACCTGTAATTGGAGTTCTCTTAAATCTTTCTTGCCGAAACCAATCATATGTTGCGAAATCGACTTCTGGATTTTCGGATTTTTTTAGCGTACGCCTGTTTTTAAGGCCACATATTGAATCACTTTCAGAGCAAAACTTTAAAATTTGTTCTTTGTTTTTTAACAAATCGTATACAGTTTGTAATCCAACACCATATTTCTCCGACAATATTTTAGCCGATATGTTACGTTTGCTATGATCATTAATAAGTTCTAACTTTTCTTGGTCTTTTTACCAATTTAGCCTTTGACGGTGGCATTTTCAAGAACTACTTAGGTGTTATTCAATCAAATTACACACAGAGAATGAATCTAAAAAAAAATTTAATACACAGCTCATTGCAGTAAAATAGCAAAGGGGAAATCCCCAAATTTTATGAGCATTATACGGAAAAATGGACACATGCATAAATCTGTATCACGGATAATAGAGACAAAACACGGAAGGTGGAGGTATAAAATCAATCACTCTGTAACCCGGTTAACAGATGTTCCCGGTTAATAGACTCCCGGATAATCGAGGTTCAACTGTATATTTTATATTTGTTCTATTTTGATTTTAACTCACTATGAAATACAGATGAAAATTTACTTGTTACGAGTACATATAGTTATTTGACAACATTTTTTGCTAATTATCTATGTTTTTGTATGGGGTTTTTTAAAAGAATTTTGTCCGATTTGGGGGCGAAGGGTGAGAAAAACATGGTAGCCCTGACCGTGAGAGTCGTAGTATATTTGTACGACTCTCCCCATTTGGTACCACACTTCTTGCTGATTCAACTCCCACACGTACACACCACTTACAGAATTTTTCGGGCTAGAAACTGCAAGTAGCGTTCGAAAATCGTCCGCACAAAGCTTAAACTTGCCGCTTTCGGGGGTGCCGTTGGAACAAAAAGGGGGAATGAACGTTGAAAAGCCTAAAAATTATAATGCCAACGCAAATATTGTTGGTTTTTGATCGAAATAACGAGCAAGAAATACCCGCGGGTATTTATCAAGCTCGAGAAAATTATGACCGTAGTGATGAACGCCTTCGAGCAAATCTAGAAAACTATTGGCCTATTGGTGTATCAGTAGTTATAAAGGGGAGTTTGAGGAACAACAGAACAGATACCCACACGCCCCCTCTAAAACAGAATGGGAAGACTTATTGAGTCGAATGTTTTCATACGCATCTAAAACTACCCTTAAATGCGGTTATTATTTTTATAATTACTAAATTTTAGACATCAAACTTGTAGAATCGATTAAGCAGTTAATATTTACATGATATTTATTCACAAAATTGAAGGCAAACACTTCAAGTCACCTTAAATAAAGCCTTTTGATAAATAAGTTCCACACAACTGGGATGCAAAATGAAGAAATTCCACTTTGTTAGAAGACATGCATAGGCTCTTTTAATATCGAGAAACCCGCTTTTGATTTCGGCAGAATCCATGCTCGTTTTCCTGTAAATAAATGGCAAAATATCCGTTAACTACTCGAAAGTAAGCCGAAGTTTTTCTACCGCCAGCTTTAATACTGTACTACGCAAAACACAAATTAACAAATTATGTTATTATGTTTCCACAATCTTGAAACCAAAACAGCAAAATTAAGATATTCGTATAGATATAAAAAAACAGGCGTTGTGCGACGCAATAAATTTCTTTCAGAGGCCATATCTACGAGCAACACCAGTGAAGGGGTCTTTCCAAAACTATGGAACTTTCATGCAATATTGAGGCGTCTTTAACATAAAGTTTGAAGCTCTTACTAGTTTAAACAGACCGCAAGAATTTTGTTTTTGTTGCCCTTTTAAGATGCAGAATTGAAATAATTTATTTTTTGTATTCTCTAAAATAGCGTAAAATCCAATAAAAAAAGAAAGTTAGCTCAGCCCTTTCAAACTTGTCTACAAAATTAAGTGGATGACGACTAGATAAACTTTAGTTTAATTTTCTCCTGAAATGTTCATCGTATTAAAGTCACACCGGCACGTGATATTAAAGCTTAATTAATCACGCCGCGCTAACTACGATTTGCGGATAATGTTCGCTGAAAACGTCTCTCCCTGCACTTGATCGTGAATTAATTAGACTTAGTTTATGAGTTATTTTATGTGTCCGATTTGAAAATCATTTTGAAGACTTGAAACAGAAAAAGAGGATTTGCTAATAAGTTTTATTCAAAAAAGACAATGATTCACATGTTCAGACGTGGAAATAGTTTATTCTGTGTTGATTGCTCTTCTGAATATTTGAACATTTATGCGGCATGCTGGAGCTTCAAGCTTTGCAAGCACTTCTTGATTTGACTAGCGGAATTCAATCTCGATTGAATGCCCAAATCAAATGCGATACTTAGTATTTCAGGCGCGAATTCCTGCAGACATATCACTATCTCGATAAGATTTTCTAGCGCTGTATTTGCGACCATTGAATTTGAGTCGCAAAGCGATTGAACGTATGCGTTAACTGTGGTTTTGTTGCTGTCTCGATTGCCTGGATTATGTTTTAAATGCCGTATTAAAAGCGTGTGTGCGGTGGACCGAACTAAAACGCTTGGGGAAAATATCAGTTCTAGAAGACGATCAAACAGACCATCCAGGAAACCACCCCGTTTGAACGTCAAACTCTCTATCTCTTTCAACGGTTGAAGAATTAGTTCTTCGGCATTCGATCGCTGGATAATGTCAATCAGTGATTTAACGTGCGGCGAGATTTGCATTTGCTTCGCCAGCGGCCCACCGACTGCAAAAGACGCAGCTCCGCGACTATCTATGTCAAGTTGAGAAAGCGTTCCACTTGTAGAGGGTTCGTCCAGTTCTAAACCGGGTTGCGACTGGTCATCCACATCGAATTCTGCTTTGGGGTCGTCGTCGCTGAGTTCGGTACTCACTGTTTTATGCTTCAGCAAAGAAAGACCCTGAACAAGTTGATGCAATGAAGTGAAGCTCTTGTACTTCAACACCAACTCCTGCAAAAGGCCGGTATACTGCTCAACAAAAGCAAGAGCGGATGATGGATTGGCGTTGATGTATGCTTGCAGAAATTCAACAAGTCGATACAAAATAGCGTATACTTCCTTTATACGTACGTGGTGTCTTAATAAGGTGAAATAGCAATCTAACGCAGTTTGAAGACCATTCTTATAGGCATCGTCAAACACCAAAGGTTTCAGCAATTCTAGTACTCCTAAGACTTGATGGAATCGCGACAAGTAGTACTCCGATCTGAGAACATTAATAGACATATGGGCTTTCCCCTTAATTAGAGATGCAAGCACAGATAGTTGACGCAAAAACAATGCAGGGTGGGTTGCGGCTAGCTTTCGTATCTCCAGCTCGATGTCGATTGCCAAAACTTGATCCTTTTGGCTGTGCAGACTCGCGATTGCTGTAATGATGTACGCTGCTATTCCATCTGCCTTACATCCTTGGAAACTTTGAAGATCTGAATTATATACTTCGCTCAATTCGTTGTCGACAAACTTCAATGTAGGAACCATCAAGTAGACCTGTTGAAAATACCTAAATTTCAGCGAATCTGAACACGAGTGAGATTTCACAAAGTCGATCAGTTCCCGCAAATTCAGCGAGCCTGGTTTGATAATTTTCAGCAACAATTCCACTCTAGAATTCAACTTTTCAGCACACGCATCTGGTTGGCTGGCTAGCGCTAAGTTTAACTGTTCATTCAGAATGTACTCCGTGAAAACATTCACTTGATCTACATCTATATTCAGTACATACTCCACCTGTTCGTGTTTCGGCGTAGCCTTCTCACGCCCCTGCCATAACTTCGGATTTTGCATCAGAGCTTCAATGAAGTTCAGTACTGATGAGCAATCGTAGCTGGCCTTGCAGCTATCAAGTAGGTAATTCACTGTTTCATTAATTGTAGACCAATTAGCTTGGTGACAAAGCAACGATAACATGTAGAAACGAAACTCGTTTAAGTTTGCTGAGAAAAGCAAATCCATTTGAAGTTGCATGTCCACTGTAATCAGTTCTGAATCTACTTCTGCCAGCCAATCAATAAGAATGCCTTGCTTATTCGACACTCCTAACGATACTGACTCTTGCTTCATTTTATAAATAGGCGAGTTCAGGAATGAGACAATGGCCTCTACTAGAGGACCGGTTCGAACGTGATTTATCATGTCATTTACAAACTTTCTTCCTTGCGTTTCTAGCTCCATGTCACTTGCGGATAACAGAACTTGCGAAAAGTTTTGCTTTTCCACTTGTAAAGCGTGAGTCTCGAGCATCTGTTTCATGTAACTTTTTCGCTTGTTCAAAAGAATCGGCAGAAGCGCAGTTTTATTTATGCTAGATGACATATGAAAGGCATTTATCAATTTATCCATGACTCGTAGCATAAGCTTCAAGTTCCTGCTTTCACGTCCGAAAAGCACCCTCAGCAGAGTGCATGCATGCGATTTTGGGAAAATATTATCAAATAGAGGTATGGGATGCTGTTCAGCAATTTTCAGCAGTTGTATGAGGGCCTTTTCGATGGCTTGGTCGGCAGACTCTATACTTTTTGTTCGTTTAGATGTGGAAGCATCCTGCTTAAGCAACTTTTGCACCGTCTTACGGAACGGTGTGTTCCTTAAGTTTGGGTTTCTCACTATTAAATCAATGAGATCCCGCTTGTCAGGTGTTTCGGAAGATGAAATTGTTTGGAATTGATCCAAGCTGATGAACTCAAGAACTTGCATGGGCGTTTTGGTAGAGTCCAACTCACATTCTGTTTCCAAGTCAAGTTTGAGTGCTTGAACAGTAATATGTCCATTTTTGGCTCCACGTGCTTGTTGTATTTCAATCAAGTGCCCCAGGTACGATTTATTCATGATGGCGTTTTTAACTGCTTCCATATTCTCTATTACAGCCGTATCTAATAGTGCAAAAAGCTTCGACATGGAACTGATGGGAGTGCCGAAATTTTGGACGAATAATACTATTTGGTCTGGAGTAAGGTCGCACATTGCTGCATCTACCAAGCGGTCTACGGGGCTGCGAATCATTTTCAGCTTCAACCAATCGGGCAAAAGTTGTATTGCTTCGTTTGTGTCTATTGTACATGCTTGGGGGATGAATCGACTTGCGGGAAACCAATAGTCTAAAATTGGTATTGAATTAGGTAACGTTATGGTTGAATGAGTGAGCAGGATAACGAAAGCGTGAATGATATTTAGGTGAATAGGCAGCTGCACGCCGTCTTCAAAGTGAACCATCAAAAGATCTGGATATTCGGCCCACTCATAAGGTGCTTTATGTTCTCGTAACTTGATCAAATAATTATTGAACATGACGAACAAGCAGTTCAAAGTCTGAAGTCGATTGTTGGCTAGTGCCTCGTTTACAGGCAACGAAACTGCTGGCTGTATTGGGATGATTTGTTGAAATATTGTTGTTCTTTCAACAATCAGCTGCGACATATCCATCACATGCTCAAGCATGTCGGGAACAGGATCGTGTAATGTGTGAGCAGCAATAAATTGAATGTATATCATCACAAGTTCCGGACAATTTTCGATTTGGCATGCAGCCCGCAGCTGAGCAACTATCGCGGGTCGAACACTTACGAAATGCGGAATTTGTGGAAGATATCGAAGCAACCAGTCGCTCATTGAGTTTTCTTCTTCGTTCGGGTTGTGAAACGATTGCAGAAGTAATTTCAAGCCGTTTATTGCGAGAATCCGAGATTGTTTTATAGTTGAAGCCAATCTTCGCAAAAAATAGTCCAGGACCTCACATGCCATTTGAGTGTCTGACGACTTGTCTTGTAATAACTTTGTAAGATAGTTTAGTAATTCTACATCGCGGCTGTTATCCGTGTTCATTGTGGCCGAATTCGAAAGAAGGAATTCACAGAGACATTGCACGGGCAGATGATTAAAGTCACCTTCACTGTTTTGCACCAAGTCCGCTAGCCACGGCATTGCTTGCGTAGTGCCTTGCCGTTGAATTATATCCAGCAGCAAGTCTGGTTTCCGACTGCGACACAACAAGTGCCCGAGCTTATGACTCGTATTCAATTGTTGCAGTAGCTCTAAAAAATGACTCGGCGGTCGTCGAGGTACTCCCATGGGATCCATCAACATTAGTTGCGATAAAAGCAGCGAATTCTGCTCTGTAATAACGACTTTTGATGTTGCTGCGGCCAAATGACTTTCAAATTCCAGAATATGAGATCTTTCTAAACTAGCAACCTGAAATGGGAAGTAAGTGATTTAAAGTTAAATTATTTATTAAATGTTAATTAAACCGTACGTCACTAATAAATCTTGTATTATTTTCATAATCATTAAATCATTTGAGTATTATGTGCGTGTTTTTTATTTGTTCATTTAAACTTTGATGGAAAAAATAAATAAAGCAAAATGTTTGTCGATGCAGTGTTAGCCGTTAAAAACATTTACTAGATACATTCTTTAGTGATTTCGATTCTATGACCGGAATAACTGGTGAGCTGGTGGTTTTTTAACACATAAGAGAGATTATTGGTCCTTCTATTCTATTGATTTATTTGTTATAAGTTTAGAAAAAAGCAAATGATTAAAATAAAATTTAGAGGAAATGGACACATATTCCGAAATTCGGTGTAAATAATAATAGACGTGCTTAAAAGTTTAACTTAGTTTTTGCGTAGTGAAACTAATACAATTGAATAATGCAACTGAATCAGACGTTTCACAAGTAGAATTGAAGGAAACAAACTTTTCTACCAATGGATAATGGAAATAGGTGCGTTAACTAATATGCGAACCATTATACTAGGATCAAATTTAGTTCTAATCGTTCCACTTTCGATGAAAACTAGATAGACTTGTTGTTTCGAAAGAACCATATAGATTAGATACATTACGATTGCTGGATGCCATTGATCAAATTTCGTTTGTTTTTTAAACTGCGAAAATATCATCTTCATGAAATCGAACTTACCTGTAACTCTTCTTCTACAATACGAACATCGTGAAAATGATTCGTTATGCACATTTCCATTAACGTCCGCAGCATAGGGTAACGTTCCCAACAAAAGGCTCCAAAAGTGCTAGGGTTATGTGCCGACAGCATCAACAGTATGTTCCACGCCTTCCAATAAAGCGCTGAAATAGCCAATTTAGGGGGTTCATACCCAGTAGGAAGTTGAATATTTTCGGGGTGATGGTACTCTGCCATACTGAACAAAAATTCAATGATTTCTAGCTTGTTTGCTTCTATTGCCGGATAGTCTACAGCTCGAAGACTTGATGCTCGTCGGATGGTTTGTTCTAAAACTTCCACCGTATCTGGTACACTGAATGGGTTGTCCTTTGAAATGCCAATCAATATAATGCGGATTATTGAGTCCTCTAAGACTGGGGTTTCCGAAGCTAACCGCATCATAAGAGCTCGTTCAGGTTCCGGCGGCCATTGGTCACATTTTGAATACTGCTCGGGCGCATCAAGGAGAAGGACCTTATGGAGAGCGTGGCTGTATTCTGTAGCGGATGGTCCAAACATATGCGGAACGATACTGTGCATCCAAGTGAGCACATCTAACTGTATTTGTGAAATTTGCGAGTAAAACGTCGTCATCACAACCGGCGAGCTTTTCATGTCACGACCAGCGCGAATCGAGACACTAGCCTCGCGAACTTGTGGTGATACTGTAAGGAACATGCACAGACATATCAGATCGATCATTGAATGAAATATCCGCTCCTTGAATTCCGATTGCTGTATTTGAGTGGTGAGCTCGGACCTACTTGTTAAAAATGTTTTAACGAATTCAACCAGGTTTATGTCATAACGAAGAAGTTTGACTAGCTCCCGAAGAAAAACGCGCAAAGTTCGCAAGCAGTCCTCACGTTGCAATAGAAATTCTTGATAAATTTCAGCCAAGTGCTTTGCTGATTCCTCTGGTTTGCTTTGGAACATGTTTGCTGTAATGAATTACGTGAAAATTGTCATATTAAGTTAAGTTTGTCATATAAAGATGCGACGAGGCATAATACTATCAGAGTACTGTGAATCTTGAATGTATTTCTGTATTTGAATAAATTTACTGGAATGATTCTCTTTTTATTAGTTTGAGCATATCTTGTTTGTTCTTTCATAAAGAGAAACTAACAAATCTGTATTTTTAAAGTTAAAATATTAACATCATAAACATGTATACATTCAAACTGAAATTGTAATGTAATTCCTTTCTTCCGATTTGTGCGATAATGGACCACAATAATTACAACTTCATTTTACCCTTTAGAAATCAGCACCTAATGTTCTCTCGACTTTACTTCTACTTTCATAATATTATCAACCTATGCAAAGAGGAACTTTGATGCGATAACTTACAGATTATTTCTGTGTTTAAGCTGTGCTGGAAGATATATTGGACCTGTGCAAGAGCCAGAGGTGTGGAATTAGTGATACAACAATTTGTATAACATTTACCTGGAGCTGCCTGTGTAATTTCTTATGAAAACATTGAACCTGCAACGAATCGGACACGTGCAGCGTATGACCGTCAGAAGGGCGGGGCAAAACAAAATATCCGAAATAGTGAATTAATGGATTACGTTCAAGCAGATCGCCAAGTATTTGACATTGGATTATGGTGGTACGTAAATACGGAAAATATAAGTATTTTGCCACGTCACAGATTAAAGCTAACGAACATAGAATCTCACCTAACATCCCCATATTATTTGGATTCCTCGCGTTGGACAGTTCGTTTTGGACAACGTACTTTAGCATTATGTACAGGATGTCAGGCTGCAAGTTCAGCATCTCTTTCAGACATGACATGTATATGTTTATTAGAGGTTTTGTCTTCAGTCTCATCTTCACGAGCGTGGCCAACACCTCGTGGTCTCTCGCTGTTTGCGGCGTAACATTAAAACAAATATAAGTCAGGAGCTCCTGGGCTGGCTTCATCAACTTGCCGTTATGAATCCAAAGCTCCAAGCGAGAAACAGAAAGCGCACGCACCTCGCATATGCCGGACGTCGTTGAAAGAAACTTCAAGAAGTTCCTAGTTGAGCAGTCTTGCTGCTGCCGCCGGTTGAGTTGTTCTTTGACGGTTTCCAGCACATATTTTTCTACAACATGCAGATTGTTTGCGTATCGGTCTTGAGTGGGACAGTCCAATGCAGATTCGCCACAGCGCAGACTGTCCCCGTGCATCGAGTTATCGCCAGAATCGTCGTCCAAGGATTCTCGCCCGGACTGCGAGAGCGCAATTAGTTCCGGTTGCAGCATCGACTTAGGGGGGACGCGGGTCCCAAACGCAGTGCAAATGTTGTCCACAAACGGGGCGCAGTCGAGGTTGTCCACCCAGACGCGTTCGTTTGCAGCGTCGTCGATGTATGTTTTGACGAATACTTCGGGCCAGGACTTCTTTCCTTGGTAGCCACACGCGAGCAGGTTTGCAGCAATGACATAGGCTATGGGGTTCGTTCGCCCCTTGAATGCATGCTGGCCGTCGCGCTTCAGGATCGAAATCAAGGCGGACGTTACGACATCGTTGCAGAACAACGCCGGCCGCATCTTGGCCGCGTACAGCAGCGACAGCGCCAGGACCGCGTCCGCTTTGCTCCTTGAGGTCAGGAGTTTGGTGGCGCCACACAGCAGGCCGACGATCGTCTCCGTTTCCTGCTGCTCTACCGCAGCAAATATAGAAACGACAAAATCAGACGAATCGCATTCGATGGCCATTTGCTCCCATTGTTCGGGCACTAAGCTGGAACTGCTGCTTCCTTCTCCCGACAATCGGGCGGCCGCTCCTGCACTACTCCCGATTTTCGGTTTCTTGGAAACTACGCCGATGGCAGAGGAGGTGGCTTCCCGCTTCCGCTCGGAACTGGCTCCTTTGACCGACGACAAAACCTTGCTTTTATCGTCGCGACTCGCAGACGACTTCGTACCCAGCACGTACAGTTCACTTCCAGCGTGTGGTGCACCCAGCTTAGTTTTACTCGATCGGGACCCTCCCGGCGGTTTGTTGCGGTCCATTTTGTTAGTTTTTAACGCGACGATTTAGTTCATTGCACGTTTCTTACTTGTGAACAGCTGGCTTCACGTGCTTTGACGTTCACACAAGCAATGGCGCAAGTCCCAAAACTGACAACGACAATGAGTCATTCCAAGTGCCTCCATTTTGTAGCTGTCGTCAGAAATTTGCCGGAGTTTTTAAAATTGGCCGCAGCAATTGAACAATATTAACTAGTTAATCCATTTAGAGAGTTTTTTTTTCAACGTTGGGAGGTGGAAATCTTCCAAAGATACCGATCAGCTCCTGCCTCTCGGCATGCCGAATTTTCTACCGACTAAAACCACCTCCGTCTATTTCAATCACTCTCTCCATCAATTTTTAGTAATTTTTCGTATTTAATTTTTAGTACATAGCACTTCCCAGACGATAAAAATCGGTATAAGGGATAGTACCAAAATTGTATCCTTTTAGTTAAATTAATCGTTCAGACTATATGTTCATAATTTATTTCATGTTGACTACATGTTTGGCTTTGACTTTAGTGGAGCTGATCGTATTTGTAATTTACTTCGTATGTTGTTCCTGAAGGAGGTATTTTTTAGTGTCGTGTTAAAGGAAGTTGGGTTGGCTATGTTTTTAATTTTGTCCGGTAGTGTATTGTAGAAATTAGCTGCCTTGTTCAAGGGATCTTCCTTTAGCCGATCAGTTCTGGCTTTTAGGCCCTAAATCACGAAATCCCAACCAAATTGTTTTGACATTTTCGCCGTAGTTGCAAAAGTAATGGACGGACTCGCTTTTCATCCAACTTTTATACATTAAACGGGCTTGGACCGCATGTCGTTCCTGGAAAGCGTCCCAGCTGCATGCAAAGCTCGAACATCAGTGAAATCATTGTGCGGGGTTGTTTTTCTCAGGCGAGCAGAGGGGCATCCACTTCCCAGCCGCAATTCGGATATTTTTGACAAGACATCCTAAAATCAAAATCTGTCATTAAAAGTCGGCGGAGTAGTGAAATAAAAAACAGATTGGAATGGAGACATATTCCTTGAAGTATCCAGCGGAGGGTCTCGAAGAAGGCGAGGTGAGCCAAATATATGAAATTCGCATACCACAGCGGTGCAAATTGACTTCTCGCTAGGTGTCGGATAACAGCGACGAAGGCTACACTCCGCTACAGAGGCCCGAGACGCTTCCGGGGCAATGTTTGGATGCAACCATGGCCGGCTCCGTTTCCTCGTCTAAGATGGACGACACAGAAGACACACCGGACTCCGAACACAGTTCGGAAACTTCGTCCGAGTCGGACGATGGAGTAAAACGATTGACACTGGATAAAAGCGAGCGCCGGCTCGCTAAGAAAGCGAAGAAATGGCCGCTTGCCAAGCGCGCTGACAGGCAGGCAGCTAGCAAACTGGACCCGCGACCCAAGAAGTACAACGTCTGGAGTGAAAGCCTGCAAGAGGAGTCCTTGATGGAGAATATGCGTGGCTTTGATGTGACGAAGGATAAGAAAAACGATAGGAACGTCGAAGCCTACGATTTTTCGTTGAAATACCGACTGAACGGGGAGAATCGGCTGAAACGACGGTTGGATGATCATTCGGACGAGGAGTACCATCAGAACAAGAAGCGTGCTCGCCATGACGCAAAACCGGCGAAGCAACGCTTGGGCAGTAGAAGGAGCAGCGACAACACGCCCCGCCATATCCTAAATATAGAGACTCGCGAAGAAGACTCAGCTGCGGAGGTCGCTAGAGATATTGCAAACAAGTTGTACGAAGAAAAAGACGATCTTATGTGTAGGCTTTCCATATTACTTGGCTTTAACAACGGATTGATTGACGTATTTTAGTGCGAGTTGTCGAAATATTGGGGAAGCAGATGGCAATGGAACTCTTCAAGGAGACGCAACGTGTCGAGCTAGAGGGCGGCATGATGATAATGGTACATCGCTCTCTTGACTTGATTGCTTTCTGTAATACCGCTTTTTGGTTTTGAATGCATGCACATTGTAAATAGCATCTTACTTAGTGTCAGACGCATATAGTCATGATGTCGATTTGGTGCAAGGTGATTCCAGTACACCTTTTTAATAATTAAATTATAAATCAGTCATCTGAATGTCGTAGCCGTCTAGTGCGATATTTAGCCAAATTTTCAAAAGACTACGATCGACTACAATCGAGGAGGAATCATTCTCTTGAACGTTTCCTTTTGTTATAAATCTCCTCAATGTGTACAAACTATTGTTTTTGACACTGGAAAATTGAACTAGAGAGTAGCACGGTTCAGCTTGTAGTTTTCTTCTAGTAGCAGAATAGTCATGAATTTTGCTATACAGTGCAAATGCAAGCGGTGCGATATCTTTGTCGTATTGTTCGAAATCCAACGGCGTCTCAACAGTACTTCTTTGGTGCTAACACTAAAGTTACTCTAATGTGAAATCGTCATGCTTCAGGATGAATTGTATTTTATTTTTAGAATGGAAAGCGTCGTCGAACGCCAGGTGGAGTGTTTTTATTCCTTCTTAAAACGGAAGATAAAATTGCTGACGAATGCAAAGCAGCCATATTTCGAGAGGATGTGAAGAAAGCCGCAATTGAGCGGAAGACATTGCAAGCTCTGCGGCGTGATCAGAAAGTAGAGGAGTTAAAAAAGCGTCTGAAAATGAAGGATAAAGAAACAAAGCCGCTATCAAGCCGTGCGGACGCCACACATTCTGTGCCTTATTCAAATGCAGAAGAAAATGGAACACGTATGTAATAGTAAAATCCAACGCACGTGATTTTGTCAGTAAATTTGATTTCAGTTTCTAATCCGCCGCCATCGCCAGTGGCAAACAGTGCTCATGAAAATAGTCCTGAGTATATTTCGCATGCAATTAATCATGTTAATGACTGCAGTCCCGGTAAACGATGCGTCAAGGTCTCGGACGATCCTGATGACGACAGTCTAACTGCTTATGACGAAGACTTTTTGGAGATGAACTGTGATGATATGGATTTGTTTTAAAATATTTGCAACGTGAATATTATTTTATGATTCGGCACAGATTGTAAATGAGTTTGTATCGTATTTTCCGAGCGAAAGCATTATTTACTCGTTTTCAAAAGTGCAACTAATTAAAAATATAGTCATATTTTGTACCAAAACAAAATATTTTTCTTCGGCAGCGGCTGCTTATTTTAATTTTTCCAAATAGGTTGTAATGCTTGCAATATTGGAAACCAAAGGTATTTCATCACTCGCGAACTACCTTGCAAATGATTTAATCATGTCTTGCTAGGCAAAACATGAAAAAAGTCCGAAACAAGATCCTAATACTTTTCTTTCTCTACGAGTGAGGTTTGACATCCTTCGTAAAAAATCAGCGTGGAAAATGAAAACCTTTTCTAGATAATCGGAAGATCTACATATTCGTACAACATTTTTTAGAACGCCTATCATTCAGGAGATGTATGGCAAAACTGCATTTTGCTAGTTTTTTACGACACCAGCAACTCTCTCTCAACTCAACTAAGAATACAGATACCAATTGTTCCTTTGCGAACTCCTACAACGATTTCTTCACATTAAAGGACACGTAACTTGTTTTTTAACGATTGCCGTTTAATGGTTTGATAATGCTACAAAAGTCTACAGATCAAAATGTGCTACGTCGTGTTTAATATTTCGTTTATAAAAAAACTGTAGGACAATCATATCAGCATTTCTTGTTTCTAGTAAACCTATCATAACTCCAATCAACAAATACAACAAAAGGAATTTCTTAGCAGACCATTCAAACAAATATTATGTTAGCCGACTTTTTCCCGGAGCGAATAAATCAAACATCTTTTTATTTGAATTTCACAAATCCTAAGTGATTTCGTTACACATAGAAGTACTGCAAACGAATTGAGTCATATTCGGTCCATGACGCATGATTTGTAAGTTTCGATATTTTCCAGTCTACTGAGGCATATTAAAGCTCTGCAGGTAAAATCAGGGTCGTTAACACTATTTTTATTAATACATTTGTTTGCTCGAATGTTATAAGAAGGTATGTTTGAAGATCTATGGCACTGAATCATACAACACATATTTTGAATCGTTTTGTTTGAATATATAAAACAAAAATAGAACCTAAAAAAGTTTCCACTGATTGCATGGTGAAAATATCATATGTTTGTAGAACAGTATTCAGCTTATTCGCTACCCGTGTCCTACATATGGGACTATGCTATGATATTTTCAATTTTTTTATATATATGATTTGGTATAATTTTTAACTAATTCAGCTCAGATTTTTTTTTATTTTAAGGGAGAGGCTTTCTTACCTTCATTCCAATAAACACTTCTCTCTACAGGTATTTATTAAAAATATACGCGAAAAACTACTTGCTTGATTCAATTGAAAACATTCTATGTTTTGCAATGGCTGTTCATCTGGAAAATATATCTTTCAGCTTCGCTCACGTTGGAACAATGGATGTTAATTTGCAAATTAGTGGCTCTGTTTTCGTTTGCAGACAATGTAACGTGGAATACATCTCGCAATAAAATAAAGTGGGCCATAAATAAGCAAGTTGTATTTCTTGAGAATGCAACTACCTGGTTTGAATTTTTTGAGAAGATCATCAATTTGTATATAGTACATATGGATATACATGAGGGTGATATATAAATTCATTGTATTGTGAGTTTTTTATAACACATATAAATTTCAACTGAAAAAAACCAGCTCTGATTGAAATGTATGTGCATCTTGAACACAATTTCAGGTTTCATGTGGGCGAGAAACTTAAATTTGGTTGGTTTGAATTGAATTGAGTTTGGATTTAGCCAACTAGAAAGTATATACATATGAAAAATTGTGTATGCCATTTACTTACACATTTAGTGCCTAATAGCACATTACGGACAGTACGTTAGCAGCTCTCAGATCAAGTTCGACCGCAAAGTACGGCTTATTTCCATCAGACTGTTTCAAATTATGCCAAAGTGCTTTATATCGTCAAATGTTAATCGCAGCTTATATATCCCAAGTAAAAGATCTTATTTCATCGAAACTCTGCTCGTCATTTTTCCACAAGATGGTGTTAAGTATAAAACAAACATGCATGCAAAGCATCGAACAATCAATTCAAGAAAATATTACAACGCTTACGTTACAAAACTAAACGAGGTGTCCGCCTTGTGCAAAGAAATGACTTCCATTCATTACAAGTCATTACATATGATATTTGCCATAGACGTGCGCAGTCGGCGAAGATGAGATCAATTGAAAGTGAAAATGATAAAGAAAATTGCACAGCTTGGATGCATCCAGTGCTAAGTCAATAATAAAGTCAATAGAAAATCCAAATGGTTCTCAACGTCTCATAGCTAGGTTTCCACGAGGTTCACAGTTCAGGATAAATTGAATACAATCTCGGTGTACCTATAAGTCCATAAATTATTCATTTAAATTTCATACCCAACTCTGATATAGGCGACGGCTAGCACCGCGCTGCAGAAGCACACACTAATCCTCGAGGACAGCCATATTTTAGCTTTTTTTAACTCAAGTTTCAAGCAGCATTACGTAGAGGCTACAAACAGGGCCAGATTTGGCTCGTACCAGGCAGATTTGGCTCGTACTGAGCCCGAAACGAACCAAACAACTCCTTAATATGAGTCTTGAAACATTAATTCTCACTGTCCTTATATTGAAGCGGTACTATCTAATAGGCAGACACGCAAAACGACGTGGAGTTTCCTTCAGCGATTCTGTCGCAGTTGAAGGTCGCGAGGAGAAGCTCGGCATTTAAAAATAAGGTTGAAAACTCTTCATGGCTTAGTCGTACTAAGCTTTCAAAAAAGATTCTTGGGTCTTTCACTTGAAATAAAGGGGTTTATTGCAACATCTAAAAAATCGTATCCTCCATTGGAAGATCATAAGAGGTTTCTTGATTTTGGTTTCCTTTGATATTACAGGAAAACTAAATGAGTTGAATTTACTTCAAGGAAAGAATGAAACACTGACTGACGTTGTTAGCGCGGTGAATGCATTCAAGGAGAAACTTTGTCATAGAAGCGCTATTGAGGAGACGGGATTTATGTCGCACGTAGTGCTTTAAACTTCGGCTACTCACGTCTTCACCTTCCTGAATAGGCTTGCATAAATAACATATAATACATGTTAGCAGTACAGCTAGCCCTATTCAAAATCCAAATGGTTCTCATCAACACAATGCTAAGTTTCTTGTGCCGTATCTTATCTCCTTATGTTATCACAATGGGCCTATTAAGGCATACGTTAGCCATCTCTAGGAGTGCTGCACTGCAACGGGCAATTCCTGAAAATTTGAAATGGAATAGCAAAACCATTTTTTCACGTAAAAGCTGTTGGCAGTTTCTCTCTTGTGATCATTAAAACAAACTTGGGACAAATGGAATCGATTGCTCGTCGTTTTTTCCAAAGATGCAATTTTCTTTCTTATATGACTTACTTGTCTATGGTAATACATGGCATGCAACACCAAATATATAATAGTTAATACCCCAAAACCGAGCTGTAGATGTGATTGACTTTATAATAATACGTTACTTCTTTTTTACTCGTTGAAATTGGCACCTAATATGCTGTGAGTATCATGTAGTGTGAAACCAGGATGTTATTTCTACATGAAAGAAAACGATTGAATCATTCCATTTTCCTCAAGAATTTTATTTACGTTTGTACATCTTGGCAAAATACTTCATAAATCACGAAAGAACATTCTTGCAAGGACAGCGTCATCAATATCGATCGCCATATTCGAACGCCGAAGAGTAACAATTCGCTGACCTAGGCAGATCATTAATAACTTGCCAATTAAGAGAGGTAACGGATAAGTTGTGCAACAAACGACTCTGATAGGTGCAACAACCTAGAAAGTGAAAGCCAGTTAGTGTGTTCAAATAATACAAGCAGTTCTAAATATGTCTTTAACCAATCTTACCTTTTGTTACCTTCAGCCAAAATGAATTACAAATCACATAATGCTGGTGAGGCGCTATCTTTACGTTAATTGAACTCAAGATCACCCGCTCGTCATGATCTGTGGGTTTATACCTTTTCTTCTGCGACGTCTTGCAATTGAAACCTATGGAGGATTTGGAATTACCTTGCGAAAACCCGACACACGCTTTTTGCTCAATGGAGTTTGTATAAACTGGCAGATAGGGACTCCAGCTGAGCACCAAAAGGTTAAAGCTGTAGGATCAATTCGAATGCAATCAATTAGCTTTTAATTGTTTGCAACAATAATTCAAAAGCAGTGACGCAGCCTGCTTGCAAAACCGCGAGCGATCTCGTAACAGTGAACTTGTTTTAAATATTGCATTGATCAAACCGAAACGTGGAACATTTTAGTCAAAAACTACTTGAATAATGAAACGACCAAAGGCAACTTTCCATGTTAGCATTCAGGCATTTTACCATCATTTTGTTGCAAGCGATTGTGCAGTGATTTTATTGAAATGTCTCTGGAGAAGTCATCGATTAAATGATGACAGTTTCAGAAAATCCATTGTTAGTTGTAAAGGACTTATCAAGGATGCTTACTGAACATTTTTCTTTAAAAAATCTTATTGGTTCGTAGACTTCATCTGCTTGCTCACTTTCTAATATCTATATTGTATAGATCAATTATTTTTATTTTACCGGAAGTTAATGTCGCATCTTGCACCAGAAGTTAATTCAAATTCCTATTGGTAAAATGTATTTTCATTCAACAGTATTTTCCAATATTAAAACGCTTTTTGCAATGACAATTTCCCACCGATTTACTACCAGTCCAATTACTTCCTAGAGAAATTATTTAGTTTTAAGCAGGAAATATTGAAAGAACATCTTTAGCGTGCTACTGATTTTTCAATATTTGATTTACTGATAAGTGCCGTGTTAGCCTGCATAGAAGATTGTTCAAAGGCGCAATGTCTTGCGCAATGAACCCAATGAAAAAACATCGTCTTATTTGTTTGCCTACCTTTTCTATGGAGTATTTTTATTGCCGTCATCTGCCGAACGATATCATCTCCTGGTGCGGTATTTTGTCTAGGCACTTTCAATTAGGTCCAGATGTCGAGAGTATTTTCACACATAACATCGGCTTCTAAAAAATATAGTCATATTTATATTTTGTTGTTGTGAAGGAGTACGCAGCGCCTGGATAAGAGGTTTGAATATATGTGGTTATGCTTTACGATATTTGGTCGTGGAAACTGAAAGAAAAAGGAGATTTGTTTAGAGTTTTTTAATTTACGGGTTTTGAAAACCAAAAATAAAGAAACAAAGAAAATATACAGCTCGTAGTAGCCGATATCTATGTTACATATTAGCACTGTATTTTTGCGGGCAAATCCACACGTTGACGCTTTGACCTTTTATCATGCACGTCTCTATTTTGACCGTCAATCAATAAACGACTTTAAGCGGCTTTTACAAGTATCTTGTTACTTCACGGATTCAACGACCTTCTAACAGATTATGAGACTTACGTGTCTCTGCAAGCAAACGAGAAATATGCACTCCGTTTTTGTTTAAAATTGAACCGCCCATCTTTTGTTGTTTAATATGTTTCTTTGTAAAATCAGTAATTTTCGAACTATAGTACCCTAAAACTTTATTCGTTTAGTTTATTCATCATTACTCAAAAACAGTTGACTTTACGAAAAAAAATTCGGTATTATCTATCAAACATACTTGGATTGTTTTACTGTAAGATAGATAGTTTTCGATTTACAGCACGTCAATGTCATCATTCGGTGCATGATCGACATATTTACAAACAAAAGCAGGTGTTGATGAGCTTGTTGTGAGGATTTATCACTATTATCTTGGGACATTTTGTGCAATGTAAACCGCAAACCTTCGGTAAATAATAAGAAATGGAAGTTTGTAGGAAGCGCTTTGACGGTGCCAATCGCTTCTCGTTTGCTAACAACGACATGGCATGCCATCCACGAACACCGTTGCTTCCACGGACGACAAACTTGCAATTGACTTCAAGATTCTGATTTGTCGGTACGAATACGTATGAGACTACCAGTAGGAATAATGAAAATTCAACTAGAAATGTATCATGGAAATTCCAGTGCGGCCCTTTGTCATCCTTGTGACGAACGTTGCACGTCGTTGCGCAAAACGACCCACTTTGGGCTTTCGGAAGAGCAAACCTATATACCTGTCTATATATCCTATATTCTCACACCTCACACCTCAATTGGAACATTTGCAATGCAACGCCCAACAAACATTTTAGTCTTGGATAAAGAAGCAATATTCTTATAAAGCTCGTATTACAGCTTCGAATAAGAAACATTTCGTATAAAATGATTATTAAGGTTATTTCTAAGAGTAGAGGGTTATAATGTCTTCTAATTTGGTAATTTCAAGACTTGGTTCCTATTGTTACTTCAACATGATTTAGCCAAGAGCAAGGTTGTATAATGCTCTAATAATGCTCTTGAATAGAACCTACTGATTGTAGTTCTAATAATAATCTTATAATAGCTTTTCCCAAGAGTAATTTGTGCTCAGTTTTGACATTTCTCTCACTTTATTTTTGTAACAATCTTGAACAAGAGCTTTATAAGTAGAGAGGTTTAAAACTTACTTGTTAAAGTCACAATGAAGAAAATATCCCATAATGGGTTTATAAAAGCTTTAGAACAGATAAAAATCATCGGCCATATTTTCCCCTTTTGTAAAAAATGAAAACATTGAAGTGAAATGCAACCAGGTTGAATAAGCTAATCTAAAGATATTTTCATACTATTTATTTGGTATTGCTTGTACCCGCCGCGGCGGGTATTATTTGCGTGCAAGTAACAATATACCTGGAAAAACAGAAACGTTTCCGTTTACTTTGTGATCGGTTGATCCTTGGGTAAATTTCAAAATTATTATTAGTTACCACGAGGAAACACCTGGTCCCAGCATGACGTCGAATATAGAAGTGTAAGTGAAGGTAGAACTGATTCTGCATTGCGAAACATCCGTGTCTTGGGAGGCTGCACTGAGCTTATTAAATTGGGCAGTGCGAAATCAATCTGGCATGCAGGTGGATTAGATACATTTAACAAAATACGCATAGCAGAGCAAAGTCGAAAATACACAATTACTCTGCTGTCCTAACTCCACTCCACTCTAACTCTCCACTCCACTCTTGTTGCTTAACAGCTCTGCACCAAAGCAGACCAATTTCCACAATGCTTAATTACCGCCAGGTAACTGCCGTAAAGGCACGTGTGTCTTCTTGCCGGCGAAAACATTTAAAATGGCGAGCGTACGCAAAAAGCTAATTTGCTGTTTGAGGAGGCGATCGATTGCCGCTGATCTTCCTCGTGGTCGAAGTTCACCTGCTTGCAGGCATTGGTGGCTGAGCGCATCGAATCGCACGGCCATGATCACTTTGGACTATCGAAAGGTTTGTTTACGTTCACGTTTTACGGCATAGGTCATGCATCTTCGTTGCGTAACCCTCCAATTACAATGATCGGCCAAATACTAATGACAGTGATTTATGGGCTAGAAGTTCGCCTGTATGAAATGGGAAAACCAGAGTCGCCGGTTCCGGTGTTAATGCGGCGGCAGTAATCGAACATACAGCCTTCATCGCGCCTAGTTTTTCTTCTAAATTTCGATCTTGAAGTTGCATTAGGAATTTCAAATTTACTAATTTCTTCACGTCTTCTCAATGCTGCGTCGCGTACCTCCATTGAAGATGCTGCCTTTGATTTATCAATAAAAATGTGACATGTTAATTCAATCGTAGTGTTAACACTTTAACAATTTGTGCAGCCGCCATCACCAATGAATTTGCTTCAGTGCATATCTGGTAGCTCTGGTATTGAATTTTTATTGTATGTATCATACTCCATCTACCTACCATGCATCTTTCAACGTACATACATACATATACATAAAATAAGCTTCCTATTTTTTGTGTCCTTGATTCTCAGTTAGCTTTAGTATTATTATCAATATGTTCAGGGCCTGCAGATCTCAATTCAGCGGCCGGCCGTTATTTCTTCTCTAAATCAAGCAATGGAAAAACATTAAATTTTTAGAAATTATTCATCTTGTTTTTGGTTTGGATCTGATAACGAGATGTGTACCGTTAAGACGTTTCTGTTAGATCGTTTGTTATAATGGACACTCCATTATATTTATGTAGGTATACTACAGCAAGAAATCGCAAAACAGTCGCACAAATGGTATGAATTCCAGGAAATTTCATGCAAAGAAGCGTAATTATTGTTCTTGCCTCCGCTGATGATTGACGTCAGCAAAATTTTATACACATTATTTAGAAGATGTTCAGCACACAACATCAAACAAACAGCAAATACAAATGTGAAGTTGAGATTAAGTGCAAGTTTAATGGAAAAAGGTAATGAGTCACTGTACAAGTCGTGACTTATTATGTACTCGCAATTGAATCAACGCCTCTGGTGCCACATCCAGCTTTACGAGGCGTTCAATTCATTTAAATAATTTCAAAAATGCTAGAATATTAATTAACACTGACGAGCCTTCGGTTGGATGAATGAGTTAAAGTCCGCATTTCGGGAGCGACAGCTGGGAAATGGAGTACAAGGCACGGGTACTTCAAGCAAGTGCTTTTGATGGGGAGTAAGTCACAATTTTCACTATAAAAGCCCACGCAGAGACGATGTTAGGCATCAGTTGTTTCTCCAATTTCATTCGAAGTAAACCTCCAATCTAAGACCGTTGGTGAGTACAGCTAGTGTTATCACTTATTATCTCAGCATCACGTTGCGCAGATCTTGTCTTCTGTAAATTTTTCAAGTCGCGAAGGAAGTATTATATGAAAAAATACTGCTGTAAAAATGGAGTTACTGGCCTAACTCTTTCTATTTCAGCAACTTGTTATGCAGTTTGAATGTTACTTGTTGCGATTTATCTTTCGTTTAACTTTTACTTCTATTAAGCATACAACTATTTTTGTGTGTTCAAAGTGACAAAATAGTAGAAAAAGATATTCTTGAATGCCGGAGTACCGCAGTCACTTTTTAGATAAAGAAATCGTTTTTCGAAGTGTTTGCATGGCCATCATTAGATATATTCGTGACTTCATTTACATGTCGGTTAAAGTGCTAATGTGCTTATGTTTGTTTGCAGGACAAAATGAAATTCACCGTCGCTGTTTGTTTGGCCCTTTTTGCCGTATGTTTGGCTGACGACAAATACACTACCAAGTACGACAACATTGACATCGATGAGATTTTGAAGTCGGAACGGCTCTTCAAGAACTACTACAACTGCCTGCTGGACAAGGGCAAATGCAGCCCTGACGGGCGTGAGCTCAAGCGCGTTCTTCCTGACGCACTTCAGTCCGAATGCTCCAAATGCAGTGAGAAGCAACGTGCTGGAGCCGAAAAGGTCCTTAACTACATGATTGAAAACAAACCAGCTGAGTGGAAGGAACTTTCAGCAATCTTTGACCCACAAGGTATCTACATTACCAAATATCGTGCTGACGCCGAGAAACGCGGAATCAAGCTACCAAACTAAATTTGTCTAGCCGTGAAGTAAAACCAGATATTTTTTCCGGTGCCTCGAAATGTTTGGCCTGCAATGCGAACACATCAACACAGTGTAACTTTAAGAGTATCATCAGCCACCTTAGAAACTGCATGGGGCTCTAAAAAAATAAGAAACAAGTGATTTTATCATATCTGTAGCAGTAACAACCTTTATTTTTTTATTTTTTATTGATAGATGTGTACAACCTTGTAAAAATTCTTTTTTATATGAATATGTGAAAACGTACCACGTGCCTTTTATTAGCTTCTTTACACATTCAGACCGTGTCGCTCGAAGATTTCACTTGTTGCGTAACGTAGTCAGTAGTCCGGCCAGTGTCATAATTCCAGCAATGAAAGAAACCTTGGTAATTTCATAACTTTTATGCATTTTGAATCGAATGATCGACATTAGAGGTGACTCAGAAGAAGTCTTGGACAACGCGGCTTGGCGACACTCGTCTTTACAGGCGGCATTAAGTCTGCACAGAATAGTTGTTACACCACAAATGTGGTTACTTCACAGTCCGATTGAAATGTCGGCAAGCAGAGTAGGTGTTTGTGGCGGATACAGTGGAGGCTCCAAAACGGGACTGGATGGAGAGCTAGTGGATAACACTTTTCCATTTTTTGGTTAAAATTTCCAAGAATAAAAAAATGCTGGACACTGCTTTGCTGCAAATTAAATGTTAAATTTTTCGAAGCAAACATGATTCAATTAGCATTGGAATGGTCTACGATGTACATATTATTGATTAATATTTCAACTGCTTGCAGAGTCACTGATTCTTCTGAGGCATGAAATGAATACTTTCGCTGTCGTTCTATGCCTTGGAAACTCATAATGTGCGAACTTGTGAAATGCAAATATGTATTTATTCTGATAATATGTAGGTATGTGGGCAAGCTTAAATTTGGTTTTCGCACAACAAAAAAGTGTTTTCCATATGGAATCTAACATATAATAATTAAACAAAATTGAACACTGCGACTATATGACACCCACTCAGCACAACATAATTATTATATTCACCACTTATGAAAAGATTAACTTTTCGCCAACAACTCATGCGAACGTTCAGGAGTCAAATTTGCTTTGTTTCTTTTACCAAAAGCTTAATACATACTTTAATTTAAAGTCAATTGTTTCATGATATCTCAGAAACTAAGTTATTGAAAAAGGGAGAGATGTACTGTTTTGATAAGGTTAACCCTTCGGGAAAAATTCTGAAATAGCCCCTTATGTTTGATTTCGAGCCCGTTTGTTAACCAGTTTTTGGAAACGATGCTTGTGAACATTCGGTTTTTTCCCTATTTTCCAATCTTTCTATTTTTTAAACTAGGCTGCTTTCCTTTCTTGTACTATAAACTTCCTTTTAATTTCACGTTTTCTTTTCATTCTAATACTTTCTTTATCATTCTGGTTTCTTCGAACTATCGAAAAGGTGTTGAAGAAATGATGAAACTTTTTTCTTCGTTTGATTTACTCCTTTTTTACTGGTATTTCAGGTACAAAAATAAACAAATATTTGGACATTAGAATCATCCGATGAAATTATTGGAAACTCCTTCAAAATCTAATAAAAAGCAATAAATGTTTGAGTGCATTTGAAATATATCAGACGCATGAAAAATTAAGTACTTCAGTATTAGTAAATGTATTTTAAAGTTCATTTCATTCAAAAATCACTTCACTTCAGGTGTTAATATAATCGTTAGACCCTGCCTGTTTAAAATTTGCTGAGAAATTAATGCAGTTCCATTCTGAAGTGACCTTGTACTGGGTACTTGGGCATAATGACATTACTGGAAATTGCGAAGCAGATGCCTTAGAAAGGGTTTAGCACCTCGTTATATGATCTTGATTAGATTTAGTGGCACGACCGTCGATAAATGGGCCTTGTATTCATCATGGAAATTTTGCAATTTTTTATTTCATTAGAGCTAGGACCAAAGCATGCTAACGAAATATTACCAATCAATGATTCAGATCATTTGCGTATAACGCGGACCGTTCGCGAAAATTGCATCCCATAAATATTTCGAGGAATTTAGATCCTAATTTCTTGATGCACTTGCACTTGTTTAATATGGGACACAACGTCATAAAATTCATCTATCAGACGGCTTGAAGCCCATAATTTTATTTGCTTGTTACTTATATGCCGACAAAATAAAACATCATACATGTTAGATATTAATGCCGACACAGAATTTTCTACAAAGTAAGTGTTCGAATTTATTCTTTTTTTGCCATATACTTTTTGTGATATTCGCCAGTTGAGTCGTATATTTTTTCTAGTCGGAACCAATCCTCAGGTTTATTGTCAATCAAAAAGTCCACCATCTTTTCTGTATTAGATTTCTGTTTTTCTGAGCATTTCGAACATCCAGTTTTAAGAGCATCTGGCAGATTGTCTATAATATGTGGAGCAAAAATATTTCATTATATAATATCCATGCAATTTAGTACCAAAGGATCAACACACCTCTCAACTCCCTCCCGTCAGGTGTACAGGGCCCTGAATTGTCTAGGCAGCTGATGTAGTTTTTTAATAATCTTTCATTGCGGATAACGTCGTCTACGTTAATATTATCGTACTGCGTGGTGTATTTGTCCGCTGCTAGACAGGCTGCGATTAGGATGGGTCCTACTAGGAAAATTGCTTTGGTTAACATCTTGTAAGAAACTTGTGCACTTCGATACGTCCGTTTGACTTTTATAGCGTTACTTGAAACATGTCCAGACTTCATTATTGTAATGATTGGTGATTTACCAGAAAGTTTGCACGAAATGCGAGTTAACCAGCCATCAGGCTTATTTAGTAATGCTGAATTAGAATGTTGAATTAGAAGGCTGAATATTACTTAATACAACGAATGAAAAGCAAAGCTTAGATAGAAGTTTAACGAAACTAGCGTGCATTTCCATTTTAAAGAGATGTTGATGGAAATATTCAACTTATCGATGAACCACCGCATTGGAAGAAATTGTGTGGTGCAGCCATGGAAATAAGCAGTTTTATTTCACTTGTAACCAATCCAGGTTTTTTTTCCTCTACTATTTCCAACATAAATTTTGAATGACAAACGAAATATGAATTTCTAAATTAAACATTTTTTTTAAACATGAAGCTATACCATTCATGAAAAACTTTGCATGGCATAAACTATAAACTTAGTTTTGATTTGTAAATATTACTATTCATTACGCGCACTGTAAATCTCGGAGCCGCAACTGGCTACTGAATACCCGGGTTTATTTTATTTTATTTTTTAAATTTTGAAAATTGGCGAAGGATTTAACGATGGTAAGTACCATTTTGGCCAATTTTTTCGTCCTTGTCGACGCAAGTGCACAACTTAAGTTGTGCTGCAGTGTTGTCCCTTATCAACATACATGGCATACATGCGCGTGTTGTCTTTAAACGCAAACATAAACAACCCCTAACCCCAAATTGGTTGTGTTCGGTGTGCGTTGTCCTTCGTCCTTTGACGCGACGCGAGTTTCGGTTGCCTGCGCACTTAGCCCCAATTCTTGCGCCGAGCTTCACGACCCTGAACCCTAATGGGAAAGGGTTTCGTTGCCTTATTCTCACCACTGAATTTAAAGTTATCGAAATTTTCACCATATCTTTACATTTCAAGGCCCTTGGAGTAATTGTAAAGTATTTTCAGACACATATTTATATATGTACACGTGTACGTATGTATTTGCTTGCGTGAGTGTTTTATTCCGAACCGATATCTCACGATAAAGGTTGTTGAGATGCCGCCAATCAAAGCGTTTTGGCAATTGCCGTACTCATTAGATTTTGATAAGATTCGGTTCAGCCAGATCTGCATCAGTCATGGGTTCATAGTCAAATTGGCAACGCATTTCTACGTGTAGCTAGTAGCACCTCGATTTGCTAGGCGAGCTAAGTTTTTTTTTAGAAAGCATTGAAAAGTGCCCTGTATCTCAAACTGCAAAGGTTATCATCTGAAATCGTAACCGTGTCTCCGCTGGAGACGATGCACCACCATGTAACGCCTATGGAATGTGGCGGCAGTTCAAGCGAAACGCAATTTGCTTCAATGATAACTGCTGTATTCCTCGTAAAGCAGGCGAAACGCAACCACGCTGCAAACACGAACGCAATTCGTAATGAGATAATCATTCAATCTTTATTAAGAAATCAGAGTCACATTTTCCACTAAATCAACAAAAACAACTTTAATGCTTGCGTGTCTGTCGGTGTGTCGGGAGGTTTCAGGTCCACTTTTCATTGAGAGTTCAAGTTCAAGATGACTTGCCATCTTTAAGGCGCAGAGGCGACGCAGTGGTTTCACGTTCTCCTGCCCACGTCAGGGCAGGAGCTGCAGCCACGACGCGCACCTTTTCGACGATTATTACGAAATTGGCAAAAATGCAGAGCAGCAGCAGGACGAGAACCCACTTCATTTTCAGGTGATTGCCGGTAATGGATTCACGGGTGGCTTGCGACTGCCGCACTATTTCGCACCATGCCTTGTGCTTTGGACCTTGTTGTCCGTGGTACTTCGGCACCGACAACTATTTTTGTGCGACGCTGTTACGCAGAGGTTAGTAAAGGGCACTGGTAGCACTCCCTCCGTCCGATTTCCGTGGTGCTGGGAAACGTCGAAGTCCACTGGAAGTCAGCTTTGCCCCGTGCCCGATCGGTAAGCGCGAATATGCTAGCGTGTGTGTGTGTGCGCGAATATGTGCGGAAATGCGGATTCGAACGCTAAAAGCGTAAAGCGCCACCGGCAATCCAATGATCTCATCAAGGAGCTGCAGAATGTACGTTTCTAGTTTACACGATTCATCCAGACATAAATATATTTTTTTCGATCAGTAGATTGCAATGGGCAATGCATCAAATAATATATGTACACCGACTTTTACTACTGCTTGCCTGACAAATGCGTGCGTAGATAAATCATCATTACTGTAATGGCTCATTTGGTTGCAGTTGACTTCGGAAAAGCATCAAATATGCCACGCCTTATTTATCTAATAATTGGAAAAATCTTGGAACGAATAATTTGAGGATTTTTGTTAGCAGAATGGAGATTTGACGCTTTTCGAACGCAATTTTTGTTTCTACGCCGACCTAACTAGATTTGTATCACCATTTTAGTAGTTGCGTTCTTGGACATTATACTTGTACTTTTCCACCATTTTACTTCAGGAAGACTAAGAATCATTTCTTATTTTCCAGTTCATCTTAAAACCATGTATAGCTTCGATGTTTCATTACATGTAACACATAAAAATTTACGTAAGAATATTTATATAAAAATTTATAATTTTCTGTTTGATGATAACGCTTTAAAGCAATGAAGAAAATAATTAAATTTTTCGCAATTTTGTATTATTAAATTAAAAAAAACATCTAAGCTGAATTCATTGGAAATTTGACCAAATCATAAGAATGATGGTCCGCATTTACCGATACCAAAACAACATCATAATAGTGCGTGAAATTAGGTAATGTTAATCATATCCACCACTTATTATTAGTTTATTGTTTTTGTATGACTATATTTTAGAATCAGATAAAATGATTTTTTTGGTTAGATAACTAATCTTTAAAACATCTGATCTTCCAAAGCATTGATTGCGACAATGCTGATTAGATGTAAAAAAAATTTTATTTTTGAAAATATGCAGGTTAAAATAAAATAATTATTAAAAAGCTGCTCGAATCAAAACACGTTTTGACGCAATTAGAATGTGTGAAACGATGTAAAATTATTCGTATCATCCCATTTTCGTAATAACTATGAATTGTTTATTGGTTTAATTTTTTTTATTAACAAAAGTCTCTTATTATTTTTTGAAAAGAATCGTTGATTCGTTGCATTTGCAAGTGGGATTGTTTTTAAAACTTAATTTTTTAGACTTTTTATTACTCCTTCGACCTTAAAGCGTAATGATATGTTGAAAATTTCAATTTGGACATACGGACCGATTTGAAGAGCTTCCCATGTAGTGAGAAGTAGGCAAACAATATCTAAATACGTTAAGAAATAAGTCTTAGTTGTGACAACATTTTTGTCACGTTGTGTTCTACGCGTATCTTAACACTTTCCCCATAATAAATAGGTGTAGGATAGCACATGAAGCTAAAATTGATGATTTATGATTTGAAACGGCCATGGCGACGAATATTAGCACACGCTTATAACTATTATATATATTATATCAAATTCGTTTCTGAGTAAGTTACGACTTTCTGAGTTAAAAAATCCCAATTGAATGTAGAAAATATCCCGTATTTGAATTGTGCTTAGCAAATTAGTCCATGTCCAACAAGCATATCTGTGTTTCATTTTTGGACATTCCAAAATGATGTATTGATATTAACGTATTTATTTAATTTTGGCTACACGAAAGGCGAAGCGACGTTTTGTCATCAGAAGCAAAAGCTGAGCGAGCGCCACTGTCCGGGAAAAAGTATAAGTGGCTGTGTGGGGCCCTTTTTTGTCGTAATTGATATGATACTGATTTTGTGTGAATAAACGCAAGGTTGGCTTTATCTTCCTGTTTTTCGCACAAATTGTAGATTCGATGCTGGCAAGCAACCTGTTGTTAGCTTTTTCAGATCTGTCTTGCATACTAGTAGGCTTTAACTATACGAATGAAAAGCTCAATAATTATGAGTTCCTGCAGATTACTTGCTGAAACTCTCCAGATCCTTCCACGAGAATGGTAAATGCTTTCGATCTATGCCTTCTATCTAAATTATTAATTAATTAAATTAAATTTAAACCGATAGACAGCATTTCGCCGCCATTCGTGGAAGGCATGAATGAATGGCCAACTGTAGAGCAAAAAAATCAATAATCTGCGTCTACATTTTTCCGTAACTGTAATAATAATAAACTTACCAGCTGAACCCGCTTGAAAAGGGGGTGGAAGCTTCTCTGTTTTCACTTTCGTCACGAAAAGCATTCAAGTTAATTTTGATATTATTATATACAATCAATTTACAATAGCGAAAGTTGTCCGATCTCTGGAAGACAGTGCCGTGAAGCTCAGAAAAATATTTCAAAGATTTGAATCTTATTGCATAAGGCATCGATTCATGTTCTGGAGAAAAAGAAAATAGTTTCAGGCAGCGATGTCATATGTACATATGCGACCCTGCCCCAAAAAAGACTCATTTTTCAACATATAATTCAAACACACAGGACGGAAACAAACAAACTTCTGTTAATGCTAAAGGGATCAAGTCGAGGTATTGAGTTAAATTAAATCCATTCAATCGAAATTTCAAACGATTGTGTCCTTCGCTCGTAGCAAACATTTGTAAAAAATTAGAAGCCATCTTTTAGTTTCCGCGATGAAAGAAGATGTAGCTTGATTTCGCGCGGGCCAAGAACTGCAAATCATCGGCCACCGAGTTTCTCCTCCCATTAATCAAAGTATTCAGAAATTAGCCAAAGGCTTCCGTTTACCTTTTCCGATCATAAGCGTTTCTAGAAATAAGCCCGAGATATTTTTAGAGCGTTAATTGGACAATAGGAAATCAAGCATGTCGCGTTTTCCGCCAGCTTACAGGAAATTGTGTGTAATTACGTTGAAGCAGCTGCAAAGTTCAATTTAATCGACGCAGAATCAAACCTGCTGAAAAAGCCTTTCCTTATTTCGGATTGCTGGTTGAAATTGAAATAATATACATATGTGGCTACCGGCGTTATTATCACTTCTACAAAGTTGGTTGGATTAAAAATGCACAGCAGATGTTTGCAGCTTAACTACATATTTTGCATTTGTAGTTTGATGAGAGAGTGGTGCATGGAGGCCGCAGATTGATGATCGAATAATTTCAGGGTACGAGGCTCATTAAATTAGTGATTGAAAAGACGCACAAAAATGTCGACAATCAGCTTCGTTTCTATCTCGTATTGAGGTGAGTCTTGACAGCTCTAGATCATGTTCGAAATTTACAGGCTCTAACTTCAGAACAATTACAAATTTCTTTGTAACATTTGAGGACAATTTTTTACACAAATTATTTAAAAAAGCTATTATTCTAGAATACTTCTTTCCGACAATATGCCGCTAATTTATGTTTTTTTCCTCTCAAATGGTTCATATTCGCGAGAATGGAAAGATTGCTTCAATTTTCATGTTGTTATAATCTGTTTTCTACCTTGATTTTAGCCTACTTAGATACTGCGATTTTTATGATCATTTGTGCCAATGTGAAGAATTCTTGCACATCTTGCGACTGCCGAAAATCAACATGTGTATATTTAACTTGCTCACAACGAACAATTCAAAGGACTCTGCATTGTTAGAAGCGGAAAAGATAGAAACTGATGCGCAAGAAAATACAGGATAGAATAATATTTCATTTGTACATAACAAATGTCAATTTAAATTGCCTCATTCGATGAAATAAACTGGATGCCAATATGTTCCAGGTAAACGGATAATTTACTACAATGCTCACAAATAAATTCTGAAGTGGAGTAATGTGGAATGAAATCATTAGGCAAACTTTCATTCGAATGCTAAAAACATCTCGGGGCTTAACTTAAGGTCGTGGAATAACTGGCAGCACGTTTACTACGGGGACGTTGGAAATGATATGTTTGCAGAATGTATACGAGCAGGTTGAAACATTTTAGTCTAACACCCCACTGCAGAACTTTACACTCATCTATTTTTTTTTGATTAAATGTAGCTGACGTAACTGATTGTCATCAACATAACATAAGACACTTATAAATAAATTCAGTGTGGCTGTTTTTTTAATTTTTAAAATAATTGCAGGCATATGAAATTACTTTAAAAAAATCCAATTTGCGCCTCTGGCAATTTATGCTTTACAGAAGAATTTTTTATACGTTTTGCTATCATTAGTGACAGTAGAATAGATTGGTGGTCTTTCAACTGCAGTCAAAGCGGGATTGTAGGAAACGTCAATGATTTACCTGATTTTACTTATCGGTGAAAATTGTGAGTATATATGTATTTGACCATTTACCGGTAAATCAACAAATATATTATCTTTTTCGTGTGGATTCATAGCGTTTTCATATTCTGTGCCCAATTTTACAAGGCCATACGGTTTCCATGTTTTGGCAAGGCAAGGTAGCGTCTCGTTTGTTCGCTGTGTGCGTTATGCAGAAATACATGATGTTGCGCGTACTGAGAAGCTACACATCCAGTTGTTTCTGTTTTTTCTGCGTAGAATATCGTCAGCCCCAAAGTGTTTCATTGCGTGTACAATGAAAATGCTGATAATTATTCTTTATAGTTTCCTTTTTTATTTTCTGAACATTGACTTTTTGAATTTGATTTTTGATCTCCGTTTTTATAGGCTTCAAGTTTAATGTTGGAGTCCATATGACCAGCTCTTTCGCGGGGTTTGATCCTATTTCTCATTATGTCCCTAATGTCCCAGGAGATTTGTGGGGTTCCGAGCCTTGAGGTGCGTTTGTTGTAGATGTAAGCCCGGGCCGGACGACGATGACTCGTTCAACAGGGCTAAAACGGTATTTGCGAGGAACGAAGCCCAGCTACAATTGCAAGTTTCAACTCCGCATACTCTCGAACATCGCAATCATGGAAATCGGGTGGCTGATAGTTGGACGTGTAGCAAATTTTCACCGAGAGATATCTTAACATGGATATTTTCTGCATGTAATTGATTAATAATGCTTGCACACTTGAATGTGAGTGCAACCAGGTTCGAGAAGCGAAACATCTGATAAGATACTGCCAATAAATGGTCATGTTCAAAGCGACGACGCAAAGAACTCTACGTCTGAATTGCGCTACTGTTTCTTTCAATAGACCCTCTGATTCAGTGACCTTTATAAATAATTATTAAAATTTTGGAAAATTCAGATCAACTCCACGTGTTTATACATAATGCCATTTGAAAATATTTGTCGCGTTTAGGTTGAATGAGATCAGAATCAGATAGTGATTTGCTACATCCGACCATGTAAAATGAATCATGCCAAATTTTAGTGAGTGCATGTCGTCCATCCACGCTCAAAATGGCCTTTGAATGTGACCATTGGAGTAGAGCCGGTTCCTTCGATTACTACGACATATCGTTTTCGTTATTTGACGTTTTTCTCTTAGCCGCTGTGATGTCGATCTAAAAACCGAATCAATGTGAACTTGAATTTTTTATCGACAAAACCAATCTCGCCCTGCGATTATACTTTCTTTGTAAAAGACAGGAACTCTAAACAGCGCCCAATTCTCTAGCTTGTAACTTTTTAGCTGTTTCAGAGCTAAAGTAGTCCATGGTCGGAGGCAATGGCCCATGAATTCTGACTGCATTATGATTTTGAAAACTTAACTTCGAAATAACTGGTTCAACGGAGATAGAAAAACATTTGCATAGCAAATGTTTTTCAGTTGAATCAGAGCTCGAATATAAGCGCTGTTTTGGTTTAGGTATTCATTGCATCTAGCTACATGCTTGAATCGATTATCGCCCCAATATGGCTGCAGTCCTAATCAATATGTTGTGGTTTCAGAATAGCACTGATCAGTAGCGTACGCAGGAGTTTGATAAGGGGGGGTCATATTTTTGAAGTCTTGGCTAGGTACGTTTGATAGTGCTTCGGTGTAGATATGAAGATATAATTATGTAATCCTACTTAATCATATTTTTTCACCGGTCAAATTTGGAGTCCTCCAAAAATAATTCTGGCAGACTTTAGCCCGATTGCATGTCTGGTTTCATTTACGTGGCTAAACTTGTTTACCCAGGGGGGAGGTTTGAACCCGTAAACCCCTCCCCCTGGGTACGCCGCTGGCACTGATTATCGCCACTGAGCCGTATTTGAAATTCTCGAGATATGTACAGATTCGAGTTTCGTCTTTTATCTAACGAAGCGAGAATCACGGCATAAAATAGCTTTGTCATTTGCAACGCTGCCTCATGATAATTCACATTATATTTGTTGTTATTTGCGTATCTATTATTATTATTATTATTATTATTTCATCTAGTGCTTTGGATTGTATGTTAGGTCTGTTATTTTGGTTAATATTATATCATATTATATTATATTCTGTCTTATATTTAAAAGTTAAAATACAATAAATATAAATCACGAAATATGAAAATGTTGTATATTTGACATTTTCGCGACTGATAATGTGCAACTAACTCATAATTTGTATATGAGCCAGAAATTGATTTATGTACACAGAAACGAGATGTGTGGTCCTGATTTATTTAGTTTAGGTCCCTTATCGAACAACTGGCTAAAATGGTGTTGCGTACACACACCGATTTAGCATTGACTTCCAAAGCGCCTGCTGTCATTATGTGAAAGAAGGCACGTTCTAGTGAGTTGAAATCTTGTTAATATAGATAGAAATATGGAGCATTGTTCTAGTTACAAATCGACACAAATATCAACATATGTTTGACATTTAATTGTTTTTGTTAATTTTGCGTTTCCGGCTCGGAAGTAAGGTATAAGTGGCTCGTGCTTGTAGGCGAATAGTGAATTTATTTTTTAAAATTCTGCAAATTCAAATAAGGAGTGCTTGAAAATGCTTGTAAATAGAATAGACACTATCTACACTATAAAATTATGTCTCACACTATAAAATTATCTATTGCTTATACTACTGACTTTTACAAATCGCACGGACTCGGAAGATGGAAAATGCTTGTAAATAGAAAAAATCCTGAGCTGAGCCGCTAAGTGGAGTGTATCTGCATCTCACCAAAAAACATTGTTCCCATCCTACGATACGCTTCACTGCGGTTGTTGCAAACATGGATTTAATAGTATCTGGGTTACATCACTAATGCGCAGATGGTTGGCTAACTGCTGCCAATTACCAATAGAAAGCGGGCAAAGACCTAGCAAAGAATGCCTCCTTGCTATCTTTAAAACCGGATTTTTAGCGACAACTCAGTGCTGATCCGGAATAGTAAAGGAGCGCTGCGTTTGTAAACATGTACAAATGTACATAGGTATAAAGTAATAGGCTGTAAGATACTTGCTGAATCAGATATTAATCAGATTGTCATTTGCAAGATTATTCGCGCATCACGAGGCGCTCCAAGGCCAGCTACTTAGCCATAGGCAACTGTGACTTATTTCAGCTTTTGTCAGCTATGTGATTCTCGCAGCACATCATATTGCAATTTGAGTTGTCCTCATTCAAACAGTTATACATTTTTTTCAATTTTCACTGTCCCATGCAATATACCATATCGTTGAATTAATGTCCAGCCCTGGACGAAGTGTAGAAGTACATTTGTATGTAAGTATACACTTACTATGCACAAGAATATTATTCGGCAAATAACTTATTTCGCTTACAAAGGGAGAGCACGACTTGATCACCTCTCATCAGGATCTAACTTAGCATGTAAATAATAATCACAAAGGACACTCAACACCTAATCTTAAGCCTAAGAAAAACGCTTGGCTCTGTGTTTTCATTGTCTCTTATCAATTATGTAATAAGCAACACATACGAGCAGCGGCGCCAGTCGCTCAACCGTATGCGCACTAAAAACTCATTTTTAAAGCGGTGTTGGTTTGGCGTCGGTTCATCAGCGCGGCACACAACATCCCTCATGGAGACCCTTCGAGGCTCAGCTGCACCCCCCTTCGCACCCAGACTGCGGCTGCTAGCTCGCGAGGGATGCGGCCGCAGTGGCACGCTATAGTGCCAACAATCGGGCGTTCCTGCCATCGAGTCCAGGATCTTCTATCGCGGCTTGATTACAGGAACGACTCAATTACTCATTTTCATTACACAACTATACAGAAAAAGATATTCAGTATAGTGAAAATTCTGAAGATTCGAATTTAATAGATCAGATAAATTGTACGGCCAAATTTCTGTGGGAATGCCCATCAACTAATATATGAATGACTGGAGTATTTTTTCTGATTTTCGTACCCATTACATTAATAAGTGTAACGTTGAATTCCTCTAAAAACCAATGAGAATAATGAACTGTATTATTTTTGATACAACTGAAATCATGGTTATTGGTCAACTATGGACAATTCTGCAAAAGGTTTGCTTCGATAGCTGTTACTTTGAGTTTTAAATATTTTTATTACAGATCACTGTGCGTGCAAAAATATTGTGGACATATATATTTTATAGACGGCGCATCATAAATGATAAAAATAAATAAAAAACGTTTTCTACAATTTGTTTATCACAGAAGAGGATTTACCTATTACATTAATGAACAATCTAACGGGACGACCTCATTTCTTCTGAGAATAAGTAGCACATCGAGATTACCTTCACTGCTTGCAGTTGAAAGAAAGCGAGAACTTCACAGTGACCAGTTTATCTACTTTAGCAGCCCGCACTGCAGACCATCAGCTTATTGAAACGGCGTTGCGGCGCACCTGGGCCGCGTTCACCTTCATAATATTAAAGAGTTATATAACGTAACTGCGATTCAGTCGTACACGTGAAAGCATAGAGAACAGGAGGTAGCCGATTTGTTGAGATACCAGACATTGCTTTTCGAAAACATGTCAACGCGAGTGACAAATAACATGTGCAGTGAATAAGTTTCTGTGATCCTTTCATTATCAGCCTACCTGGAATCGTGTATAGAGAACGACATTAATTATCATCAGTCCAGTGCGAATTGCAATAAGATTCATCAGATCGCACTCTGAATTTAAACTGTGTTTTAAGGAAAGTTCACCGTGCTTAGTAAACAGGACTGCTTCATGGACTGTTGTCTATATTTCGCACAAGTACATCGATAAACGTAGTCAAGAGTAATAAAAGTGGCCATTAATGTCGGGTCCGTGATCTTTTTCAGAGTATGATTTGAGCTACTACTTATTCCATCATAATTGCATTGCGAGAATACGAAGGTAAGATTGACTTTGACTATTGACTTGTCAATATAACTCCAAATTTGTAATATATCCTCAATCTTGTAAGACTAAATACTTCAACAGTGAACTGTGGTTTCTTTTAGTTTTAAGTAGATTTTTTTAGTTTACAATATGCGTTTGTGTTCATTACAGGAATGTAGTGGAACATGCGATCCACGGTATAGTAGCCTAGAATTCTCCAATTAGCGTGAATCACTCTACCTATATATGTTAAAATGATACTTCTATGTTAGAGTGCTATGCGACCATAGAATTTCTTTATTTCCCCATCTTGCCAACAGAAACGAGTATTTGAAATACAAGAAGGTGAAACGTTCAGGAAATAATTGAAAACAGCATGCAAATTAATCGACCCATTTGCATGTAAGGCAAGGAACTGAATTGGAATTCACGATTAACATAAGCTGAACGTAGCCTATTAATGTTTTGAATTTAATCTACATATAATCATACTGACCGTCAGTTAACTGGTGTGGAATGAAGATTATTTCGCATAGGTGTATTTATATGAAATTTACTATTCTTTGCCTTTACTATTCATTTATGTATTTCTTTGATAAGTTCCAAAATTGTTATCTATATGTAGGCTAAATATAAAATCTATGAGCAGAGTGTCTTTTTCAATGCTTGATTAAAATTATGTAAACGGATGGCAAATGTTGAATTCATTACTAATTCACGAATGTTTAGGGCTTTTGCTTGCAAGAAGGCTTCCGAGAAGCCTGTCGAGTTATACGAAACAATTTTCTAAAATCTAACTTGGTCAAATTATGGCTTTCTTGGCGATCTCGACTGGATTTTTTTCTCAAGCATCGACATGGCCAGGAAAAAATTATCCTTTGACCAATTACCGGAGAGATACCTATTTTGATAAGAAATTGATATTAAATTAGTAAAATGATTAGTGATATTTTGTGGATAGCTAAATTTTTCTATATGGTTTATCCGGCTTCTTGTATGTATTCCTCCGTTTAGTGAAGGTCTATTACTACCTCTCCGTCCGTTAAAGGTAGCATTTGGAGAATAACGAAAGCCTTTTTTTGCCTAAAATGTCGTTGGAAGATCACTGAAATACGCTCCAGGAGCACGGAGCGCAATTAATTTAGTGCTTATAGTACTGTTTTTCTATTTTTCTCTTCTTGACAGTCGTTAAAAAAGTCTGATAAAATAAAAATTAAAAGATTTTCAAAGACGTTGTTGTTTACACTTTTTTATATTCAGTGCATGATGTGTAGCACCAACACTAAATTAAATAATTGTGTTTTGTAATTTTCACTCTAAGATTTTGGAAATATCTGACTTTTCCATACAATTGAAGACTAATGATTGTTCTGTGCAGAAACTTTTAAAGAAAGAATACCCTATTAAAAATAAATTGTACTGTAAATTTACACGTTCGTTTCTGGTTATGTTTTCCATGGGAATTGCAAAATAGAGTACTCAGTAGCTTTTGCTTCCGTTATACGTACGATTCCAACAATTACCCATATGCTGCCATACCTAAACATTTTATTCTCTCCGGAAAAATACATGGTAAGTTCAACAAAACATTGCGATGTTCCAAAAAACGATATTCTAGATGAGCTAAGGATAGTATCAATCAAGGTACTGTATAAACATCGCAAATTTTTTTTTACCAGATTCAACCCTTTATTGGAAACGTTTATGCTCTAATCTTTGCATTTATCGTAAACTCTCTATGGCATTTTCACTATTTTGCAATTGGTAAGATATCCGCAAAATGAATCATACTCAGTATGGTATACGGAAACTGTCTTATTGAAAATATTATTCTCCCCACTCGAATAATCCATCAGAAAAATGACAAAATCAATAAACAATCAATTCTTTTTCTTTGATCCATCAGATACTTCCTTGCGCACGGTCTAATACTCATACTCTGCATCTTTTACATACACACATACTATCAAAGTCTCTTTGTGACGATACAAAAAATTGTCTTGACTATTGTTTTTCAGCTTGATACAAAGTATAACCTGTTTTTTAAAAAGCGATTCCGTCTGATACCGATTTACAAATGAATCGCTTTCGAGCACCGTAAAAAATAAGAAAATCGCTACGCCTATTAACATAACGATGTTCCATAAAACCTCACGGCATGATACTATCGGGTGTTTCTGTACAAAATAGGCAACTTTTTGGTGAACAGTGTGTCGCTTGTTTTTTGCTCCCAACGAAGAAATTAAATTGTTAAAAATGAAGATAAAAATACAAGCAGTTGAAAACATTAAAGGCCCATGAAGATTTTCGTATTTTAGGAATAGTATAATAGTTCTAGTTTTCGGAAAATGCAAATCAGGGGATTGTTACTAATTCAGGGGACTGGTTTTTTGAAATGAAAAACAAGTTCCAGTCAATGCACAATGAGCTCCACATGACATGGAAACGTATAACAACTCACTATTTTTACCTAGTATTATTATACGTTTGAACAAAAAAAGCATTCAGAAGTGGTAAGCATAATATTTTTTTCTTTTCATTGGCTATCACACTTCTGAGAAAAATTCTAAGAAAATGAAGTCTTCAGAAAACTTTTTTCAAAGGACAAGTCTGTTCCACTCTAAAATCCTTTGAGGATTAGACACTTTTCAACAATCTGGCTGTGTGTCATACCTATCACTTCATTGGGATCATATCGAAATAGCTGCCAGTCATCATCACAAATATTCAAATAAAAGTCACTGTTGTGTCCCCATTGTTTTCATTAAAAGTAAAAAAATAAATCGTACGAAACTGTAAATGCCGGGTAATCCCTAGATATTTCAGATGGCCGCAGACTTTCCCTGCCCGAAACCTGTGTCTTTTCTGGAAACACTGTTGACTGTTGATTATTTTAAAAATTATCAGATACATTTATTCAAATCCTATTGTAGCCGTAGTGCTCTATAAGCACAACAAAACTAAATAATAGAAGATCGTTTATTCCTTAATTTTGATGCCACGAAAGACTAGACACAAGGTGAACGCAAACTCTTCTAGTATGTTTAGGTACATATTTGCGGCATTTATTGGAGTGCCGCGAATATTTGAATAGCGGCGCCAAAAGGAATAAATACGGAATGCATGTAGGTACTATATTTTCAAGACCATTCAGTGGAAAGCGCTCACACCGTTCTCATTTTATTGGGATGAACTCTTCGAAATATGGGTCTCGCGTACTTTGGGTAATCGATATGTGACATCAATGTAAGCCTGCATATTTCCATACCGTGGCATTAAAATCGTTACGACACGAAGCATCGAACGTTTTTTTCAATCCAAGAAGGTGCGCGGTTACGGTTCGTGATAGAGCCAGCGTCAAGGCCACTTCAATTACACAGTCGTTTCGCGTGCACGCAGCCAGTGCTACCATTACAGATTTGGGGGTACACTAAGCGACGTCAGCTTTGTTATATGACGAGATGGCGATGTAAAGTTTATGCCGTCCAGTGCCATCTACAGCAATATTGCAAAAGCGTAACAATTAATAAAGTTAGTTCCCCGGTGAAGCCGTGCTGCTGCCGTGTAAAATTGTTCAATTAGTGCTAACCGGGCACCTATTGCCGTTATGCATGCTTAGGTCATAGTGAGGCTTTGAGGACTACGTTCGCGTAGAAAATAAGAATGCAGCTAAGGTTTTTGGAAAGTCGATGGTTCTACGTTACTGAACGCAAATTCATTGACACTTTCGTTTGACCAGCATCTTCAGACTTCGACACATTGCGAGAAGAGCGCCTATTCGTGGTACTATCAAACATCTGCAATGCTAGGCTTTCAACATTTACGAGAGTACGGACCAAGCTCGGCAAATTCACCCTTCCCAAAACAGCTGCTAACATAGATGCATTGTTTTGGATTATTCAAATGGTAGTCGGGTTTTCAGAGTAGGCATAACCCATAAACTCCCACCTTTGGCTGCCTCCAGTTGCCAAATTGATTTGGCAACTTCTTGGCGCTAAAATATGAGGGGAGCTCGGCTGAAAGCATGTACCGTACGGGTTATTATTATTAAGTCTTTTACTGCTTTCTGCAAGATGGCTTGACTCCACTCAAGAAATCGAGGCGAGCTTGAATTGGCCAACGTAAATAAAAAGTCATCTGGAGCAACAGTGGAAAATGCGCGATAGTTGGCATTCGCGCAAAATCGTTTCTGCCAAGTACGCTGGAAGACATTGAGATTCAAATTTGTGTTCAGATTGTAAATTGCAGCGATGATTTATTATCGAGCTCGTATTGTATGCGCAATTGCATGCTCGGCTCTGGAGGCAAAAACTTTGCGCTCATTATCTATCCTATTGGCTCGAGTAAAGTGCATTTCATTTAGCAACATAGCCAAAGTCTCTTGAAAAGTCGCCGGAGGAAGCAAGAATAGTAACCAAGTGAATCCTGAATCCAAAAGCAATGAATTTTGTTTAACCCGGCAGTGGGAAGGTTGAGTTGAGATGATGATACATTTTCGTATTTTATCTTGCATCCAATCAATTGTTTAAGACATTATAAAATAAAACATTGACATGTATTATGTTGTTTTTATTAAGCTGGGGATTAGTTTGCGTATTTTACTCGATTAAAAATAATTTGTTAATCCGTCCGCAACGTTCCCAGCGATGTAAGAATTTTTCACGTTCTCACTATCGGGTTAAACAAGCAGTCATTAAAGCTTGCATTAGTTTATGCATAACAAATAAAGAATAATTCTTTATAATAAACCAATATGGCTCAAATTTAGTAAATACAACCGGAATTCGCTTTAATACGAACAAAACATCCTTCCCAATTGAGACACAGTGTAACACTGAAGAAGGACACAACTAATGTCCGAAATATATATTTGTAATAAATAAAGAATTTTGAAATCGTGTATAAGGAGTAGTGTTTGTTATTTATTATGAGTTCAGTGTTTAATGTTATGGACATATTTTTTAATACGAAATAATATAATAAAGGAGAAACTAAACTCAAAGACTATAATTCCGAAAAAAATTAGAAAAAATAAAGCGACAATTCAAAGTGCTATTGCAGCAGAACTTATGTAGAGAGGCTGCGTATATCTAACTAGAAAAAAACTTTTAAGATAGTTTGACAAAATAAGGAACTAGGATCAGGAATGCTGTAAATTGCGATACTACTACACAAATGCCGCAAATTGGAAATGTCAACACAAACAGTATACTCAAGTCTAAACTTAGAGTAGTAAAGCGACTAATAAAATAATAATAACCTTTTCAACTAATGTTTGAAATTATAATATGCACATTCATGTGCACTCCCAACAAACATTTTAGTCTTGGATAAAGAAGCAATATTCTTATAAAGCTCGTATTACAGCTTCGAATAAGAAACATTTCGTATAAAATGATTATTAAGGTTATTTCTAAGAGTAGAGGCTTATAATGTCTTCTAATTTGGTAATTTTAAGACTTGGTTCCTATTGTTACTTCAACATGATTTAGCCAAGAGCAAGGTTGTATAATGCCCTAATAATGCTCTTGAATAGAACCTACTGATTGTAGTTTTAATAATAATCTTATAATAGCTTTTCCCAAGAGTAATTTGTGCTCAGTTTTGACATTTCTCTCACTTTATTTTTGTAACAATCTTGAACAAGAGCTTTATAAGTAGAGAGGTTTAAAACTTACTTGTTAAAGTCACAATGAAGAAAATATCCTATAATGGGTTTATAAAAGCTTTAGAACAGATAAAAATCATCGGCCATATTTTCTCCTTTTGTAAAAAATGAAAACATTGAAGTGAAATGCAACCAGGTTGAATAAGCTAATCTAAAGCTATTTTCTTAATTTTCATGGCTCATGGCAATGCTGCGCTATTTGGGCAACGTGTGCTCTCCAAAGGACAACCGCACTAAATAAAACAACAATATACAGAAAAAATAACATCAAAAACCACTTTCTGAAAAATTTATTTCATTGCTATAATGAGTTGTCTATATCTATAACTAAGGACACCTTCCATCCCAATACGAAAATGAACTCTTTAGATTCGTACTCGAAGCAAAATCACTGATTTTACGTAACATCCCTTTGTCCGTATCATACTAATTCAGGAGTGGAACGATTCGATAACATCCTGATGTCTACGTATTTGCGGTGGCTGCTTGAACATAAAATTGGTGCCACTTGGTACGTGTGTAAGAAACCCTTACAAGATCAACTAACCCCTAATGTAAGTTTTCCATCACGACAAAAAATTGCTTGATTTTTTGGCTCAAATTTAGTAAATACAACCGGAATTCGCTTTAATACGAACAAAACATCCTTCCCAATTGAGACACAGTGTAACACTGAAGAAGGACACAACTAATGTCCGAAATATATATTTGTAATAAATAAAGAATTTTGAAATCGTGTATAAGGAGTAGTGTTTGTTATTTATTATGAGTTCAGTGTTTAATGTTATGGACATATTTTTTAATACGAAATAATATAATAAAGGAGAAACTAAACTCAAAGACTATAATTCCGAAAAAAATTAGAAAAAATAAAGCGACAATTCAAAGTGCTATTGCAGCAGAACTTATGTAGAGAGGCTGCGTATATCTAACTAGAAAAAAACTTTTAAGATAGTTTGACAAAATAAGGAACTAGGATCAGGAATGCTGTAAATTGCGATACTACTACACAAATGCCGCAAATTGGAAATGTCAACACAAACAGTATACTCAAGTCTAAACTTAGAGTAGTAAAGCGACTAATAAAATAATAATAACCTTTTCAACTAATGTTTGAAATTATAATATGCACATTCATGTGCACTCCCAACAAACATTTTAGTCTTGGATAAAGAAGCAATATTCTTATAAAGCTCGTATTACAGCTTCGAATAAGAAACATTTCGTATAAAATGATTATTAAGGTTATTTCTAAGAGTAGAGGCTTATAATGTCTTCTAATTTGGTAATTTTAAGACTTGGTTCCTATTGTTACTTCAACATGATTTAGCCAAGAGCAAGGTTGTATAATGCCCTAATAATGCTCTTGAATAGAACCTACTGATTGTAGTTTTAATAATAATCTTATAATAGCTTTTCCCAAGAGTAATTTGTGCTCAGTTTTGACATTTCTCTCACTTTATTTTTGTAACAATCTTGAACAAGAGCTTTATAAGTAGAGAGGTTTAAAACTTACTTGTTAAAGTCACAATGAAGAAAATATCCTATAATGGGTTTATAAAAGCTTTAGAACAGATAAAAATCATCGGCCATATTTTCTCCTTTTGTAAAAAATGAAAACATTGAAGTGAAATGCAACCAGGTTGAATAAGCTAATCTAAAGCTATTTTCTTAATTTTCATACTATTTATTTGGTATTGCTTGTACACATTTTGTCAAACGACGATTTATTACTTATTATGAACAATTTTGAGCAAGTAAATTACAAAAAGATTTCTTGTATGAAGTATTGAAAATTATAAACAAGTCTAATTTCAAAGGCGCTTCAATTATTTAAGGGGTAGAACAATATACTTTATCAGTGAAATTCCTTTCGTGGAAAAATTTCATGTTCGTATAGTTATTATTTAACTCGCTTATTATTTTGCAAATATGAGACACCATATTGCTTTTCACTTTTGCAATCTTTTTCAACTCAATCACCTACATAATAAACACGACTACCATTCCATACAAAAAATACACACACAACTTTAGTTTCTATTCTTGCTCTTGCCCAATTCTTTTATAAGAATCAGAAGTCTTATACCAGCTTCCTCTAAGTTGTTATGGGAATTAGTTCTTATAACTTCTTTAAAGATAGTCTTATAAGGGATTTCAAGAGTTATTCAAATATGTTTATAGAGCGTTATAAGGCTAATTTCATACGCCACTTTCTCGCTACTAACATTCTTCAAGAATGCTATAAGAACAATGTCAAAAAGCTATACTCCGAGCCAAAGATTGATTTGATTCTTATATAGCTCTTGAAGTGCATTATAAGAACAATAATGTTTGTTGGGCTGGTTTCTACAATACAATCATTGTGATAAATTTCATTACCACAAACCGAATTCGCTGTATTTAAATTTCACCAGAACGAATTTTCTCTAAGGCGAACTATGTGTGTTCGTTACGAAGTTTAACTGTAAATACAATAAAATAAAAAAAAAAGTATAATAAAACTGAGATGTTGGGTGAAATAGCAAATAACAACACAACTTTTCTTTTGAAAAATAGTAGATGTTATGTTACTACGAATGGACTCTCACAGTTACAGGATGCTAATTCTCATCAAACATGGTCATATAGTTATAGTTTGAAGTAGCAGATATTTATTTATATATTTATTTACAGATTCATCTTACATCTTCCTCTTCTTCTTCATCATCCAATAATAAGATGAAAATGAATAGTAGCAAATATGGCTGACTTAACAAACAATGTTTAAGCTTATGCTTGAAAGTAAAAAGTGAGAGGGGAAACGGACCAAGTTGCAGAACGTTATGCGGGGGAAGTTAAAGAATCTCATCAAACGAACAGGACAATTTCAGTAGATATCCCCAAAAGTTTAGTTGCCATCAGATGCCCATTAATTAGCTAGCTTCGGAGGGTTTATTATAATTGGCTTTATAAGGATTGCTTCAGACGGTTTTTAATAGTTGGAAGTAACTATTTGCACTGGTTTTTTGTTGAATTTTTTGAAGGGATTGTGATACGGCCTTGCAGGAAATTATTCTAATTATTCTAGATTAATGAATAGATAGAAGGTAGAAAATAACCTTCCAATGCATATGCTCTTCTTTGCTTGATACGTGTATTCCGAATGTCTGTTTCGCAGTGATCTCTCCTAAATTTTAAATTTAATTATCAATCTTGAGTTTTCCCACTGTATTGTATACACTGTGGCCTGTACACACTCGCGCGCGTCATTTCTTGTCTGGTCCAAAATGGTCCGCGAATGTATGAGTGCGGTCGATAATCGAACTGATAAATTTGTTCAGAATCAATATTTTTATTTGAAATTTTCGTGGAAGCTTCTTAAATATAGTGTAAAAATTAGATATTGCATATAAAGTAAATAACATTGCGCTTACTTCATCCGTATGTCACATACAGATGCATGATACATACCGATATGAAATGTTTCGTAAAGCTTGTACATGGATAAAATAGTTAAAATCAGGTTATTTTTCTAGCGGGTGTCTGGAATTTGAAACCATGTAGATTTGAATGCTGTGCTGGTATGCTGTCTTAATTTGTAAATATATTACCTTCCGTTAGTGTTAACGAGAACTTATCTAAACCATATTTTTATTTTCTAATTTCTTCATTTATGTTACTTATTATGTTATTATTACATATATTCAATTTGATGAATTGGTTATCGCACGTTATTGTTTACTTACTAGTCTTTCACCCTTGCATGTCGCACGTCTCAAAAAAATCATCATATCAGTGATTGGATAAATCGAGAGTGAATCTTTCGTTGAATAAATCTTTACAACCTTTTTATTAAGGTTGACTACACTGCACATGAGTCTTGTAAAGGTCGCCAAGCATTTAAATCCCAGTTGATTGAAAATGAACAGGCAATCATTTCAAACAAATTGTATTCAAGTAGTCATGAATTTATTGTGGCGTCAAAATTTGTAAAGATACACTTTTGGACCGTGTTACTATCGGATCGGATGAATTCGTCGTATCGATGTTCGGATCAATAAAAACAAGGCCATTGTTTTGTGCACAGAGGGTTTCATTCATCTTTGAAAGAGGAATTACACGGTATTCGAACATTTCATGGCAACTATTTCACACTTCGCTCTAGGCCTATAGTTACGATCGTGCGAGAAGTCCAAATGTTGATGGTCTTTCCGGGTATCAAAAGTGAAGCTATATTCTCATTGAAAATAAAATTATCAATGATAATGCATGTAGCTCTCGGCAGTTTGAATTTTTAGGAGCTTAGAAATTGATTATTTTTCTAAAAACATGTAAGCGATATAATTTACCCAAACAATAAAGTTGCAGTAATTATAGATTATCATTCCCACTGTTTAAAAAGTAACATCAAAGAGACCTATATTCTGTAACGAAATTAAACAACATGACTCTATTGTTTCATTTGTAAAATAATATACAATTCTATGAAACATCTTGTGGGTCCAGCGAGCCATATATTCAGTTTATTCGAGGCAGAATATTATTGTTACTAAAAATTTATCGCCAATATTTATTATCCAATGGCTGAAAAATATTTTCATGATTTTTCATTAGGTTTCTATCACGAATGTAAAGTCTATCTGTAATTATGTTTGGATTCCTTCCTTAAATTAATTTCGCAAAGAAAAAACTGCGGGCAATGTACGAAATGTTTGAATGAATCATCAAAATACTGTACTTTGAATGCTGCCTATTTTGAGCGTTTCAAAAAAAAAAATCAATGACCCTTTGAGGCCATACGTTTGTTTCGGACAAAATCAATTTTTTGCAAAAGTTTTAAACTCAAGTTTTGCATGCGTGTAAAATCAAAAAAAGACATTATAAAGGGTCAACATTAGTCGTCATCTTGGATTAAAATTTTGTTGAATCTCGGAAACATTTCATCGTACAAAACAATTATGAGTAAAGGTTAAGATTATGGCCCCACCTCCGAAGAGGGCGGGAGTATGAGGGATCGAAAGAGGTTTCTACAACTATGGCATAAAAAGATCGCGACGTTTGTTTCGGACAAAATTCCATTGTTTTTCTTTAATATTTTTCTTGTTAAAATCTGTAGGCTTTGAGTCATTACGATGAAACATATAAATGAGTGTTGAAATATATGGCATGTGTTTTTCATTCAACAATTCTCTTGATTCATTTATCAATGAAATATCAGCGATAAAATTCACTATCGCTAAGTATGTCCTTATAGATGAAGTAAGAGAAATGGGCTTGCCTGATTAACTAGGAAAAAAATGAAGCCTGTAGTAATATTCACATAAAAATAAAGTTTTTTCCGGAGCTTTTTCTTAGCAAAAAATATTTTTTCCCAAGAATTCAGCAGTGATTCCACTAGTTGATTAATAAACATCTATTAATTTGCTACTTTTAATAGGCACTTATTTGTTGAAATTTTCGAAAACGAAATTTCACTGTCCACAATTTTTTAATCAGCTCAATTTTAGGTATTTTGTACGAAGCAAAGCTCATAGCAGGCCGTCCTGAACATATTTATATATATATATATATAAATATATATAGTGTAAACTCTATATAACGAAACTCAAGGGACCAAGCAATTCCTTTCGTTATATGGAGTTTTCGTTTTATGAAATAAAATAATTTTATGAAATAAAATACATAATTTTAGAAGACTTCAAAGCGTTTATTCAGTTTTATTTAAAAAGATATATAGCCTTATCCTCACAGGTTTCAATAAGTAAATACATATTGAAATTATTTGAAATAATCTGTTAATTTTGATTGAATTTGTTTACTATTCCAATACCTATTTTGTATTTTCTTATATATTCTGTTTACATCTTGGGATAAGTTTGAATCATCGTCGTGAAACAATACGAATTTTTCTATTATTTTAATTGCGTCAAGTGCTTCTTGTATAGTTGGTGGTGCGGGATCCTCAGTCTTATCCTCCTCTTCAACCTCATTTTGCTCTTCATGACATTTTTTTCGCAGAATTAATAATTTCTTCGTCCGTAAGCGAACTATTTGTGGCCAGGTCTTCGTCTACCTCCACGTAGGTGTTTAGGTTCTCAGGATTGAAATTTTGTGGGCTATTAAACTGCTTGATCCATTCACTTAGCGGCTGGTCATCTTCACTTCCTAATCCTGGTTCTACTTCGGTGCAGGCAGGATTACTACATAGTCCTGCATGACGAAAATAATGTTTTATTGTTGCTGAGGTTACTTCTTCCCAGGCCTTACTCAGAAAGGTCACGGCGTCCAGCATATTAATACAAACTTTGCCATCAGATTCGATTATGCTCATCAAAAGTTTCCTTCTGTAATGGCCTTTCAAGCTTTTTATTACGCTCTGATCCATGGGTTGCAAGACACTAGTCGTGTTAGCTGGAAAAAATGCAAGCTCTATATTCCGAAGATAAGGTATCATAGGGTGGGCAGGACAGTTGTCGGCGAGGAGTAAGATTTTTCGTCCTTTTAACTCTGCATCCCATCTTTGTACTTCCTCTTCAAAAAGTTGTGATGTCATCCAAGCCGACTTGTTCGCTTTATACGTGACCGGTAACCGTTTCATGTTCTTAAAACACCTTGGGTTTTTTGATTTCCCAATCACCATTAGCTTCCTTTTTTCTGCTCCTCTCATATTGGCGGCTATAAACACCGTGATGCGTTCCTTAGAGAGTTTACCTCCGACACACTTTTCTCTTTTGAATTTCAGGGTTTTGTCCGGCGTCATCTTGTAGAAAATCCCGGTTTCATCAGCGTTAAAAATGTCATTCGGAGAGTATTTTTCCATAAACTTTGGCCACACTTGTTCTATCCAACGATTTGTGACGTTCGTGTCAACATCTCGCGCTTCTCCACTAATGTGACCGTAATTTATGCCGTGACGGTGTTTAAATTTTCCAAGCCATCCTTCCGAAGCTTTGAAATCAGCGATATCCATTTGTTGAGCGAACTGTTCCGCCTTAGCTTTCATAATGGGTCCAGTTATTGGTACGTTGTTACAGCGCTGTTTATGAAACCAGGCGAGCATAGCCTGATCTATGTTGCTAAATTTTGGCTGCCTTAGCTTCTTGCAGGAACTTCCTTTCATTTCAGCTTTCAATATCTTCTCCTTGCTCTTCCAAATAGTAGACACTGTTGAGGCACTAAGTCCAAAACGTCTCCCAATATTACTTTTCATCTCTCCTTGCTCTATCGCACGTATTACAGCAACTTTCTCATCTACACACAAACTTTTTCTTTTTGCAGCCATAGTTTCTTTTTCAAATTCAACTTACGAATGATTCTAACCAGCTAACGTAGCGGTAATATTATTCATTGCTTAGAATTTTAACTTTACCAGTGAACACGTGCCTAACGAAGACAACACTGCATAATAAAAGCAATAAAACTGTGCCTATTCATTCTTGGAATTATCGACATGCATAATGATCGTTCTTCACCATGGGAACACGCTTCTAACGACGCAAATATCTTTGTAATAGAGAATGTCGGCTTCGTTACAAAGAGTGAATCAGTATGAGGGTTAAAAGGGAAACCAACCAAGGTCAAGCATTGTTTACGTTGTAGAGAGTTTTTCATTATAAAGAGTGTCGTTATATAGAGTTTACACTGTATATATATATATATATATTCGTTTATTTTGGTACCATAATATACTAGACACAAGTGAACGCAATTTTTTTAGCGGTATGTATTCAACAATTAGCACTCCTTGACAGCCCACTAACAAGCTCACTGAGGCAGCCTGAGATTCTTGGAGAAATTATGATGGCCTAGTTTGTCGCAAACTAGACCGTAACGGTTGTTGCTTATTTTAATGAGAACGGCACTTAATAAGCAGATAAGCGCGGTAAATCGTCAAATTGCTCTCGATGTTGTGAATGTGAGAAGTGATACGAAAAACCAAAGCTTCTGTGAAATACGCCTGCGAAATTTACCGCGTGTTTTTGCGGAGCAGGGCGCCAACATCTACTACCGCTGTGCCACTTTTGCGATCATTACTCCTCACTTTGGCACTGTTGCTTACTTTTTAGTGAACTCAAAAAGATGATATCAATGGGGCGCCAAAAACTGATGACCAATCTTGGCCCGTAATGCTTTTTCGGGCTGCATCGCGGTGCCAGTGAAAGTAAATAGCGGCATTCGAACTTGGAGTTTGCTGTGTTTGTCTGGAAAATGTAAATTAGTTTCAAATCAGGGCTAGTAATCCCGCTACTTTTGGGTAAATCATTATCTTTTTTCGGTTGCAAAAAGTTTTCAAGCAGAAAAAACCTACGCGGTCGTTGCCAAAACTAAACTTCGCAATGGGTGTCTATTGCGCGTTGGATGCATATGGAAATCGTATATTCTGAGGTATTTTGAATCTTCGTTTACCAACCATGTAAATGTGTTTATTTTTAATAGAGCTACTACATGCATATAATTTTCTGAGTAAGAGTTAGATCTAGTGTATCTTTGGTATTACTCGTTCGATGCTATGCAAGAATGACCATCAGTTAAGGTGGGTGACCCAAATAAGACCTACCTTAATTTTTTTATTATCTAACTAGCGGGTTTATAATAACAATGCACTGGTAATTTGAAATACTTATATTTATTTATTAAACTTTGTAATAAATGAAACAAAATTGCTTTAGAAACAAAAAACAAACTTTTGTGAACACAAATAACTAAAATGTCACTTTTGCCTTATTGGAAACCCTGCGTCTTAATAAAGCCTAAATAAAAACAAGTAAACATTTTATTTCTTAATGAATACAAAACGTTGTCAATACTTACTTATATTAAATCTAATGATATCCCATCAATTACTTTTGATTATTTTAGATCAGATTTAACGAGTTTCTCATCATGTAAAAGTACTATATTAATCAGCCCTTTTCATCTTTTTTTAAACAATCTCCTGAACAGTAAAATATTGTTTTCGACTGCAGGTTCCAACACGCTCGCGGCACGGCCCGGCACTTGCTGTGCTTGTGGGTGTTAGATAATGTACACGCACACACAAGGGCGGATACAAGGGGGGTCATGACACCCCCCCCTGAGCCTAGGTAAACTAGTGATTTTTACGATTTTTTTGCAATATTGTCTTCTTTTATTGTGATTTTCGAAGCAGTGACGCCCCTGAGTCAAATGCTGGATCCGCTCTTGCGCACACATCTACAAACATTGGCGGCCATTTGAAATCCTCCAGCGGCAAATTCAAAAAATAGGCCTTATTAGGACATAGGCTTTATTTGGGTTACCCACCTTATATTAGAGTTTACCTTTAAGTGCACAAATAAGCAGTTATATCATTTTCACTTCTGATGAAATCCCCGTTAGTTTTCATCGACCTGAATTTCCAATTCAACGGTTTGTAAAAATAAGGGCAACGTGGTTTGTTATAGTAGCCGTCCACTTTCCCGAGAACATAAAAAAGTAATCTTTAAGACTATTCACGCGAAATCGCATGGTACTCACTAAATTGAAGACTTTTACAACGAAATAATCGTCCCAAGACACAAATGAAAAATGATAGACTATGGGGATCATGACATTAGTGTATACAGTGGGAAACTTGCGGTTGGAAAATTGATCTTTGAAACGATCTTGAAGAGAGTAAGGGAGAAGTAAGAGAGATCTAAGCGAAAAAGGCATACAAAAAACGTGTTAAGCAGAGCAGAGCATATACTCGTTGGTTGGTACCAGCTACCCCGGCGTTAAAAATGGATAGCCCCCTTTTTATCCCATGTTCAACATACATAGAATATGATCGTAAGTGCGACCTACTTTAGCGCCATATTGAAAAGAAGAAGATACAGATACACCTTTATAGCTCGAGAATCGTGCTCCATGTTTATGTAAACTTAAGCAAGATTTAGTTTCCAGGAGCTTCTACATACAACGCTTCGCGTGACAGCAATAATTAAAAAGTCCTAAGTTGCCATAAAGGAGAGATAATATTTCGGGCGTTATACCCTTTTTTGTTTTCGTTTTTATTGCAAATGGCCATTGAAAATACTTTACGATAATTTTTGTCACGCCGTTTGTGGTATCCTCTGCTGCAATCATAATGCTTTGGAGAGAGTTATTGCGTTTCGAAGGAGGAAGAGTTCCGTGAAAAATGTATTTTTCATTGGGACAAACTCCTCAGTCCAAAAACTTGCCGTGCATTTTGGAGCCAGCGATTTTTGTTGTGTTTTTTTAATATTGAGATTCAGTTCAAGTTTCTGCGGTCACATACATCCCGATTTGATGAATTGTTTATTACATAGATTTGTCTGATGTTACAACTGGAACTAAGCTTCTTAATCCTTAATCTTATGTTTGTAAGTAAAATTTTCCTGAATATTTTTATGCTCGCATCCCACCGAAGTGAAAATTACTAAATTATAAAAAAACGGGCTTTTGTTTCTCGGGGTTTCTAGTACTTCGAATTGGCAATTAAAACATTGTGTGTATATATAGAAAGATGCCTTGAACAATAAGAAAGCGTTTCAAATAAAACGAGTTATGACAGGAGTTGACCATGTATTTTGCCATAGAAATTTCGTTATTTGATAATTGCGCGATTAAGAACAATCTTTTATGCAAACACTGCTCGTGTTTATCATAAATTGGTGGTGATGGCGCACATCAAAACTTTCACAACAATCAAATCAAGCATTAATACATTTCTAAGAAGATAGTATCGAAATATCGCTCAACTTTCCAAAAGGTCGAAATGACTTAGATAAATTATGCAATTGTTTTCATTTAATTAACACAATCATTTAACATTTGTACACTAGTCTAATAAACCCATTTATTTCACAAGTCATAAGGCCTGCTATCTGAACGGAAAGATAGGGTGATCGGCAACTTTGGAAAAGTCACAATCTATATTCTTTAAAAGTATTTGGCTAATTGACGACAATATGCAATCAACTTTTTTGAAAAAGTTTAGTGAGGTAAGGTGCTTACCTACGTAATGAAACGCAATTCATGTGAATAGAAGATATTTTTCGCAAAAAATTTGCTTAAAGTAATGATCACCAGTTGTGTACCCACTATAAAATCGAACTAAAAGTTAGTGCCCATTATCAGTAAAGGTGAGTCGGGAATTTCTTTGTCTTCTAGGGATACCATTGTGTTTGGAGTAACCTGCGACAAATTTCGTTCTTAGGGAATACCCCGCGTAATCTTTAGCGTTTAATGCGATTAGCGTTATGTTAAGCCATCACACGTGCGGTTTAATGAGTAATTATTTTTCAATGATGTGTTCGACCATCTTTAAAAAAAGTAATGAAATTTTGGAAACCACCATGAGTTAGACATATGTAGGTATTGTAAAATGGAGGCACTTTTCGACATATTTGTTACTAGTGAAGAAATTTTCTTTCAATATAATGGAATATAGCTGGCTTTTATGTAAGAATTTATTCATAGCTTTCCAGTATTATGCTTCAAAAAAAAATATATTCATAATCACACCCTACTTATATGTTGCCAACACACATCACATCAAATTTAATGCTGCTAAAGGCTCAATAGCATGCATAATTCATTTTGAAACCCGTACCGCATTGTAATCTAATGTAAAACTCATAATAGCATAGGTAGATAGTTTTATTTGGTATGTAAACAGTACATTGGTAATAACAATGAAGAATATTAATGAGTTTTGTAAAATTTTCCAGCTTTTCATATTGGTAACTAGTCATTAAAGATGCTTCTACAATCTTCGACAGTGGGTAATAATGTGAGACCTTATTAGGTGGACGAAATGAGAAAGTTTGCATTTTCATATGGAGAAATATGGTGAATCTAGTTGATTTTGAATGAACTAATTTTCAACAAGGACGGCGCTATGTAAATAAATATGTAAAGTGAACTATATTAACCCTAACATGGTCAAATTCGCATATGTCTCTAAAAAATGAATGTAATGTATTTTGAAGTAGAAGAAGGTATATGTGTGTAGCCAGCATTCAAAATTCGATTGTTTTTTGTTAAATAATGAGCACTTGGGTATAATTTTGTGACTCGTTTTTAGGTAAAAACAATTTATTTTCTAAATATTTATTACGTAAATGAGTTTTGAAACCAAACTCATTTTTTGCTTATCAAATGTTAACAAATAACAGTTATTATAATAAAATACTGAGTCCAATAAAAAATGAAACAACAGTATGAAAACTATCATTTCAATTGCTGTGCTCGCCTTTTCCTACAAAAGAGGAAAGCAGGGTGATACAGGTGTTTGCCTTCCAAAGTAAGCCAAAGATTTGTCTTTTCTGATGTTTTCAATTCGGTGTTCTGTTTCGCCTATTTGTATACGAGCAATGAGACAGGCGTGTCACAATAAGCTTATGATTTTTTATTTTGATACCTCGCGATATAATTCACAGCCCCTTATTTCTGGAAAAGCAATGATCGTGCGTAAAATTTGATGCAAACCTTCTCTGTGGACAATTTTGTGATAAACAATTTTTCGCCGATTGGAAATTCGCATAAAACCCTAAAAAATTGATTTGCGTGACCCTTGATATTGAATAACTCGTAACGCGAATAAAATTTCGAAAAGGACTTTTTAGATTCTGAATTTTCTCCCATGTTTAGCGCTTCGAACGATTGCTTGATATTTTTACTATTCCTTTCCATTAAAACGCTATAGTTTTTAATTTTTTCCATATATATATATCGGGAGTAAGAGAAGAGAGCAACTTACTCCCGAAATATATATATGGAAAAAATTAAAAACTATAGCGTTGTAATGGAAAGGAATAGTAAAAATATCAAGCAACTTTTCAGATGTTTTTTGTTATGTCAAAATAAGGGAACGCGTAACAAAAAACTTCGCTTTGATTTACGTAGAGTTCGGTCTTTATTTTATTTAATTTAAATGGGCTAAATGTAGCAACGCTTGTCAAGGCCGCTAAAAAATTCCAATTTGTAAGCGAAGCCTGGAAAATCGCACATAAGAAAAATTCACATGTTTTCATTTATGCAGCGTTAATGAAAGATACTCCTCCCTACAATTACGCACCTTCTTAGGACGAATCGGCTTAACTACACGCAATCTTTCTTCCACAGGAACTAAAAAAATATTTAAATAGTTCAAAATTACTTTGCGGAGTTTATTATACAGGGAATGCCAATATTTTTTTTATTTTGTCAACGCTTTTTGATGACATTCCGTTTTGAACTGAATTTGAGCCCATTGGTGAGCTCCAATATGCCCCTAGACTTGCGCATTTGAACACTGACGCAAAAAATAATACCCAAGTATTGTAGTTTGTCCTCCTTAACTAAATTAATTGCCGTACAATGTGCTCTATAAGGTTATCATTAAAAGAATGTCAAAAAAACTGAAAAGATGTATGCAAATCTTTGATGTTGGGTGAAATTGCAAATGGGAATTTTTATTTGTAATTTGTAAATTTTCCCTGCTTTCAGATGAGCCTTATTCAGTTCTGGTTGTATTTGATGAGATTGTTTGGAAGTTAATGCAATGTTAGCTTGGACCTAAATCTAATCATCAGCAGGAAACTCCATGTGCCGCATGTTCCGCAAGAGTGAATGAAGCAATAGATAACAAGGATGTGAATGAAAATTCAAAAGATTCAGATGCGCTTGTTATTAGTTCATAAGTGTCGTATAAGTGTAAATTTGTGTTTCATAGATTTTTTTCTTTTGTAGCTGTATGGAAGTGGTAAGTTGTCTTGAAGATGATATTCTGTATGTTTGTTTCGAATCTTGCGACTGACTTTTAAACTAGTTCTATTTATACGATTCTCATACATATTGTGATGATAATGAAATACAGTACAATATCGATACTTAGTAGCGCCAAGAGGTCATATGATATCTTTTTTGAAAAACAATTTTGAAAAATACAATATGTGTAACTAAACGTACTTCTTGAAATTTTTTGCTGGATATGCTTAGTGAAATATGTTATGTTGATATTAACTGGTCAAATGAGCTTCATTTAATCAACAACAGAAATGGGCGAGTGCAAGATTTTGTAGTGGCATCTTGTACGTTTGTCGAAGTTTGGATACAAAAAATACATCTATACGGTATATTAGCCTATAAGATTTCAAACAGTGCAGCAGCTAGTTTTGTCTTTGTTCTTTGTTCTAGAAATTATCACCTCAAATCAATCTTAAAATAGATTTTTAATATCGAAGATACAAAACGAGTATTTTGACTTAAGACAATCTCAATGCCAACTTAAAAATCGGGTTTTGTCCGATGATGTTGATACTCGTAAGTAGATGTGTTCCGTAATTTATAAATCTGATTTCCAAGGTTAGGTGGCTGTTATCAATTCAATTCAATATTCAGTTCACGGCAGTTCGTTGGTAAAGCTATACCGATTCTGCGGCTTTGTAATTTCCTGTCAAAGATGAACAACATGCTTCAAGGATTTTCCCGCTGTCATCGATAATTTCTGCGTGCATCGCTAATCCAATTCGTAGAAAACCTTCCTTAAATTACATTCATTTATTTAAACCTTTTAACTTAAGTGAGTGTCATCAAAATATTTAAGTGTTCAAGTGCTAGATTTTTCATTCAAAAGAAATTGCATTTATTTTTTGATCCGTGTCGGTGTTTTCAATAAGATTCGATATGCACTCAACAATAAATGCATTCGTATGGGAAATGTGATAACGAGCATATAAAACTTATGATGACACGTGGTCATACATGTGTCGTGTCTTGTCTAGGTTTCATTGATAGTAACAACGAAAAAGCGTAAAATATTTTCAATGAATAAAGTTATTATGTTATGTTTTTTAATTTTGTAGGCAAATTTTAAGATGAAGTTTTCTCAATTTTGTAAAAATGTTTGAGCTGTAGCCAGCCCTTAGAATTCCACTTTTATATTTTCACCTGAATCGCGTCATTCAAATATCAAAGTTAGTATTTCGGGATTTCTTCAATGCTTGCTCGTAAGCTACATATTATCGCGCAATTTTGCGATCTATAACTACTACAGCACGTTTGAATTTTTACAATTCAGATTCTGGAAGGCTTTATTGAACACAATTGGCTCCAAACTGCCTACCTAACTGTGTCATTATTATCTTACATCCAGCTATTTACATAATGACTATTGTAACATACCTATCATAAACTAAATTCAAATTATCTTCGCGCCTTTTCTGCCCGAAATAACTAACTCCGTGAAATATTTACCTGGCAATGATTATCTGAAAGTGTAAAGCTCGCCAAGTTCCGAAAAAGCTGTTCAAACGCGTCATCTCGCTCCAACCCTCGGATCGTGCTCAAGCTTTCGCGAATACGAGTGAACGATCATGCCACCACAGTATAGGTACACCCAGTAGGTAATGTTTCATATATAGGCGCACTATCAAGTACGGCCCGCGGTTCTACGGGACAACGTCAAATGTTTGTTTACATTTAGCATATGTTTGTTTACATTTATCATATGTTGGCTGCCATTTACCATACGTGTGCTGCCATTTACGACAAGATGGCAGCTATCTACTGGTCGGGGCACTGCCATGCACGTTTCATGCTAGGCGTGAAAAACGCCGTTAGAAACTTAGGTTCATTGAATAACAATGGTGAAACGCCTTTGCTGACACAAATTTCATTTGCTTTTGACAAATTGATTGAGAGAAAAAGCCAAAATGCCTGAAAAAATGTCATGTGTTGAAGTGAACGATGAAGTCCGCGAAAGTGCTTTGTGCCTCTGCAAATCTGGCAGTGCTTGGCATTCCCCAGCTTTTGCAAGCACATGGCCAGCACATGGCGCCATTTCTTGGAAGGAAAATACGAGCTTTTGGGCTTCGATTGCATACTGGGTCTACCTATACTGTGCATGCCACGCTACGCGAGAAGTAGCTTTTCGAATGTTCGACGTGGCGGAAAAGGTAAGTGTGCGAGAGTTGCGAAGAGACGATCGCACCGGCCGGACGTATTTGCGTGCAGTGTCGCACAAGAAAAAGGAAAATTCACATTGAGCATCATCGAAACGAGGGATAACGTTCCGTTGCACCAGAAGGTGCTGTTCAAGGATCGCATCACGAAGGAGTGCATCTTCGAAATGGGCTTGGTGAGTCTGAACACCACGAACACCTGGAAGGCGACCATTGAGACGGCACCCGAGGCGAAAATGGATGCCCGCAAGAATTTAAATGGAAACATAACTATCTAACAAAGCTGCGTTGACGGCGAAACCTTAATAACACCATCAATTGTGCGGCTGTAGTATAACTGAAGTAATCAATATTAATAATAATGGAATAAGTAAATAAAATCAAGGGATGTGATTTTCTTTTTTGGCATTGGTGACGCGTGTGCGAATGTGGTTCGTGGTTCTTCTCTTTTTTTGTCCAAAACCCACGACTCTGTGAGCTAGTCGCGGAACAAAAAAAATGTCAAAACGGGACCGCCACTATGCGGTCGACTTTGAAATAGTCCCGGTGGCGCGTGTGCACACGAGGCATCCGGGGTCGAGGAGCGTCCAAAATGGTGGGGCACTCGATCTCGGATCCTCGGGTTTGGGCGCGTAGTCGGGATTGTGACACTATATATTAAATAAGTCAATCTGATCTTGTCTCATTGATGATTGAAATGAACTTTGCTGTTTTTAAGATGTGCATGCAACCGGCGGCACCTGATAATAAATAGATAATAAGCACCTAAGACTAACAGTTCTTACCTAATTTATTCTATACTAACATACTCCAGGAATTAAGGTTAACTTGACAACAAGAAGCTAATTACATCGAATTTCACTTGCTTAGCCTCTGTGGAGTGAAGAGTTTTCCATCGTTGAGTCTACGTAACAGGTGTAGCTCAATCGCAAGGTTGTTGAGATCGACCGGGCGGATGCACAGTATCAGTTTCGTTCGAAAGGCACTATAGCTCTAAGATATCAACACTCACTTAGGGTAATAGTGTGGGGGTTTAATGGCACTGAACCACCCCTCTTCTCCTGCCTACACCCTGTGAAACTGAAAGGCATTATTTCACAGGGACGGCTCCGCAGTAGGTGACCTCCGTGTTGTAAAATTATTTCATTCTTTATCAGAAGTTTATGCTTCAAAATATTGGTGAATTTGTTGGTAATGGAAAATATGATCGTGCGCGTGGTCTGAAAGTAGCCATGAACTTGAATCTGATTCTTCCACAATGTGCGGACAGTTTAAGAGCATTGTTGCTGCTCCTTGCAGATCTCCAGTGCGCAATCATCTCAACGTTCAAGCCATCTATTGTTGCATATTGATCCATGAGTCACCTTGCAGCACTTGCCTTTCATGGCGGAAAAGATTCCGCTCCGCACTAAAATGTTAACATGTACCTAGTTTACTAGCCGTCTCAAAGTTTTTATTTTGCTGATGGATCCATACTCTATAATCGAAAAGCTGGTTACAGTATACAGGTAGAAGCTTTAATCGTCGAGAACTCATTACTTTGGTGATTATGCAATAAAAAATATCGAAATCATCACAACGCGAGTAATTATTATATATTTTTTGCAGAAAATAGAGAATACATTATACGAGTACATTATCGAGCTTGTTGCTTTCGAATAACTGTACGCCTGGCTCGATGAAGTTCCTTCAATTTATCATTTCAGTTAATAAAATGTAAGTCTACTAAATCAAGGTAAATATGAAATAGTAGTCTACATGGTATAGCGTGTTGAGCTAAGCGAAAAAGCATAGCAGCCAAATTAACTATGTGGAAATTGTTCTCCTTTCCTCTGAACAAATTGTTTCAACATAGCCAAATAAATCATGATACTTGAAAAAACTTTGAATTGGCTTTTTTTTCACGAAATAAGAATGTTAATATCAAAATAGTTGGCTTCCTGACATACTTCTGGCCAGCGAATCTTACTGTACTTCAGGTGCCTGCTTCGCGTAAATTGTACATGCGTATTTGTTTACCGGATTGAAAAATATTCAACAATTTTTTGCTTATAAGCGCATCTTGCTTTATCTATGTAATAATGTCAGGATTTCAACATTCGCAGGTTTAATACGCAATACAAGGTGATTTTGACAACAACCTTATTAATCGATGGACTATTGCTTCCTTATAAGGTAGGCAAAAATGGAACGAATGCTTTTGGCAGTTGGGGCATTAATTCTGAGTTTGGAAATCTGTGATAGCCAGTCTGGAGGACAAAGCCTTTATAGCAAAAGGTACAGTTTACTAATTTTGTACAATATATACTTTTTGCGAATTTATTTGTTTTTTAATTTTGTTTGTTTGTTTATTAATTTTTAACCGTGACGCTCTTTATATACCTATTATGTTTGTTTGTATAAATACAAAATAGAACTGGTGTCAGCCATTCAGGTCTGGCAGTGCGTAAAGTTAGAATTTGGTTTATTTACCAATATTTCATTAGTTTTATTTTTTTATTCTTGCTGTGCAAATAAAGATGGATATCTGTCTAAATATGCAAATAAAAAGAAATTCTCGATGTCTATGGGTATCGCCTTCGCTTCACTAAGGATGTGAAATTTTCCACAAATAAAGCGAAACTGGCCGTGCTAATTTTTTCACTTTCTAGACATAACTTTACTATTAAAAAGTCTCCTAACCAGCACAACAATCTTATTTTTCACCAATTTTTTTTATAAATATACAAATGCATATTTCGAGCTAGCCAACGGTGGCTGCGAATCAAAAATCCGCTTAGTAACACCGAATAGTAGTTCAACTAAAGTTGTTTAGCTGTTCGAACGCAGGTCCATCCAGGTTTTCAGGACTGTCGGCTCAATTTGTTTCCTCTAGGCTTCACCTTACTTAATTATCTGAAATCTAAAACCCGTTTACATTTTTTTCAAGAACGATATCTCACGAACGTGAAGTCGCATTAACTTTGTTGAGGTGTCAATTGAAGAGTATTGACAATGCCACGAGCTGATTAGATTCTGGTAAGGTTCGGTTTGGCAGTTTTTTTTGTTTTGACATATCTAAGGCCATTTTTGCCACGTTCTCACGAAGAAACGTAATTTCTGAAAACGACCGAAATTGTGTGTGGCACTGAGCGGAGCTACACAGCTGTTGGTGAACGGGATGCGACGATTTTCAAGGAATGTGGTGTCACCTTTGTCCTCAATACGTTCTATTGACCCCTTAATTAAGTCAGTGCGACTTTCTCTTCGTCGTAGAAACAATGAGCACGCACGGTCATTCATACTCATACACATACAAACTTCTTTCTTAATATACTTTTAAAGAACTCAAACGTTGAAATTTGCTTAAAATTTCCCATACTGTGGAAAGTTTATGAAAGTTTGCTGTTTGAACAATGTTAATTAGAAAATTATTATACTTTCGTTATATGAGTTCGTGGGTGGTGTTGTTGGTGTTTGGGTATAATATAAAATATTGAAAAGCAAACAGGGCAATGGACTTATTTCAAAATATTCAATAGTGTACATTCACTGTGTTGGCGTAAGTGTAAGATAGAAAAAATACATCTGTAAAAACCACAAATTTATAAAAATAAACTTGATAATATTGATATGTGTTCTGGAAAAAACATTCTAGTTAATAATAATACGAAAAAAAGTTAGAGTTGTTAATTTATAAAATTATCATGTTGCAGATATGAAGGTCTTGACATCGATGCAATATTGGCTAGCCCCCGTTTAGTTACTAATTATGTTGAATGCTTACTAAATCGAAAACCTTGCCCACCAGAAGGGAAAGAGTTGAAACGTAAGTATACATGAATTTATTTTCTAAAAATTTTAAACTTAAAGCCTTTCACTAACGTCATGCATATTTTGTTGTCGTTTATTATGTTAAAACATTTATGTATATATACATATATATAAAAACAGCATGTGCAGTTAAAACTTATCATTGTCAAGCAAGTCTTAAGGACTCTACAGAGCCAGCCCGAAAATTTTCCTTTGTTTACACATTTCTCGTACACTATACGTAGGATATCAAGATAATTTTTCATTTGTCTTTTTTCGTACATCCATGTTAATCTTTGATGTTGTTTCAGCCGAAAAAAAATCGTTTGAAAATTTTATTGTTAAACTGACAATACGTCTCATTTTTTGAGCATTGAGATTTGTTTGCTATGTTTCTATATAACCAAATAAAGAGCAACAAACTTAGAATTTACTGGCAAGGATCAACGTTGAACATTTTTTAATCTATTATTAAGGGCGACGTATTTTTATGCGCAAAAATGGTTTCCTTCTTAATAGTTTTGTAATTTCTGAATAGAGCTGCGTTGAAATTTATTGTAGGGTATTATTTTGATTTAGAACTTTAGTACAACCTCGTTGAAGGCAACTAATAAAATCCAGCCCTGTTGCTAATAACAAGGATTTGCTTTTATCGAGTTTAAATTTTCTCATAAATATATTGCATAATAAAAGTGCTAGCTCACGTATTCGTCCATCAAAACATATGTACATATTCATTTATCTTCTCGCATAATCATAAAAAACTTTTCATTTAAAAAATTTATTGAAATAACATCATTTATTTTGTAAAAAAGTTAGTAATTTTTATTTGTTTTGTTTTAATGTTCCGTGAGTTTACTATGGCACTTTCCTTTATATTATATAAGGCCATCATATCTTTTGACGAAACTTCATTCTCATGAGCCCATTGAAGTACAATTAAATTTTATTTTGGGCTTTGAACTAATGTTTTCTTCGATACTTTCGTCCTCACTTTCACAATCTACGTCAATTGTTGCCAGATTTGGATCGTTGTCTGCTGAAGGTTTCTGTTATCCATTCGGTGATCTATCCTGTGGAGAAGTGTAGGTGACTTATATCGGTCAACATTTCCTGAATCGGATTTAGCTCATTAGTGCGTTGGCGAATCAACTGAGCTAATGGGATGTTATCGTCCTCATCGAACTCATCTTCAAACTCGAACAGCTTCCAAAAGCATTTCTTTATTTGGGTTGGTGTTAAATCTTCCCAAGCCTTAGATAGGAAAGATACAACATGCTTTAAATTTATTTCTTTTATTGCTTTATGAATATTATCTCCTTGTAAACCAACCAAATGTGTTAGTAAAAGACATTCTGGTCCATTGGCTGTAGCAGCGCAGTGCAATTGGGTGGCATACACATAACGGTTATAAGTCCATCGTTACTACAAAGCCCATCACTCTTAGGATGGCATGGCGCGTTGTCAATCAAAAGAAGGGCCTTTATCGGCAAATTTTTCGATTCAAGGAATTATTTCACTTCAGGAACGAATGTGCCATGAAACCATTCTTCAAAAAGAGCTCAAGCCTTTCAGGCGGATTTATTTCCCTTATAAACCACTGGAATGGACGGCATTGACCTCAGTGCTTTAGGACGCAAAGATTTCCCAATAACCATCGGCTTGATTTTGTGCTCTGCAGATGCGTTGGTACATGCCACGAACGTTATCCTCTCCTTCGAAGACTTTCGGACAGGTGCTGATGCCTCTTGAGGAGTCACATAAGTTTTGTTGGGGAGTAACTTCCAAAAGAACGTGAAAAGAATTGAAACAAGTGGAATAGGAAATCCGGTGAAAGTTCTGAAATTGAAAAGGAGTTTGGGTTTCTTACTCACCATAAATAACTAGTACCTTAAACTTGTGTGTCGTGGAAACCTCCATTACTAGTTATAAAATAATTTGTACGCTCGGGAAATCTTATAATTCTTATACATTATGTTATTAAATGTACTCAATCAATCAGTTTAAACAAAGGAAAATTATTTTTCGTTTATAAATTGCAGGAATTCTTCCAGAAGCACTGCGTACTAAATGTAGTCGTTGTTGGCCTAGTCAGAAAGAAGGCGCATTAAAAGTGATAACGAAACTGTACTCAGATTATCCAAAACAATATATGGCGCTTAGGGAGCGTTGGGACACAACAGGTGAATACCACCGTCGATTCGAAGAATATTTGAGGGATCAGCAGTTCAATGTTATCAGCGGAAATGGTCTAGATGGTGATATAAATAGAGGTAAATATTTGCATTCACACATCCAAAACGGTTTAATGATTCAAAATACAATATTTAGGGGATCAAAGCCAAATAACATTGCGAGTTAGTCCTCCAGATGGACAGGATTCCACGCGAAGAACAGATAATGTTACTGCGCAGGTTCAATCAACCACTTCCAGAGTAAAGTTTTGTCTTTCTATTTTGTGCACATTGCTTCTTGCATGTTATAGATTTCACATCAACTTACAATTCAATTTAGTTTACATCTGCTGCTGTTTATCGGTGTTTGGAAGTACAAACTTAATTATTTTGATGAGCCATGTGTACGTACCAATTGATTTTAGTTAGAACCTGCATATGGTGACCGCAGTCCGAAGCTAAGAACTTATTTCAGAGGAATCAATGCATTCTTGCTTCAATGCCCGATGTGTTTTTATACGGATTCAGTTCATTTCAGATCTTTGCACGCATTTTATTATGGTTAGCTTCATTTGCATCATATCGGCATAACATAAAGAATATATAGCACGGACACTCTCAGCGGTCAAAATTCGACCACTTGCTAGGATTGCAATGGGCGCTTCACAATTCATAGTTTTGTTCCAAATAAAGCGCTTGAAATTGCGTCATATTTAAGTACACGCTTCGTTGAGACTGACATTGGGCGCCTCCTTCTGAAGAGAGGGATGAATTATATATGTATCTTTCGTCTCATGATCATTTTGATAGAGGAAAGGGGAAGTGCTGTTTACAATCTATGCTATGTTGAAAACTATTACTTCCCAAGCACTGACACGTTGATTTGTCCAATTATTTATCTAATATATCCATCCACTTGCATGTATCTTTTAGCACTCAGGTGACCATCCTAATGCAAAAAGCATTGGTTTCCATCACTGGTAAAAGACTATCATAATGATGGAGCCCATAATAAAGGTATAATTAGATATTCTTTCGCCATTGCCATTGACGGTCAGTCTGTTGATGGTGGGGTATTGGAAAAGAATTTTGACTTCATGCTTGCGTTAGCGATAATGTTATTATACATTTCCTCGTAGTGGTCATGTAAATGGTTTTTTGAGAATTTTCGTTCACGGTCGGTTTTGCAGAAAGTACACATTAAAATTGGTAGCATAGAAAACTCCCCCAATATAGTAGAATGAATAGTTGCTGTGGTTTCAAAAGTGAGTATTTTTTTAGTCGTCTTGAGGTATAGAGCATGCAAATATGCACAACCGACATGCTCAAAGCTCTATGCCTCCAGCCAATGCTTGATGTAAACGTCAGTATTCATTTCCTCAAGGACTACTGTGGATGCCAACTATTATCTATTCCACGGTATAAAGACAAGAGATAATGGACTTCTGTAAGCTTTGTTGGGTGTCGTCACAACATCAAAAATTGTTCCACGGGTGCTGCAAATTTTATTGGAATTCAGGAAATATGATGTAATTTTTGCAGCGCTTACCTTCAACTAATATCAAAAGGAGTGGATTGAAATAAGATTTCATATTTTAATCGATCGCTTTATTGGGATGTTGTTTACGTTTCAATCTCACAATTTTAAAATTCCACGTGTTGTGATGTTTTCTGGGTACACTGGAAATCACGACAATATCTTCGACTCAGAGCCCGTCGCGGAACAACTCGCTCATTATCTTCATATAAAGTCCTGTTTAGGCTATATTATTAGCCCCAAGTCTTTATCCACTTGGCTCGTAAATTTCCATTTGTTGGCAAGGCATACTATCGTTTATGTTAATTTTTCTTTTCAAAATCTTTTCACACCAATGTACTGCACTTTTATCACTTGAAATTTCTAAAGAACGACAAAAACCAAATGTGAATGCAAATCGAAGTACACTATGTCATCTATGCTATGTCATCAGTGAAAGCTTTACGAAAAGATTTTTCAGGATTACACTACCTATTGTCGTTAGGCAGGCATCACAGGATCATAGAAAAATGGCGAAATCTTTAATCAAAGATATGCCCAAGATATGGCAAAAAAAATTCATCATATTTTTATGATAAAATATTCTCGCAAAAAAACCTTTGTCATATGTTCATCACAGTTGTAAGTAGGTTCATGTCTCAGAGATTTTTTTTGCATATATCAAAAAATACATTTCAGGTTAGTTATCCAGAGGGAAACCTTTATTGCTGGTGCTTAATTCAACCCAAAATGTAAAATAAAAATAAAAATGCAACACTGTCGAACATCTTTGTTTATCAACTATACATATCATAGAAATGTGATGTAGTGTAGCGCTTTTTGCTACCGTTCAATGTTCACCAATCATATCTGTGATGAAAGATTTCATCTGCTTTGTATGATCGTGTAATGTGTGCGTCATACGGTGATCTTTCCTAGAAACTCATCATAGTTGCGCAGGGATAGAAGCCTTTAAAATTTTATATCTACAAGCGTTGTTTCAAGAACCTCCGTTACGGAATGAAAATCATGTTTCCAAAGTTTGCTGTTCGCTGTCTATTTACTCCTTCATGCCTTGTTTAAATTGCCTTTGCATAGGCGTGCATTACATGATCATAGAAAAATGATGAAGTCTTTGATCTTAGAAATTTTATCATAGGATATCATTGCGTAATACCCTATTTTTGACCAAAATAATAATCATAAATCTATGGTCAAATATTCGGCTTTGTCATATTTGTGAGTAGGCTGACTCTTAAGAGTGAAGGTTTTTTACTTATTCATCAACAATGCATTGCCTGCTGAAATAACCAGTAGAAAACTTATTATTGCTGGTGCTTAACCACTACATTTACCCAAAATGTGAAATAAAAATGAAAATGTAGGACTGAAGGACAATTTATTTTTAAATTTTATTTATTTAAGTATCATATTTCTATGATCGTGGAATGCGTGACTCAGGCGCATCGTGTAGAGAATTAAATTGGTTATTGTGGAAATGTGTGAACATAATTACTTATGTAGTTAAATATATTCTTCGATCAGTTGTAAATAGCACATTGTTGAATATAAGGTTGTATATAAAAAAGCACGCAACTCATTCGCTGCCTTGCTATTGTAAATATTCAACGGGAGTAGTTAGGAAACACAGGGAACTAAAGATTTTGAAATATTCTTTTACTGCTTTCAGATAACGCGGTCCGGTATAATTGTGGTGCCGGCGCCATCGGAGCGATCACAGGCGCTAAGGCCACAGCCAACTGAAGGTTTCATGCCTAACCCATTTCCTCTTCTAGGGATAGTCCAACGAGTGCTAGTACCCCATTGGAGTAGACGCCCGTTTATATTCTTTGGATAGATAGACAGTCGTTCGTTTAACTGTCTAACACGTAAAGCTGGCGAACTTTCCGCTAATATTGATTTAATTATAGCTCATTTAAAAAAATACTTTATATGAAAATTGTTTTGGTATGAAGTGTACTGTGAGGACCCATCTGGAACAATCAAAGATGTCTATAAATGCTTTTTCAGTGATATGTTTACCATACGCATCTTTGTTTCACTTGAAAGCTCTCAAATTCTATTTCAATGTTGAGTTCATCACCTAATGAATGGAACTCAATGTCATGTCCAGTCCCGATGTCTAAATCCCTTGCAATAAAGATTAACTTCTTAATTTCAAATTTTTTTTGATAAGTTTTTGAATTTGGAAACGTCTATTGACGTCTATATGGCAATTAACCGACTTCGCAACGAAAACCGATCATCGGTGTAGAGCAGTGGCGTACCCAAGGGGGGGGTTTACGGGTTCAAACCCCCCCCCTTGAAGAAGAATTGAATGCTGAGTTGACTCTGTGGTACAGAAAGATAGGGCATCTGGGAATAGTAAACCGCCCAAAAACGGCCATAGATGGGTTAAGCATGTGTAATTCAAACGTTTTGCCGAATATATCGAAATTGCTAGAAATATTGGCTGTTCTCCCAGTATCTACGTGTACAAACGAACGATCATTTTCAACATTACGACGACTAAAAACATACTTGCGAAATTCCACCAGCAATGAACGGCTAAATGGATTGGCACTTCTAAATATTCATAGAGATCTCACTCCATCTACAGAAGATGTGTTAAATGAGCTAATGAAAAAAAATCGTCGTTTAGATATTTCACTATAATTTTATCCGGCGAAGGGTTCTGTTTTATGCTTGGACATAAAATTTGAATCCCATTTTACACTGTTTCTCACCGTTACTTTAGATGAGTTTTGAATACTAAGTTTGTATCATTATCGGCATTTTAAAACTTTGATCACCTCGCGTAAATTTAAAAAATTCGAAGATTCGAATGTTATGGATTATATATCTCAAGCATATTTTTTTTTCAATGTTGGGAGGTGGAAATCTTCAAAAGATACCGATCAGCTCCTGCTTCTCGGCATGCCGGATTTCTACCGACTAAAACCACTTCCGTTTCCTTCAATCATTCTCTCCATCAAAATTTAGTAATTCTCCGTATTTAAAATTTTAGGACATAGTACTTCCCAGACGATAAGAATCGGTATAAGGGATAGTACCAAATCTGTAAATTTTAGTGTCCTTTTAGTTAGATTAATAGTTCACACTATATGTTTATGAATTATTTCCTGTTGGTTACATGTTTGGTTTTCAGTTTAGTGGAGCTGATTGTACTTGTAAATTACTTCGAATGTTGGTCCTGAAGTAGATATTTTTTTAGTGTCGTTTTAAGGGAAGTTGGGTTCGCTATGTTTTTAATTTTGTCCGGTAGTGTATTGTAAAACAGCTGCTTTGTTGAAGGGGTCTTCTTTTAGCCGATCAGTTCTGGCAAATGCTATAGCTATATTATTCATGTTTCTCATTCTGTTAGTGTTTTCCCCTCAATTCTATTTAATTTCACAGTGGTGTACTCATTACGGTGTAAATTCTTATGTATGAATTAAGCTCTTTCCATGGAAATCATGCCTTGCAAATTCAATTCTTGGGCTGTTTTGTAAACTTCGCTCGTTGGAGTTAGCACAGGGAGATTGTAAATGATCTTATACGCCTTGGTTACTAATCTGAAGATTATCATGAGGTTACCTTTAGAAGTTTGGCTCCAATTCAAGATGCCGTAAAAAATTTTGGAAAGGAGATGCGCATCCATAATTTGGATTTTTTTTTCTTTGGAAAGAAGTAGAAGCGACGTAGAAGACCAATGAAGACAGCCAGTTTTTTTCTTAGATCATTTATATGTGGAGTCCATAAGGCTTCGTCATTGCCTGGGAAGAGGTTGGTAAAAACAATAATCGATGGCGCAGCCGCCAAAATTGGGCCTTCAGGCAATATTAGAGTTATTTCATTTACTTGACCAATGGAACATTAGGATGTGAAGTAGTGAGGAACACGCTCACCCGTGATTATTACCCTCATTTGATTCAGGTTCTCATTCACAGCTGAGTGAAATGATAGTGCGGCACCAAATCTCATTTCCGAAAACTATTACTCGACAAGGAGCCTTGAACTAGCGTTAACCACTAAGCCACCCACTTTAACAATTATTCGCCGAGACACTCTGGAACGTGGGAGTTGAGTGAGATTCAGTATCTCTACGCAATTAGATCTTTCATCTATTTCACAGTAAAACCCATATGGGCCTGATTTACGGCCTATGGTGCTTTAGAGATCTCACCTAGGGGTGATACGGGCATAATTTGCACAAATTGGATCTGTGTGTGCCGTTATCTTTTACTTATTGTATGAAGCCTAGCAATTTTATATATAGATAAAGAGTTGGTAGGAACATTAGAATATGGTCACCTGATTGAAAGTTTTCGAAGTAAAATTCCAGAAAAGTGTAATTTATTTAATTCGCACCCATATGTTAGTAGCAACAGTTATATTTTTGAATGTTTCTTTCTATCTTTGATCAGAACCCTCAAAAATGAATTGTTTTATTTTGTCATATGATTTGTAATCTGAGGATTAGGCCTATTGGGGACACCTCATTAAAAAAAAACGCGTACAAAAAGTCTACCTCATGGGCTACGTGGAAATGACGCAGAGTTGCTTCCCTGTATGGGCTGCAAACAAGCTTAGCCAGCCCTGATTACGATAATACGCTGTCTGTGCTTAGTGACAGTTACACTTTCTCACGGCATTTACTTCATTAGTTGCTTTCTTTCCTGGCCTGTAGGTATTGAAGGCGTTTCAATATATGTACTTGCAAACATGCATATACACTTTACGGTTCCAAGGAAGTATACAGATACAGTGTAGATTCTTTAACACATCAAGCGCATAATTTTATAATTTGAATGAAAATATCATCAATGATTCAAGTAAATGAAACCAGCATGCAATCGGGCTAAAGTCTGCCAGAACTATTTTTGGAGGACTCCAACTTGGACCGTTGAAAAAGTATGATTAAGTGTGATTACATAATTATATCTACACCGAAGCACTAGCAAACGTACCTAGTCAAGACTTCAAAAATATGACCCCCCCCTTATCAAAATCCTGGGTACGCTACTGGTGTAGAGAATCGCATGTTCTATAAAAAAAGAGTGGGAGCAAAGATTTATATATATATATATATATATATATATATATATATATATATACAAATATATAAATCACAAATCCCTTCTTCCTTCTTGTCAGCATAGATAATTTCCAAGAAAAATTCAATATACGATAATTTACTGGCATTTATACTTTTTTGTCATCGAGTAACTTCATGTTTTGCATAAAAATGTCATTCACCATAAGAATACATTTATATACAAATTCAACGTATACTCCCAAGTATTTTAGGATTAGAATTAGTTCGTAGGGCTGCGATAGTTATTACTAGTCGAATTGGTATCTATTCTTATCAAATAACTGAGGAGTGAGTGAAAAAATACATCGAAAAGTATGAAAATATTGCCATTTTCGAGGAGGTGAACAACATTCTAAAACGCTCCGATCCTTCTAATTGGTCAAAACATATATTTCAAATCAGGCATTTTAAGCTCTTAAGGCTACCCGAAATCATTTAAACTTTCAACTATGCATGAAGTTTGTCAAGATGTCATTTTCTCAACGACTCACATTTCATCTTTGCTTTGGATGTGCTTTGGTTTTTATGAAACTTGTACATTGATTCAAATATTTTGATAAAAATCTCAAGGTGTTGGATACAAGTTCTACGCAGCGACCGATAAGACAAAATGAAAATGGTGTTCCAGTGCAACGAGATGAACTACCATCATTGATTGCGAATCGTTTTGACGATAGTCCTTTGGATGCTGGTGATTCGGTAATATTTGCACTTGCTGGGAATGTGGATTGGAAAGCATGTCTAAGGTTCCGACAAAAATTAATTAATTGTTCCAGGTCTTATATATTGTTGGCATGTGTTTAGAATGATAAATGAAGCTTATATGGTTTCGTTGCACGGATCTAAGCAGTAACAATTGAAATCTTATTACTACCGGCATGTTTTCTTATCTGCACCTCCAAAGCCTTTCAATTTAAGTCTTTTAGAAGTTTTATTTTAAATATCACTCCTTCAGGCCATCCAAAGACAGCCGATGAAACCAGCACAGCAATCGACACAAGTCACGCTACAGATGGAATCAATGACCAATAAACCACCGCAAGCGATCGTGCCGAACAATGTAATTGTTAGTAAAACAAAAACAGTCGTCACAGCATTTCTGCAAACTTTCATAATCATTTAATACATCTCCAATCTAGGGCTATTTTGATCCGCCGTATACAGCCACAGTCAACACCTTTAAAACACGAAATCCAATTCTCAATCTTATCAACCGATTAACCCTAAAGTTTAGTAATACAGCAGAGTTCCTGGCCGGAATGTTACGCAGTACAGTTAAGGTAAACGACGTGTACTTTATTAAAAGTTCGGCTCGCAACAGCTTTGGAGCTCAAGATTCTTCCAATAAAAACACCATTGGCTGTTTCTACGCTATGCCTTTGATTTTTACAACTTCAATGCTTACAAAAAGCGATTCCAAAGAAGATCTTTTCCTCTTATCACCTTAAAAATATCCTAAATGCACAAAAATACCTATCCCAGTAAAAAATCCGATGAAAATAGAAACAGCTTGCGACTGCAAACGCAAAGAGAAGTAACGTTAATGGTTAGGTTAAAATTAACTCATCATTTTTATTTTCAGAGACCTTGAAAGCTGAAGTTCTAATAAGGGAAGCACGAATTCCACTGATTGCTCTACATCATTAAAACATCGTTAAAAGATATGAACCTAGATTTAGTTAGTTATATAAAGTTGTGTATACTCTTGATGAGCCATAATAGAATGAAATCTTTTTAATGAAATTAAACACTTGTTTTTTTGACTCACAAATTTTTATTAATACGACGCGTTTCGATCCTTCGATTATCTTCAGGTTACATACAGTTTACAAATATTTCCTGGTTTTATTCTTAAATAATTAATGGTTGAAGGAGTGGTGATTACAAGAGACGGGCAATTTCATTCAGCAGGTTTTCTTTCTCTTTGTGGCCCTCCTAACCTCAAGGCATTCCAGTCCAACTTTTTCCCCTTGCTTATTTTATGGAGGATATTAAAATTGTTAATACTAAAATTATGACCTGTATCTAAAATGTGTTGGGCTATCCCAGAATTTGGATTTACCTCCCTAGTTGCTTTGATGTGCAAATCTTATGGTTGGTTCGCAAGATATAGTGCATATAGTTCGCGAGATATAGTTGGAGGAGTCAAAACAAAAAAACGGCCCTACCGAAATTTCCCAAAATCTAATCAGCTTTTAAATTTGCAAAGGCGCTACGATTCACACCTCGATATGGCTTTTCCACGTAGTACAACACCAATGTCGCTGAAATCCCTCATGGGTGCACAAACTATAATCATGTGAATATTTCTTGATATCAACCAAGAATAACCAAATTTTATGAAAAATTGCTGTCCGGGTGGAAACAAGAATATTATTAGGGGAAACTTGTAGGCCCTTCCAATCATGGCCGCTATTGCCTATTGTAATAATAATAAAAATGTGTCGAGCGAATCGTGTCATAAAGCCATTGGATTTTGCGAGAGAGCAGACTTCCAAACAGGGAAAAAAGGAAACTATTGAAGAATTACTTGGGGAAGTGGAGACAAATGAAACAGTGATTTTGAAGTTGCTGATGCTTCTGCAATTGAAAATGAGGAGATTACAAATTCCGACTATGGTTAGGTTGGCTTTATTTTTTTATTATCTTTACAACTTAGGTTAGGTTACCTAACGAAAACGCATACACATTCTGGACGCTGATAAAATCCCTAGTGCACAAGTGCTAAAGTGAGATTGAATTTTTATATTGTCTACACCCCATATTCATTTTAATTAAAGGCACATTTAGGAATATTTTTCTATGTATTTTTACATTTGTTTTTAATTTATATATATTTCTATTTTATATGTCGCTACGGTTAAAATAAATGACAATTGGGTTTAATTTTCATATAAACACATTAATTTCAAATCAATTCGTTTGATAAGCTGTTAAAGCGCAACATTCATACCAGTTTTGGTATAAATGGTTTTCAAGGAGTATGAAACAGTACAGTAATGCTTATGCTGGGCGTTATTGCGCTGACTGTGATATCCATCTCATCTCGAGATGGGATAACTTTTTGAAACTCGATTTATAGCTAGTGCGTTTTTGAACTAAGCAAAACAGTTGAACTAGGTTATTTTATTTGGAATTGATTGCTTGGCAAATTCTATGATTTGAAGTTTCAGTTTGCTTGTTGTTTCATTGCGTAGATACCTTACGATTTATTACGAAAAAAACTTGGAAGATGTTTTTTCTCGAGCTTCATAAAAACCTTTGTTTTGCTTTTTCTTTAATGTTAAAGAAGTAGTGTTAATTTACCTCAGTATCTTTGCACTGAAGCGTTTCAAAAACTTTCTCAGAAACTAGACCGCGATTCCGTAATACATACGAGTATCTTTTCCGGTTACGATCAAGATAATATATGGGTAAAAGTGTACAGTAAGATATAGTAGATAAATTTTAGAACAAGTTCTATTTGCAGTATTAAAAGAAAATATGAAACATAAACCAATTTCCACTAACATTTTTTTTTCTGTTGTTTGTTTATAAGGAATGGTAAAGGTTTCCTATTCCTAGAGTTTCTCAAAAGCCCTTTCCTCTCTGGCTTAATAGTTCTAGACCACCAAAAGGAAAACTGGCTAAATCTTCCCAGTTAAATTGATGAATAAAATGTATGGAAGTCGTTTTTTATCAAAATAGTTATGGAAGTGGACGAATTTGTATCATTGCTGTGGCAACAACGAAGTTGCTAGTGGACGGTGTGCTCATTTCAAGCGCTTTGACTACATATATTAGCTACGCGGGCCGATACTGAGTAGATGCGTGGATGCATCTTGCATCTGCGCTTGAGGTGCTCCGATAAATAATTGTTGCTCTGCACGACGCCACCAGCGGCGAAAAGGTCGACGCTGTGAAGCGACTGGTACGAAAACAACTTTGTTACACAACAGCCGGGAAACCCGATTTATGGACTCAGTCTGCAATTTGGCCCCACTTTATCACTTTTTTCTTAAACTGTCACCTGTAGACTCCATTATTTCGGCCGGACGTCATTAATTAAAATTCAATTGTGACCTCTATGTTCTGAGAAGCTTCTTTTGGCCGCAAGTGGTTCTGGCATCGCGCTTAATGATCCCAGACGCCTATCGATCGGGGCGGTTTAAGATAAATAGGGGCTCAGCAGTATTGTTCCACACATTTTTGCTGCGCAAGTAGGTGTCGAAAGAAGTCGCATAGGTGAACGAGCTGCAAACGTGTTCCTATAGCAAAAGTTGTAAAAGTGTTAACAAATCTTGAAAGAAATTTGTGAAGCCAACTACTGGAAGGTAAGGACTTTAGTTACGCTACTGCGGCTCAGACTAGAGTCACTTTGTAATCCCTTTTGCTCCTGATTCTTTTTTGATTGAGAAGTGTGCTTTACTCATATAAATAAGTTCTCACGTTGAGATCGCGCAAATCAGTCGGTAAGTAATTCAACGTTTCTTGAAACAACTTGCAGATATTTGTTTCCCTGAACAGTGATGCGAAAAGCCTTTAAAAAAAACTCGTTTAAAGTGGTACTAAGCAGTTAAATTATTGTATTTGGCTGGCGTCGAGGTTGTTTACTTCTTTGAAAGATTACAGCGTGTCCGAAAATAAAAACCCCGCCCTGATGACGCTCATGTTGAATATTTTTCGTTGCAGTTTGCTTGCATTCAACAGCATCATGCATGTTTTACTGTTTTAAGAGTAATATTCCTAGAATACATACATTTCCAGTTATTAACATATTTATTTGTTTTGTAAAAATACCTATTTGCTTTGTAGACAGCGAACCAAATGACGTAGTTGTTGTTGTTGTTGTTGTACCAATGATAAGGTTCTCAAATCTTATTCTTGACGATGAGAGGGTAACTCTAAGATCACACAAAATTTCATTTCAATTGTGATACTCAATTTATTCTTACTAACAAGTTATGTTTACAATGTTTTTAGATTTTTATCGTTCTCTGCAAAGATGTCGCATGATAGAAATACAACCACCCATATTTGAGTACTTTTCGAAAATAAAATAAATACGTTTTATGTTGTGATCAATCATTTATTGGTGAAAATTAATAACACAAATATTATTAGCAATGCGGTATATTGCAAGTGTAGAACATCCACTTTGTGCGGCGATAGTCTTTGATGCTGCCGTAGGCACAAAGGTGTATCTACATAGGTAAATAGAATGCTGTTGATCGTTGTCTAGGATTTTATCCGTCAGTTGAACACAAGGTAATGGTGGTTTACGTTATTGCAAAGAGAGAAAATTTCCATTTCGTCTACAGTTTTTTCTATAAATAGATTCACAGCCAGAGCGAATATCTTTAGCTTTTTCGATTAAGCGCAAATCACATTCTTAAGTCATAGTTTCGTGACTCAGTTCGCACACTACCTTCTTTTAAAAAAATTTAAATTCGCACTTAGATGGGTTGTGGAAGCTTACCAGATATGCCACTAACTACAATTACTTGCCACGGCTAATATAACACATCGAGCCAAATATCTGCAAGTTGAACTTAAATGAACTCTGACATTACACAAATAAATCCATATAGTTTCTTTTATCGTACACATCATGCATCCACTTATTCGAATCGCGGAAAAAGCCTGGATTGAAAAATTCACTAGGGAATGTTATATCAGTGAAATTATAAATATACCTATGCGTTGAATAACATACATGGGAGCTTATTTCGAATAGACTTTTGCAATTTACTTCGAAAAATCAAAAAAAAAATCATCTTTTTCCTAGTTAGCGTATTATTTCTTTTCAAAACAGAAGACAATAATAGTATGATTACTTAGTCATTAGTATTTGCTTTATGTATCCTCTAGCAACCAACCAAGTTGCCTTGTTGGTTTCCTTCATAAATTAATTTTCCAATGAAGCTGGATGCCTAGACTAGCAAACATTACTCACTAGATTTAATCGTTAAATGAACAATATTCTAGTGTTTAATTAAGATTCAGGTAAATCTTAAAGCTATCAAACTACTAAATAATCCATGTCATTGCACTTCCACGTCTTATTCAGTTTTTATTTTGTAAATTGCGATTTCATATACTTCATGGTATTTTACGGAAAAAATGCTCCATTTCTTTCGGAAATATACTGGTGAGAGATTTTTGTCTTCCATCAAACCCTTTCTCATTATGGCACATATATATATCTCCACCTACTAGCACAATTTTGATATAAAGCTCTTATGTTTTGTTTTATTGATAATATTTGATCCCTTCTGCATTCAATTGTTTGTGTAAATTTGTCAACCATTGTGGCATACAAATATTTTATCTACATACATACTTCATATGGAAAATTAATTTCGATTTGTAAAATTTTAAGACTAACCAAAATCTTCCAACATCCGTTTTCAAATTCGCTCAAAAGCTCTTTTTACAGAGTAGTATAATAACATGAAGTTTGCGGTAACTTGTTTAATTGTGTGTGGTGCGATCGGTACCTTTGCGCAGCAGTACACAACCAAATTAGATAACATTAACGTTGATGAAGTCCTCTCTAACGGCCGAATCAGGAATAACTACGTAAAATGCCTCTTGGAGACTGGATCTTGCACACCAGAAGGCCGCGATTTAAAACGTGAGTATATATTTTGAAGAAGTTGCATTAGGCCTTCTTTCTTACCGACACGAAACTACCAAACGCCGTCCTTTCTCACTTGCTCGTGTGCCCTTAAATAGGGTCTAACGATTACAAAAGATAAAGTGAACTTTTATTTGTCCGTTTCAGGTTTGCTTCCAGATGCTTTGCAAACCAATTGCGCAAAATGCTCACCTGTACAAACGAAAAATTTAGTGAAGACCATTAGGCATTTCGAAAATAGTGACGCCAAGGCCTGGAAACGGCTACAGGCGAAGTTTGATCCCAATGGAACGTTTATCAATGTTTTTAAAAGCACACATCAATAATTTCATAAATGTTCTTTATTGAAATGAAATACAGAATTAGCCTTACAGCGTATAGTTTATTTATTGTCACTTGTTTCTCTTTTTAGAGCCAAATTAGGTGAAAAAGACCGATCGTCTAAGTAAATCCAAGTGGACTTGTTTTGTCACACGTTTCTTTGTTAAGTATGGCAAGCAATGTGTTCGCGTTGCAAGTTATTCAAGGCCTCGAGGAAAATATTGTTTTATTCGAAAAACACCATGATTTTTCAAGCAATAAATACTTTCAAGCACATTTTCCACTCATAATGATATTTTTAATTGATTTGGAAGTAGTTGCCAAATGATGGTTGTCACGCGACAAAATTGAAGCCATTAACGCAGGAACCATATTCAATAAGCCTTTAATTTCATTTTCACCAAAATGTTCCAATCACTTACGTAAAAAAATGCCAAGTAATCCAAATAGCACAATTGCTTATCTTTCAAGACTTTCTGATACAATCTGATGTACCGCAGTAAAGAAAAATTTTGATTTACAAGGAACAAATCAATTCAATGGGAAGGAATGACTTTTTGAAGAACCAGCTTTTAGCGGCGACACTCACCATAACAACAGTGACGTTGAAATATTCATCAAAAAGGAGATTTTGATTCAGTTGCGAGCCACTCTGAATCAACTTTTTGTTAATTTAGTTTGTTGTGGGAACATATTTTAATAATTTTGTTCCAATATTAATGGCATCAAATATTGAATCACTGAAATAAAAAAAAACTATTTTTGTCGTCGATGTTTTCCACGCCTTGTCCAATAGATCAAAAACAAACTGCTGTGCTGCTTTCCTTAGACGGGATATTTATTATTTTATTTTTCGTAGATACGTATTTCGCGCACCAATTGTGCCCTTCTTCAGTACATTTTACTACTGTGTGCGCGAAATACGTATCTACGAAAAACAAAATAATAATATCCCGTCTAAGGAAAGTAGCACAGCAGTTTGTTTTTGATCTACTGAAATAAAATCTTTTTATTGTGACAGTAACTAGGTTGACAAAATCAAAAAAAAATCATTCATGAAAGAATTTGTTTTGTGTTATAAGCTTTTTGGAGTTCTTTTACATTTTCGTCTACGAAAATATCTAAGTATATGTTACCAATTTCACCAAAATATTTCAAATTTGTGAAATTCGTTTTATAAACATTTTTGAATGCGCGGATGATGAATTTTATTTTAGAATCAGGAAATATATTTCTGCACATTGGAACAAACATATCGAAAAGTGCAAATGGCAAATCATTTGTAGCTAAAAGGGCTGTAATTTTCAGCTCATTTCACCGCGTTAAGAGTATCCTGGCTAGTTTGAAATATTTACATAATATTGAGACTGGAATCAGATGCCTTTCTTTATATTCCCCTTAACTCCCAAATAGCGAAGTTACCCGCGAGCTGCCCACAAAACTATTATATTTTTTGGAGCTCCTCACCGAACCGAAACAGCATATAATACCACTAGTTACTATTTTAACGTCTGTTTATTGATTAACATTCCAATTTCCAATCATTTTTTTTTTGTTTGGCACTATTTTTCAATAACATCACGAGAAAAATATAATTAAAAATCTCAAAGAAACTAGTCATGCAATACAAGTAAATTTTTAAAGTACTCTAAATTCACTGAAAATTTGTTATTGTTTTACACATATGTATAGTATGTTCCGTTACTTACTTTCAATTTTCATATGCTTGACAATTTATAAATTAATGTGGATAAATTACTTTACAATCAATGAATAATGATTTAATCAGTGGTACTTCACCTGTGATTGGTAGCTTCATCTCTACCCTATTAGCTGTATATTTAAAATTATTGTCTCACCGAAGATAAGCTTTCCTGTATGGTTTTAAATTCAATTAAATAAATGTCAGCTTTAAAAATTGTACATGTACTTAAATATTAAACATAAATACGGTTTGCAGTCTGTGTTTGGATATCCTAGTTCAAAACATGCCTTTACGCTTTCAGTGTAGCTGTTTCTTCTCATCGTTGTTATAAAATGTGATAAAAAAGCCACTTGATCACTCTATAAACCAATAAACATCAACGAAAAGATGTTTTGATTAAATGAAGTACAATTCAATCATTACTTTTTATTGAAGCCTCAATAAATCAAAATTGAAAATTCCTTTTATTGTTATAAAGCAAAAATTTTCAATTCATTTAGGTACCTTAAAAAGACATAAAGGAAATGTTTGCACACAAACATGGTTAACGTTAAGCGATTCTTTCAAATGCTTTAAGAGCTATAGTCATTTGCTATGATATTGTGAATTTTCTTAGATTTTCTTTTGAATGTGTCGTAAGATTTATTTTTACAAATGAATTCATGTACGCAAGAAGGTAATCTAAACTCCTCTATATTTTCTGATAAGCATGGCCCATACATCTGGATATCTAGTCTGCAGGAAATTAGTCAGCTTCTGAGCATTCTGTGCTTGTTGAGGTGAACAATTTCTGCAATTCCGTAAGATGACCTCTGGGAGAGCAGCTAGAAAGACATAAAAACCAGTTGCCCGGTTATTGATTATGTTTTGTTTTAAAATGAAATGCTATTACTTGGTGCACCGTATCATTAAAATCATAACATGCTTCAAGGTTGGGATAAGGCATTAAAATGCTGGATAGCAAGAACTGCATTGCTTTCAAAATCATGTATTCCTAGAATATTTATTCGTTTAACCTCCGTTGAAAGGCAGCACGTTTAGAATTTTTTTAATAATTTAACCGACAAATGCATTCGAAGTCAAATTATACTTTCGTGATCATTTTTTACCAAATTTAATATCGGCAATCGCATTCCTTCCAAGTTTCAGATGAGTCCTTTCGTTTTTTAATCTTTTTAATGATGCTAATTTTTTAAGTACGTGAGTCGCCTTCGTCCGATATTTAAAATTTCCAGTTATTAATAGTTCTGTGTTAAGATGGCAAAATGTTATGTCATTTTAAGAATGTGGCAGCAGTTTGAAAATTATACATGCTACGGAATATCTCTAAGTCATTTTACATTAGCAAACGCATAATAATGTTTTGACATCTTAACACAGAACTATTAATGACTGATAATTTGAAATATCGGAAGCAAATTTCAGCACGAAATAAAATATGAAATAAATTTGGTTATAATTTGAATGAGTTGTTATATCCACGTCTAATTACGTGTGTTTTAATTTTCATCGTCTTTCGAAGCCATTATGATGCATTAATTTTTTTCAATGCATTGGAAGTCAAGTTTGAATGGTTTGATCAAATCTGATAACTCAATGTTGTTTTGGAGTGAAATGTCTTACTTAGGACAATGAAATATGTGCAAAATCATCAATCATCATCATCAATCGCTTCAAGGGTAAATCCTTCCAAACAGCTTAATATGATATCTGAGCTGTTTTGTTGTTCAGATTTGCTTTCCTTTTAGCTTCAGCATAATTATACTACACACTTGTTCTATTGGCCATTTTGACGGCCAATCAAGTGTAGTAATATTATTGTTCATTTTGAACGAAGTGTATAATGCACTGCGTTGCTTTGGATCGTGGGCTTCTTGTAATATCCATGATATAGTCTCTTGGTCGCATTCTAACTGCAGCAAGATTTCCAGTAAATAAACACAAATTTTCAAAACCCTGATGTTTTACGATCCGTTTGAAAATGTTTGTTTTGTTGATCATGCACGGTATTATATTTTTACTAATTGAATTACCATTGAGGTTTTCCACAATCGTTTTTCCTTGACATTGAAACAAATTAATTAAAAAAAATCCTATAACCTTAATAATTCATTCAAAACTGAAAACAGAGATGTAGAGACAATTCATGTTCACAACGACGTATGTAGGTAAATGTGATGCTGCTGATCATATTTTATATTTATTGTTCATTCTTTAATACTTGTTTTATTGGGAAGCTGAACACAAGTTACGGTGGTTTACCCCATTGTAAATTTCCATTTCTTTTTAAATTTTTGGGTCACATTCACTATTTTTTATTTTATCGAAAGATTCACAGCCAGCAAAAGTATCTAAAAATTCTTCGGCCAAGCACAAAACATAGATTCTTGGATCCGTCAAAGTTCTGCGACTCATTTTTCATCGAACTTTTTTTTTCATAATATCTAAAGTTTGCAATAAGGTGTGCGGTGGCTTTCCAGATTACTTCACTTGCCACGGCTTACACTTCGAATCAAATGTCTGCAGTTTGAACTTTAACTTCGCAAATAAATCCATCATTTGCACTAAAGCAATAAAACAAAGGTACATTCCACTGACCCAAAACTTAGTTGCTTTCAAAAGCCACTCGAGTCTCTTCTGACATTTCTTGACTCTTAGGTTACTTTTGAACGAATAACATAATATAGTTTTGCCACCGCCCATCTTAGCTTATTGTTTTCAAAATAAAATACTGTCACTATACCATCTTCCTGGGCAAATGGGATAAATGCATTAATAATCGTAATAAAATAATCATGAATATACAACTGTCAATGAAATTTGCTTAATTTATGCAAGCGTCTATTAATATTACTGCTTTTGAAAAATAATTCTGCGCATTTTTCGCATTTCTCATGTAACTTATTCGAAATTATTTCATACTCCACGGAAAATATGAAGAAAACAGATTGTGTATACATACATATTCATTGGAATATATTTTGTTGAATGATGGAACTCAGTTTCCTCTTTGTTTATAGTACCGTCAACTACTTTAGTCAATAATTATGTACTCTCTTTTGGGATGCATGTGAAAATACTAATGAAATTGTAAAAAACATATTATTGCATCAGAACACTAGATTAGTTCTTGTAATTTAGCATCACTTCGTTCAATTATGAGAGCAAAGATTACATAAACAAATCTTGCATCCAAAGCGCCTTTCATAAATGGAAATCAGTCCATAGCTGTATTTGATTCACTTATTGAACTCAGGATTTTGGAACTATTTAGTGAATTGAAAATATGTCGCAGACGGTTCATAGAAGATACTAACCTTTCAGTTGCCGTCCTAATTGGTCGCACGGACTTTTTTCGAGAACGCACATTATCTGCCTGCTAACAATAACTTGGTTGTTGAGAAGTCGAGTAATATTTTTATCGTCTCCCACAACAGAAGGTACAGCCAGCAAGAACATACATATTGTTACACTTATGCTCAAATTCAATACTACCTTGGACATTTTTCAAGCGCTAATAGCAACCTTTACACCCGAATACGAAACTATTTTTCCTCAAAACGTTTGAACACAAACTCTCACAGAGATTCAACACTAGCTAGTATAAATAAAAAACCCACGGGTCATATAAACAGCTCGAAAGTGTCTCAATAACGAATGCATGAGCTTGCACTGAGGCAGGAAAGTCCCTTATAGAACGAAAAAGGACCGACATGATCCACTGGTCCGACGCAAAGCATATTACATCCACATTTTAATTAAAGTGTATTGCGAATGCAGTCGAAAAATGTCCCCAGTGAATAATTTCTTAATGGATCACAGAGCCTACAAATTCTTTTAGTTTCACTTGCATAAATCAAATCGAGGACAATAGTCCTCTATCTGTACGACAATAAAATAAAAATTGAATTCAAGTATGCCTTAGTAAAATAAAATAAGATATTAACTAAAGCTTTAATAAAAATAATAGTTTCTTAGTATCAGTATGTCTGATTTATTTTGTGACACATCTTAAGTCTATAGACTTCTTATTTTTGTCTCCTTATTTCGTGTGGAAGAATTTCCGCGGCCATCATACTTATGTGTTTTTTATTATTATTTACAGACGCGCTCATCTCTTATAAATTTTACCACTTTGGTGTACATTTATGTATTTTGTTGAATTTCAATCAATAAAATTTTAATTTGTCTTACACAATCCAAATGCTTGCTTTACATTTTCATTCAATGCTGCGATTCCAAACATTTACACTTAAATATACCCCTTTATGCTAAATTGAACTTTGGAGTAAATTTCCTTGAGAATGTAAATATTCACCTAAAAATATCAGCGTAGGACTTTTCCCCGGCCAGAAAAGTGTAATTGGTAACGACGATAAATTGAACTGTGGAGTAAATTTTCGGAACTCCCCCTTGCAGCGCCAGTATTCCCGTGGCGCACTTTGCAGCACCGCTGTGTTCCGGCCAGAAGTGGCTGGCGGACGAACATAACCCCACAAAAGTTTTGACGATTGTCAAATGTCACATCACGACGACAAAACGGGGTTGCACTTTTTGGCAGTAAACAGCTGAGTGTAGCACTTAAATTCATTCGAAAGGATCCTACAAAATGAAAAGTGTTATCATTCTTAAGTCTGAATCGGATAGTTCGCAGTACTACGCAAGTTTGCTCGCCGAAAACAACTTCAAAGCTATCTTCGTTCCAACTTTGGATTTTGGATTCAAGGATCTCGAAGCCTTGCAGGAAAAGTTGGTATCTCCGGATAAGTACTCCGGCCTTATATTCACAAGCTCTCGCTGTGTAGATGCAGTTCAGAATGCCTTGCGCGGGATCCCTTTGCCAGAACAATGGAAGCAGTTACATAATTACAGTGTCGGCGAGATAACACACAATTACGCGAAGTCCTGCCTTGAATTGAGCTGCCTCGGGAAGAAAACAGGCAATGCCAGCAACCTGGCGGATTTCATCAAAGATGAATTCATAGGAAACAAGTGTCTACCGTTCCTCTTACCGTGTGGCAATTTGCACACGGACGAGCTCCTTGTGAAGCTGGTTGATGCTGGATTCGCGGTCGATGCTTGCGAAGTGTATGAGACCATTCCACACCCTACTCTTGCTGAAAACTTAGGTGCTGCCCTCGGCGCAGATGCGGAGTACATAGCATTTTTTAGCCCGTCGGGGGTTAATTGTTGCTATGAGTATTTTGTCAAAAATAACGTCAACATTGCCAACAAAAAACTTGTGGCGATCGGCCCCAGCACCCGCAAATGTATGGAGAGCAAAGGGATTCCTGTATTCAGGACAGCAGAGAAGCCTTCCGTCGAGGGGCTGATCAAGGTGCTGATAGATGTGGATAATCAACCCCGGAAACCTTTTGATTAAACTGGAAGGCGCAATGCCAAAAATTTGAAGCTCCACCAAAGCGATACGCTGATCGTGCATCCTTGTGTTAATCGTCACTAAAATAAAATCAATTCCATTTGATTTGGCCACTTGCACTAGGACTATGTAACTCTAATACTAGATAACTTGGAAACTGAATTCTACTCTCATCTTGAACTCAAAACAAGCTTGTCTAAACTGCCTTCGCGGATGTGCTTTGTTTCCACCACATCCATTCCGTCGTGAAGAATTAGTTTTTCAAACCTTGGCCCTGGTTCTAATGAGCAATACTATTTTGTTTGATGGCTTAGGTTTGAATTTTTAAGAAAGCAATAGCGACATGCAAGCGTAAACAGCGTAGGTAGTTGAGGGTAGGTTGTTGGCCTAAGAGCTATGTAAGATTCAATGTATAGAATATAGTTGAGACACTATCGCATCTAAAAGGATGCTGCCCACAACTTTTCCTTATTTGACAAAAGATTTTTTCATTAAATTGTATGAGAAATTGGTGTTCAAATGATACTATCTTGAAATTTGATATTGATTGATTTTGCTGTAAAAAATGTTATTCTAAATTTATCGACCCAAAGCTATTGCAGATCAATCGTTTTAGCAGGATTTTATCTTGTCTATGATTTCAACATCAATGCTTCTGATGTAGTGTGATGCAGTCGCCCTCAGCAAAAGTTAGATACTCGTGAAAACAGTTTTATGTTGTATTGACATGATATACACATTGTCGGCCAAAACAATGGGCACCAATTGCTTGAAAGAAATGCTTAATGCCTTGCTGCATGGATTTCTTGTTTCCTTTTAAAACTTTTTTATGTTGCTTGTTGACGATTCAGAAGCCTCAAAGCGTTCGACCGGCATTTTACACATGCAATAGATAGGACAGCTATGAAAACATTTTTAACCCTAGAACGTACACCCATTTTTAGCTCACACTAAAGCTTATTATGAGTAAAATTTTACAGGTAAATAGAGCAATATCCCAATTTTTATTTAACATTCAAATATGTTTAATTATTAATAATAAAAATATCAGAATCCACAGATAGTTAGTAGTAGGTAGTTTGCGCTTCCATCCTCGTCTTTTCATTTGTGTTCCGGGTTATTTTTTGTATCATTTGTGAAAAGAAAAGTTAAAATATTATCGTGGAGAGAATACATGCTGGCTGAAGGCGCAGAGTCAGATTTACCATGAATAATGTTCCGATTAGGTAGTTTACCATTTGCGAAATATATTGGCTTCATTTTCCAAACAATGGGATCTTGTTTTTTTACCTTTCATTTCATCAAAACCAAGATTATTCACATAAAAAGATTTAGATGAAATGTGTATGGTAGATGCTATCTCGGCATGTGTTGCTACATTAATTTTTGGATTAATTTCACTTACGGAACTAGAAATGGGCTGGATCATTGCTTTTGCCTTTTTCTTTTTGACCGTGCAAAGGACTCGCCGAACAACTCTTACACACAATTCCGTGAAATGTATTGAAGTAGAAGCCATATTACGCCTAAACATAAAATAAACAGATAAAACTTTATTTTCGATTGAGTTTAACTGCAAAAATGTGCGTTCAATTGCTGCAGAGGTTTGTGTAGAACTTGGCAGATGTTAATAAATCATACCCTCATTTAAAACAAACCCATTTCCTAAACAGAAAAATTGTCACCCATTATCTGTCCATTTGCATGAATTGATTAATTTTATAATTATTTGCGAAGTTTAAAATTAATAATCGATTTAATGATTCATTTGCGGATCCAAGTACAGACTCAAAGAACGAATTAATAAAGTAATAAATCAGTCATTTCAGACAGCTCTAAGAAATGTCATATATCTCTTAGTTACCCTAGAAAGCATTCAGCCAACTTCATTGAAAAACGCTCCTTTTATCATTATAAATCTGAATATTTTTCAATAGCAATCGTATATGTTTTATGAGGGTTGGTTGAAATGTGATGTTGATCAAAATGGACATTGTTGGTTCTTGTTTCATCTTCAATAGTACGTAATTAAGATTATTTTGTAAAAGTCCTTGAAAAATAATAGTTTTGACCCGGAATACAAATACAAACACTGATAAAATGGCCCAAAAGATAAGAAAAAACGAATTAAAAAGCACACCAATAAACAATTTGATGATAAATGATATTTTGATTATGGTTTATTAATAACGAAATAATTAATATTAACTGCATCAATCACATGCATCCAAAATAACCAACAATTTAATAAGAAAATTAAAGCAATCATAAATGTCCTCAAATAGGCATGCACGATTGATTCTGTACAACCGCCTTTTGCTATTCGTTTTCAGCAAAAAAAGAACATCTCTCGTAAGTTTTTTAGCTAACATCGTCATAAAAATGAAGATAACTTTTCATTGCCATTGGCGTGAAATGTTACAATTCGCTCATCGACTTCTGCAACATAATCAATTTAGTTCGTTTAGTATTGTTTTGTTAATGTTACTTACCAAAAGAGCTGCCCCGCCTCAGCGCCGGCAAAAGTCGTGGATTTGTTTCGTTAAAGCATTCTAAAGCGTCTCTTGATCTATTATCATAGACATCTCCTCCATATAGAAAACTACTTCCCGGTGAATAAGGATTAGTACTGGTTGGAAAGAGCGTGGGAACTACTTGGTGTGGCGATGGGAACATTGTTATATCTATATCTTGCGATTGCGTTAAAATATTCTGCTTGTCTTCATTCTGCATCGACCAACTAACAAAAGTCTTCATGAGGGTCAATCGGGATAGTAACGTTAAGAACATCACAAATACTATAAGTACAGCTATAGTCATCCCGCCCCAAAAAAGAACTAGGCCATTCGTTCCTGGCGGATTGTAGCTTGGAAAACTGTAAAGCTTAAATATTGATCGCCCAAATTCACCCCACATTGCCTTTAAATGTTCTACGGTCATTTCTTCAGGAAAATTGAACTCCGATCCGCCTAAAGGATTTTCCGTTGTCAAGAAACCAACTTCGTTTTCCTTTAACAAAAGAATTCTAAATGTAACTTCAACGCAATTAGCGTTATTTGGCCACAGACTTGAGCATTCAGAAACAGCAGCGAATGCAACGTGTTGAGGGTGGCAAACCTCTAACGAAAGATTGTGCTTTGCTACATATTTGTTGGCCGCATCGCATAACAGCTGACGAAATAAGTACCAAGTTTGATTGTTTTGCAATCGCTCTTCAACAGCCAAAATTATTGAATGAGTCGAAAGATTGTCAGGATCAATAGCTACTTCTGTAGGTGGACTTGTTGTGAGCTCTTGTTTTTCTCCAAATGGAGTATAGGTCAAACTAAATCCTTTGTGATCATGGCCATTGACTGAGTTGCTGCTAAATTCTATTCGCAAATGATCTGTGCGTAAATATCGCATCTTCAAAGGTGCTTTCAACCGCCCCGTTAAAATAATTCCCGGAACCTTCAGCATAAGATCAACCTCGTCTAGATAAATTTTTAGAAAGTCTGTGTTGGACGCAATGTCTAAAACTCCGATGACCAATTCGAAGCCAGTGGCATTTTTTGTTTTTAGGCTGAAAGAGAATAGATAAACATTTATTGAAAATATCGTGTTGATTTCGATTCAAAACGCATGTAATTACATTTTCAAATGTTTTTATCCCGCTTAATCATTACCTACCTTACCTATAGATATAAATTGAGGTATGTAATTGCACTGACATAAAATATTCTAAAGATATTTCAAATCGCCAGTTGATTGTATGTATGATTATATCGTAGACTACGAGGTATGGTTACGTCCATATCTTTTGTATAAAAAGCCCAATTGTAATGACTCGGCCGAGGGACATAGCTACAGCAGACTGAAATTTTGTCCTGGTGGACTAAGGTAGGGCCTGGCTCTAGGGAAATTCCTTTTCAGTCAAATCTTAAAATATGACCGTACTTTGTTGTTCAGTAAGTGGCAGTGAGACTTGTAGGTCATCGGAAGTTTACAATATATAAACGTAGAAATGTAGGTACCAATTATAAAAACGCTTATTTCAAATCAGCCAACTACCTCATCTTCTATTCCTTTCACACCATCCACATAACCAAAAGTTTTATAATACAAATGTGTGATATTCATGGCCCATATTATTAAGAAATATTCTAGAAATGTAAAGAAATTGAGGAGAAAAATTTTGGCCGGTAGAGATCCCTCATTAGAATTTGTACAGGTTTTGACCTCATCGTTGAGGTTTTTCCAATTTTGCGGAAAATCTTGCATATGCTTGGCTATTGTTTTCGTTTTCTGCAACGTATTTTTAATTTCGACTCAATATCGTTCGATCGGGTAGTTATGGAGATTTGCTCTTTCGAGCGTGGTACTGTTGCCCTCGTACCACTTCATTGTCGCTTTAGCGCGATGAATGGTAACCAAAGCAGACCAACATTTTTGGGATATTTCATGATTTTCATGAATGGCTTTAGACTCTTACCTAAGGAATCTTCAATATGCATTGCTAAGTTTACTCTGCTTCCACGATAAACTCCGTCAATCTCACAGCACACTTGCATTTCTCCAGCCAAATAAAATCTTTTTTAGGAATCTTTTTAATTTTCTTGGTCTTTTGTTTAGGACTAATACCGCTCTTAAATTTCGCAGCATGAAACTCCTGCCCATGGGTTGCTTGATATTGACTTGAGCTTTCTACATTTCGAATAAAGGTTGAACGGACCTCAATCGGAATGCTGCAGCTTTTTTTCTTCTGGCATAAAGCGATGCTCAGTGCACCGCGGAATTTCTGGGTAGTAGTTCTCTCATCGGTTATGCCGAAAATGGGACTTTAGTACCTACAGCTTCCACGCGTGGTTTGTTGAAAATGTGGAATATTTACAGACCCCACGAGCGACTGTATGATTTTAGAAAAACGCTTGTACTTAACGGTAAAGATAGGTTGCGTTGTATAAAAACATGGAATCAATTTTGGTAGTTCTCTTACAAATTTTGCGATCGAGATTTGGCCTCCTTTTCCTTCTTCTTGGATCAGTCTGGAATTTTTTGAAAGTAACTGATGACGTTGTTTTACTCTTCGTAGTTCAGTTTTTGCTACAACATCGCATGTCAGACAGATCTATGTTGGAAATGACCAAAAATGTTTGTATCGTCTATCTGTTGAGCCTCATTTTCTGTGCAACCCAGACCTTTTAGCCTCAAAAAACCCTTTTTAAACTTGGATAAGATCTCTCTTTTGAACACGGATGCGCAGACGTCACTGACGACTTTTGAGTATGTACCTATAATTTTGATTCCCTAAGTACTTGGAAGTAATTAAACCACACAGTTCCACAGCTTCCACTGAATTTTTCTCCCTATTTATAAAAAACTTCGTGTAGCATTTGAAATCTCTAGAATTTATGAAATTTTGGAATTTGGAAAATAAATAGTGATTTTTAATGTAAATAACAATAACAACACTATCATTTCTAAGCAGACTGAGGGTCCTCACTTTATGTTGCCGCCAACGGGTTTAGTCCACCACTATACGGGTTGCATGTACATATACAGATGTACATATACTAAAGTAAAGTTTAAATATAAATTATAATTCTAGGCACTTACTTCCAGGTTTCGTTACCCACAGGGTACGGGTTCGGGTAGTTTTCAGACGTTATTTCAACTACATCCTGGTTCTTTTTCAATGCTTCATATAACGTGATATCGTCGGTGCCGTTTGAGTTAGATTTCCGCTGCAGTCGCTGCAGTGTACTGACCTGGGAGTCATCGATGTGTAATTGCATTGCCTCCATTTGATGCACTTCTTCCCTCGCTGCTTGATCAAGGCAGTTGGAAGTGGCGCCTGCAAAAACCAGTGACAACAACAATTGAAATTTTAACCGCAAAATATGTACGTGCTATCTATATGTCCGTGTATACATATCATCTTCCGATTTTTTTAAAGTGTTTGAATTTGGGCGCTTTGTTCAATCAGAATGCTTGAAACCATAAAATACAATTTTATGAAATAGCGATAGTGCCTATTGGTTTTTAACTGTTCGGAAAAATGTGATTATTTCGAAACCCGGGAGTTCTGTATGTGCAAAACCATTTAATGTGGATATGGCTCCCTTTTGAAATCATTTTGCATTTTCATTGTAGGCCTGGGAAATTGTTTTGTCCCGAAAACTAATTAAGCGACACCAACTTGTACAAACTTTATATAAAAAGTGTATGGGCATATAGGCATCGTGAATCTTAGTTTCGATAGCATTTATCATAAATATGTATTTGGAATATTTACAACGCTTTTATTTCCATATATTTCTGAATTGCATTGCCGGTTGGTTGTAGTGGCAGCCCCTTTTTTCCAAAGGTGGCTCACTTAAGCCACGATAGGCCCATTGTGGTGCATTGCCGGAAAATTAAAAATTTCTAATGTTTGAGTGATGAGTGGTTCAAGCAGATTCAAGTTCTTAATTTAACTTCCGATAAACTAGACAACTAGCTTAAATTCAATAATAATCAATATTTGCGTCAAACACTCTACCACATTATTTTCTGACTTCAAGAACAAACATATGTTTCGTTTTCGAAACACTCGTCTAATACATATTAACCTCGTCGTTACTTTGTGTACCTATACACGCACCTGTATGGTAATCACTCGTTTACAAGAAAATTCTGATTAAAACTGAAGAATTCAAATAATTCCTACATGCAACAACTATTTACATAATCATGTAAGCCAAATCTCATGCAATAAATAAAAATTAAAAATGTTTCTATGATAAGACTCAATTTAAAGGGCTTACAATACCTAGAATTTGTAACAGAATTGCTAATTTTTCAGCGCCACAAAAACACAAAATTTCAGGAAATCAGTGCAAGCTTATGTGACAATAAAAAATAACATTGATTCAGAAAAAGATAAGAACTATGGGTTTCTGAAGTTAATTTAAAGAATTCTAGCCATCTAAACGAAATGATCGTAAAAATGATATGCACCGATATTGGTGTAAAGTGTAAGCTTCGATAAGTAGCTCCTAAATATGTTGTGATAAGATCAACAGAACACCAACAAGTTCCGATCTTGTTGAGTCATCTTATACTGATCCCGCTGGCGATGAATGCAATATTATTCATCGTTTTATTCTAGTGAGTGATCTATAGCATATCGAACGACAATCACGGAATCCTAGCAGCAGCTCGCTGTGTTCGTCAAAGCTGTCCTTCCAACTCTTTCTCGATACTCTCCAAGGCCTTACTCCTTGGATCCTGATCAAGAAGCATTTTTTTGGCATCTTTATGTTTAGCCATTAAGATTGAAATACTTTAACTGCGATTGACTGTACATGATGATGCTGAATATCAACACTAACTACACAAACAACAGTTCAGACCATATAGAAAATTTCATATATTGTATTTTACATTAATAATATATAAATACTTATTTCAACTTACCAAAAGCAATGAAGAGATAAAATCTTATGTACCTCATATTTGAATAATCTTTAAATTTGTTGCTGCTCACTTAAAACTCGTTCTCAGAGAAAAGATGACAGCCAGAAAACAATTAGAAAGAAGAAATGCTGGAAACGCCCTTATCTGAAATGACGATTGATAAGACAATTATCAGCTATGCAGATAAGATATTTTTAATGAAGATGTTCACTTTCTTTTACTTCAATCAAATATTTTCCAATAAACAAACGTTCAGTAGACGCTTGTTCGCAGAATTATTTTAAACATTTTGACATGGTTCTTAATGGACGTCAAATCAAATATCAATTCAATGACTCCAATAACTTTCTTGTTAAATCTAAAACACTAATCTTCTAAAGCAAATAAAACTTTGGATAATTCTTCATCCGATGAATTCAATGTATGTAGATTAGTTCGGGTGTAATTAAAAAAAGAAGTCACATTATTGGACACAAAGAAAGTGTTATTAATAGACATGAATATTGATAAAGCTACTTCGAATGGTAAAAGCAGAAATAATACTACTTATTTAATTTTTCAGTGGATAGGATACAACTAAAAGAAAGAAATAATATTAAGCCCGAAAACAAGAATTAAAATAAAATTTAAGAATTATAAATTTTCTATGCTTAGTTAGATTTCTGGTAGAAACACGACTGGTACTAGCTTCTTTAAAATTTGCTTCATTTTGGATGAGCTGTGGTGATTTTTTCCTGATGAGGTCCGACCGGAGTGACTGCAGATAAAATCGAGATACATACCTCGACTACAAAGTTTCACCGTAAAAATGGCCCATTAAGAAAACTGTTCATCAGTTTATTTTTGGGTTTTTTCAAAGTAATTTTACTTTTCGGTGGGTTTGTGAGCAAAGATACATAGCTCCGATTAATTCAGGCTTGAATTTGAATTACCGTCAATGCTTTCATAACACAAGTGCACGAATAAAAATGTGCTTTTTGCAATTTTTAACATTAAAGGTCAATGGTTACTTTCTTTCGAACCTTCCTGGTTGTTATTCGTTTAATACAAATCTGAGGCAAAGTGAGGCATTTATTGTCATATTTGTTTAAAGCCTTTTGATTATTTTTTACGCTCTGAGGTGATATTAATGTGTGTGTGTGTGTGCGTCAGTCTATTCCCCGCTTTGATACAGTTTCTTCTTCGCGTTCGTTGCAACTTGTTTAAAAAAACGTGCTCTTCGTTTCAGAAGATTTTGAACTGGTCCGTCTCTGAAGTTCTAAGCCCTGGATACATTCAATGTGTTTCGATTACATTTAGTTTTGTGCTTTTTTGCATAGTTTTGTTCACTTCTCGATGTTGGTAGGAAAACCACAACTAGAAGAAGCAATTCAATTAATTTAATTGACTTGAAACGCAAACGGAATTGCATATTAGCCATTGTAGACCTATTGCTGAAAAGCTTTTAAGATACGATGTGTGATATCAGATAGAATCAGTGGGATGAGGACAAAATCAACTGAATATATTATTCCCATCTTTAGCCATTGGGTAAATAGGAATTTATTTGAATGCAAAATTTGTTATAGAACTTGAGTTACTCGTTAACTGATTTTCGATTCATTTAAATAAACTGGAAATGGATAGGGTCCCTGGCCCCAATGATTAAAATTTAATTGCTTTTAGTCTCTCGCTGTTCAACATAAATTAAAACCTCGCTAATTCTATTAGTTCTGGAGATTGAAATGATAAAAGTCCAGGAGATCATTCTGGTGGTATAATTTGATATTATTATGTTTGGCGCATTCGGTGACTAGATGCTTTTTAAAGAACGAGGTTGCCTAGATCGAACGACAAAACACAACTTCTTCGTCGGTGTCTTTTTAAAAAATTCTAAACTTTCCGCAAAGATTTTTTTTGATAACTAGTAAGGCGCCGAGCGGGTTATTTAAAATAAAATGAAAAACTCGCTTTAGGAGGGTTTCACATTATTTTTGTAAAACAAGCGATTCCCTACGAAAATGCCCAGCTCATTTTTTTATTTATTTCTTTTCTCGCATGCTTAAAAAATGTGAAAATTGCAAAACTTCAAAAAAAATTGAATGCCTTTGTAAGAAAATAAGAGGAGGATCTTTTGGTTTACGAGGTAAAGATATCAAAATTGTCCGATCTCTAAATTATTATGAGGAGCCATTGCACTGGGCATTTCACCTTAGCACTAAGAAAAACCTGAAAAAATACGTCTGAATTTTTTTTATGGATCTTCAGTTTAGATAAGTTTATTATCAATATTAATTCAGAAATAAAGTTTGATAAAATTCATGTAACAGCGACATAGAAAATTTGATAAGATTTATGGACCTAAATTTGATGTAAAGTTTTAAACATAAAGTTCCAAGCCACTTCGCATATCAAAGACCTTTCTGTCGGAATCAAATCGATATGCCAACAATCCATACTTTGTATCGAGTCGCGAATAACTGTCGTGGATGGACATCGTTTGTGAATACACTCCATACAACAACCCAGTGGGACCAGTAATGCTTACTGCATCGATTCCGTAATCATTGTTCGGAAGCTAATACGGATCGTTTTCGCAATACCGCATCGATTACTTTAACATGGCGATGTCATTGGCAGGATCCGTGCTAACTCCATTTCGCATTACCAGGTAGCGATGCTGGAATCAATGCCTCAGAATGTGTTCCGTAATGCTTACTTGGTAATCGGTTCTGGAAGGCATCCATTCCACACAATATGTTACCATCGCTTCATTTTTGCATTACTAGGTAATGTATAGAAATTTTCAATCACTCATCGACTACTTTTCAGATTCCCTATGCATTCTTTTGGAATGCATTCCATTTTCAAACATAAGCATCGATGAAATCATACATTACCAAAGAATTGATTCCAAAAAGTCCGACTGGGTACTTAGATACATACACATACTTTTAATATATTTTGAACCCAATTAATAATAAATTCACGTGAATACAACATTTCATCACATGTTTCTTTCGCTATTTTCGAAGATAATGCTAATAAGCACCACAAACGACGAGACAAGCTATAGTCGTTGTGGCTTCCGAACATGCCACAATTCTAAAACGAAGACATTTCCCATTAATTTTAAGCGCGGTGCTCTTAATCTATGCGAGCGGCAGACTTCCTGCTGCGGCATTAATGAATGGAATACATCACCAGGAATGGAAAATATCTTTTACAGAACATGACATGTAACATGATTGCATATCTCATTCCCGACAACATATTTTATTTTCTCGATGGCGAGGCCAATAATTCATTCGTCGGCCCACGATTCTGCCCGAGCTGTTCTAATGGCTGTTTGCCAAACAATAACTGCAGAAGGACAGACAAACGACGCGGAAACAGACCTGCTCGAGTAATCCAAACGGCATTTGTGACCAGCTGGCTTGGGGATACATCAAGAGCACAATTAAGCCATTGGACACCTCTGATACCTTCGCGTATCTGCAATCTGAGCCTAGGCATACGCTGGATGTTGCCCAGCCAGGTCCGTTTTGCGTGTTCTCCGATGGTCGGTACCTATTGGCAGGCTGTCACAATTTGCTTCCACTCTTTTTACTAGCCTGCCACGAAGGCTTATGATGTGCTAGATAAGAGCCAACTGAACTGAAATACTTTGCCGGGCCTCGTTGACATTCCGAGCAGCTACAAAAAGCAAAGATTGTGTGGGCTTTCTCGAACAACTTTTCAGGTTTTTTTCTGCCCCGAGAATTGCCTTGAAACGCAAGGTGGCCTCCTTGATGCCGCTGAAGCTTCTGATCCAAGCTACCTAAAGGCGAGTTCACATTCGTAGGCACCGGACGCGTTCCGAACATTCACCAATGGGCGAATGTTTGGGCTCACTCAAATTCGTCGTTTTCCGAAATAGCGCCACCGCTCGCAAGGCCGTCCTCGTCCTGGTCTAATAACAGAAGCCACTCGTTGAGCTCGAGCTCAACGCCCAGTATGAGTTCGGCTATACGCGGACTGTCCATCCACACTCATACGAATCAGCCGATTTTCATGCGGCCTTCGACGAGTATCTATACCTACGAATATGGGTCCCCTTAATAACCTTTGTAGATATTGTAACGCAATCACTTTTAGGATTTATTACTTAGTGATGGAGTCTTGGGCATTTATGATCATAAGGACGGTGATTGGCATGCTGCTCAACCTTTTTTCTAAATAAATGGATGCTGCCCTGTACTTGATTAGACTTTATGTGCAGCATGTTGAAAAAGTGTCTCATTGGTTGAAGTGTAAAATTAAATAAATAAATAAATAAATAAAAATAAATAAATAAATAAATTGAAAAATATTCGCAGAAACAATGCATGAATACGTATAACCAGGACCTTATTTATGTTTCAACAGCCCGTATCCGATTGCCACTTCCACTCGTCTTAAATTCACTAAAGCAGATAAAAAAACAAAAACAACTGCTGAGTGCAAAACTTTTATTAAGAAATATGAAAACAAAATTCTACCTTAAAACATATTCACCGCTCATCAAACTGATTTGTTGCTTTTAATTGAACGTGGTACAAACTGGTGTCGTACGTACACCTATACTTAATTGACAGCCATGAAACTCTTTTTTCATTTCTATAAAAAGAAATACATTTGAAACAAAAAGATTTAAAAAGGCGACCAATTTTTAACCGTAGTTTGCAGGAGGTATATAAGTTTTTGTTCAACCGTATACCGAAAGTTTACCATCGGAATGTTTGTAAGCTACAAACATTCAATTTATATAATAGCCAACCTAGCTATTGTCCTGTAGTATTCGTAAGAATCAGGACACAACTCCTTGTTCATTCGAATAAATAAAAATTTATCGCCTTGCGATAATTGCGCGCCACCGAAAGAAAAAAATTCAAATATTTCCAAAATACTGTCGTGTTCCAATCAAAATCCTTGCTGAATGGTCAGATTATTCCTACTTGTTAGAATTTTGGTCGGATATACTTCCAGTCTAGATACACGCATAAAAAATCCATCGCGACTAGCCATAAATATGCGGATGTTAAGTATCTGTAGCAATAAGCAATTTACTGACACTAGGATCTTACAATATGTGCGAGAGAGATGTTTTGAACGTGCTCAGAGAGACTCGTGCTCCAATTGGTATCCTGGTTCTTAACATTTCCATGGTTCGGAACAAAACCATTGGTATAGCATTTTTCAGAGTGTTTTTTATGAGTGAATATTAGTTTTTAGTGCACATTGTGCATGTACGGCTTGACATCATTGTAGAATCCTTTTGGTACCTATGCATGCCGAAATGAAGTTATCCTTCAACTTAGTCATATGTATGTTGCTTTTTGTGTTTGATCTAGCGGATTTCACGATTTTAATAAAAACTTCTAGTCACCGATGTAGATCGAGAATGAAAATATATTTGAAGACAACGATACTGCTGAATCGATTTGAACGCATTTCCTCTTTTTTACCAAAACATTTGTTTCGTGTTCATCCATCAATTTGATTTTCTTTCAATATCATGCAGAAGAAGACAATTCTGCCAAAAATTAAAAATTCATATGAATCACTGCCCTCACAACTTTACATTGAAAATCTTTTGAATCGATTCATCTGGAAATGATCTTTTGGGGTTTGGACCACTTTTCTTTTCACAACGTCGCATATATCATCATCACAGTGATCAATTTTATAACAAAAATTGTAACCAAGAAAGTATCGAAGCTGGCAGTAAAATTTAAAACCATGTAGTCATGCGATGTAAACTCATATATGCCGGTAATTGTGTCAACGAATGGCTGCCAGTTAAATTTTAGTGACCAGTGACTAGAAACTCAGTACTTTTCCATGAAAATTTAACAGAAATTATTTTTCAATTTGACCTAACACTTTGTCGATGTTTTTCAATAATGAAACAATGTCCAATAATAATTTATTTACTCACCATACTATCAATATTGCGACCATAGCACAATAGGCTAAATAATATTTTTAAGCCTTTCATAATTTAAACTTCAATGCCTTGCAAAATAGTATGCATGGGTGGCGGTCGTTATTCTTCACATGACGTGATTATCTCCATACAACCTTGCCTATCCTCGCCTTTGCGACTGACACACTTTCGCTAATTGATGGCTCGCGCAGATTAGCCCTCTAAATCAAGCTCAATAGCCCCCGTACTTGCTTTGGGGCCCGCACTAGAGTGTCAGGTACCGCCTCTGCCACATTGAACATAATGGTTTGCTAGCTGCCTTTCCCAGGTGATCGGATAATGATCTAACCCGTGCACTTTCCTTGGCTAAATTTGCTAGTAGTAGGTACACACGCATAGGAATTATCTCTAATTGGACCGTAACTTGACATCATATCTGGCAAACCAATGCTTTGCGTCGTTCACTTACTTATTCTAATAAGTTGAGCGACAAGTGGAATGGAGTCTCGAAAATTATATTGCGCCTAACGCGTCGCCTCAGGGGCTCGGCGAACCTCGGAGTCTCTACCTCTTATCGATACAGACAGGCGAATGCTGCAAACCGGCCAAGAAAAATCACTTTCCAGTGCGATTAAACGTTCATGAACGCCTGAGTACTCAGCCAAATCATCCGAAAACTCTGTCCACGATCATTATTTTTGAATTTATGTCCACAAAACAATGACGTGTCAAGCTTGATCCTCGTGATGTGTATTTTTGTGGGGCTTTTGTCTGCATTCAACTATTCTCTTACTGATATACATACCAGAGCGCGCAAATATTGGCTTTGTATGTAATCCTAGCAATACATTTGTACATTTGTAAGCAATACAAACTCCTCCACACCGAATACATTCTAGATATTCACTCCAATAGTGTTTATTTATTTATTTACAGATCGATCTAATTATTCATGATACGCACATCCGTGTTTGTACAAAGAGGACAAAAATAAAGGAAAAAATGATTCGTTGAAACGAAGAAAAGAAAACTTTGAGGACCCAGGGCCAAATTGAAGTGAGTCATACTGTCTCATTATCCTAAGCAAAGGCGAGTTGAAATAAACTCTCAAGTCACCAATGGGCGATTTTAAAAAGTTAGAACTCCTAATGTTATGACAAAGAAGGCGCAGTGCAATGTTATCGGAACCTAACTTGAACAGGAAACATTGTTCAAGTACGATTCTGCAATGTAGAAGTGTAGAAAGTTATAAAATATACAAGCAATCCGAATAATTAGAGTTATAATTAGGTCCGTGTAAATTTACGTTGGATACATTCAAGCAGTGCGCAATCACAAGCATAGTTAGGAGACAAACAACTGATGCTTACTGACCAGGATTTGATAGAGTGTTGAGGAAATATTTATAGTGAAGAAATGTTGCAGGGATCGAAGAACGAAGCTAAACATGCGAGATGCACGATTGATTATATCAGCGTAGTAAACATTGAAAGGAAGTCTTCCATCAAAAGTAAAGCCTTTGGCCCGAAAGGTAACAGGTATTCTGGTTTTTTGATATATAATAGTCCTACTTTCCCTGATTATAAAAACATAAGTCTGCCAACTGGGTGTTGCGGGGTTTGCGGGATATGAATTTCGAAAGCTGCAATTTTTAATAACGGTATGTGATTTTTGATAAAAGCTGGATTTTGAAAATATCAAAAACAAGTATTTTTAAGGCTTAAAAATTGAGAGACTGCCGGTTCGAAACTGCAAACCAACGTTTTTAAAATTATTTTCATATTATATTCCAACAGATGCGACAAATGAAAATTTGTGTCTGTAATGCAAAACTCCTAGACTCAGATTGTACAAAAGGAGTTAGTATGAAAAAATGTTGAGTGTAAAATCGAAAAGTTAACAATGTACAAGGCCAGCCTTAAACAATATTTTGAATTAAAGTTGTCAGCTATTATCTTAAAAACCGTTGATTGAACGAATAAATTAATTACTACTTTTTTTGTTTTCAGCTAAATATTCCATTTAGTTTCATTTGATTTTTTTTTTTGAAAAATGTGTAATTTTTTAACTATAGGGCCTAAAAGTTTGTTTAACTAGTTTTGCTGTATATCACAGAAATTATTGGGAAGAAGTTAGCATCAAAATTACAGATCGTAAAATTATCTTTCAAAGTTACTTGAATTGTGTTGTTGCCAGATTGAAAGTTTCCGATTTAAAGCGCGCCAAATGTCTCCCATTTGTGAATACGCCATAGAATTTCTATGATCACAATACTGATAGAAACGAATTCAAAAATGTATAACGTCTGCACCGACGAGCGGGTTCTATATCGGCAACTATCAATCTTGCAATAAAATAATCCATTTAACTTTCATAGATAGTTTTACGACCTATAATTTGACACTAGCTTTTCTCCGTGGAGTCAATAGTTTCTACGATATTAGTTAAAAACACCTTTCGGGCCTCAATTTTTTGTCTGCATCTAGTATATTTAAATCAAATAGACCCCAATATAAAAGCAAATAAACCTCGATATGATACATACAGAAGTACTAGTCTCTCGCCAGTCGAACTATCGATAATCAAACTGTGTCATAGAAAGGGACGCGATAAAGACAAATAAGTCATCAATAAAGCGTAGTAGTTCTCGTACTACATGGGCTGTTACAGAAGGAAAATATAGCACATAACTAGTGGGTTTACTCGACGTCTCATTTGATATGAAAATATTTTAATTGCAAATGAAACTATTCGACCTTCAGTATTTCAAATCACAATTTTAATGAAGCATTCCATAAAAAGATGCGGACTGTATATGCAAACTCTCCATCCTCACTCATAGAAATTAGACGAATTTTTAAGCGGCCTTTGACGAGTTCGTACAAATGTGGTGAAGCCCCTAAAGACGAGCGTAGCCTACGACATCTAGCCTGAAAATTGCCGTACAAACTCTTACTATGAACGCTGGGTAGCTGACCTTAGCTACTGATTAAGCTGTTAACATGTACTTTATTTTTGTATTTTCAGATTTAGGCGAGAGTTCCCTAGAGAAGCTGGTATTTGTTGTAGTTATTGTTCAACTGTTATTCGCCACGCAAGTTTACCGTCAACCCGTATGAAAACATGACAGCAAATGCAATGCTCCCGCGTCAACTCGGCAGTAATAACCATTATCTGCCAATTAATTACTGACATTATCATTCATTATCATTCCATATTAGTCTATGTTGGCTGAACTAGTTGAAATTTGTTACAAGCCTCTTGGGCACATAACTTGAATCTCAATCACACATCGTAGATTTTTGACTAGATGTGTAGATGACAAGCAAAGAGGTTGTTCTGTTTGTTCACTCTCGTGTTGGCAAGTTTTTCAAAGCCAACAAATAAAATGTCTCGCATCTGGATCCAGCATTGCTCTTATGCAATTGCAATAAAAGTAATTATTGTTTTTAGCTTCACCAACTGACGAGGTTTAGCAGTCTCAATAGATAAACGTGATAATTACATGCATTGAGGTGAAAGCTAAAACGATAGAAAAACAAACAAATTTTATAAGATTATGATACCAAGTCATTTAGTATTCAATGGTCAAATAATTTTTAAGTAGGGTATTTAATTGGCGAATAACACGTCAACTTTTTCTTTCAATATTTTCTTGCTATATAGACAATAATACGAATCGTTTGGGACTCTGATCATATTTTTGTTGTCAAATAAAGTGCCAATTGCAAAAAATACAAAGGGGTACACATTAGCATACATGTATGTATAAGGTTAAAGCAAAATAAGCAAATCGTTCTATTTTGGTTCGATATAAGCTACTTCCGGATGAGTTGCCCCACTTAAGAGAAGGTTTTTGAAACCATACTAGAAAAATAACTTTATTCTTTTGAAAAATGATGAAAAAGATACCGCCACGTTCGATCCTTTAGGTAAACGCCCCAGTTATATATATATATATATATATATATATATATATATATATATATATATATATATATATATATATATATAGACCATCTATAAAGAATTTGAAATTTAATTTTCTGTCGAAGAAAACACCGAGATCTAAAACCTGGTTAATATTTTTTTTCTAAAACCTGGTTAATATTTTTAAAACCGTTCAGTTGGAAACAAATACTTCTTAACATTAAGATGCATTTTTTTTCATTGCACCATTCCTTCAATGAATTAAAGTTAGATTATAGGAAAGATGCATCAAATTGTGATTTGATTTTGTGGTATATCTTGAGATCGTAAGCATACCTATGATAAGATATATTAGGCAAATTTTCAGATGGATTCGAAATGAAGATATTAAACAATGAAACTCTGAGTTGACCGCTTTGAGCTACTCAATAGGAAGCAACAATTTTTTTTAAAGGACTCCTTGAAATTTTACAAGTTATGTTTGATGATTTCGAGAATAAGATGCACGACAGCTGAGTCAACAGGGAGAAATGATGCATTTTAACAATTTCGAAATTAATGTGACGCGATTTACACAATCAAAGGTTTTACTCAAGTCCGTGTAGACTGCGTTAATTTGGCTCCGTTTCTCCATTTCACAGAGAATCGTGGAGGTTAGAATCATAAGGTTAATGATGTTGTCTTTGCGAAACCCTTGCTGTTGTTCCTTAAGACCAGGTTCAACTTGAGTGCTTAACTTGTCACAAATATTTTGTTCAAGCAGCTTAAGGATGGCAGATAGTATTGGAATACCTCTATAATTTTCAACTGAACGCTTATTGCTACATTTGAAAATAGGAGTTAAATGAGAAGACTACTAAAAAGACAAGAAAATGCTGATCCTGATCTCTTGTTAACATCAAACTCAATGATAGCAGTCTCAATCTCTTCCATATTCAAATTCATTTGTTCCACAAAAGCTGTTTAGGTTGAGTTTACAACCTAGGCAGTAGGTTAAATTATTTTGTGGCTGGACTAAAAACTTCTTGGAAATATTCAGCGAAGAGGCTGCAAATGTTTTGAGGGGTGAAGTAGTAGTATTTTTTTAACAAAAAAGTGTACGGCATCAAGTTGTTTTCTGCTTAATCTTAACGAGATCAAAAAAATTCAGAGTCACGAATTAAACTTTCTCCTATCAAACCAATAAAAAGCTCGTAAGCTCCGCAAGACTCCTTTGAGAATTCTTTTTTGTATAGCTTATTACTCCGATCTCGCAGAAGCCTAAGGTTGCTATCTAGCCAAGGCTCAGAAATTAAAAGTAAAATTTCTTTATTTTAGCGACACATCTTTCAATGGCTTCGAAGTTTATTTGATCGAATACTGCTAGTGTGTCGTCTAGATAAAACATTGAAAGATCGTTCCAGTCAATTTGGTCAAGATGGTAGTTACTACTGTTTCAATGACCATTTAGGAAGTCATACATTCAATGCAGTTATTGTGAACACAAAAGTATCAAATGGCGTTTCTAGCCGATCCGACTATATCGGACGGTCGTATGCGTGGTGCCCATATAAAACAAGGTAATTTGAAAGTGTTCGGTTACAACATCCGATAATTACGAGCATGCGTACAATCAGCTTTTTAGTCCAATTTCGTCTACTCAAATGAGTTGTTATCGGTATTGTTATTTGAAGGATCACGATCAATTAATTCTTTTCTTCTAACCATGAAAAATGTGCTGCAGAACATGGTAGATAGGTATTATTAACCCACCCGTTCTGCCAAAATGTATACAAACATATTTCAGAAGTGAGAGTCAAATGCATTGTCATCAGTATACTTGTATCATACTATACCGTGTAATTGTAAAAGATCACCTATACATCAAAAGATACTAGATAACCATCTTCCGTTTAAAAGTTAACATTACGCATTACAACTTACCTAGAATGTTGAAACATATTCGCAGTCCATATTCAAACCGGCATATTATATAGTCCATATTCAAAGGACACACAAATCATTGCGTGGTTCTTTGCTGCTGGCTGAAATACGATTTGCATGACCTCTCCTACCCCACGCACTCGATCGCAGCTCTGCCCCAGTCGACCTACACATCCCGCGGAGGAAATCGGTCAAAAATTGTCCTGATATGTTGCTACTTCTACGTTGGGGGTACAGCAATCCATTTAGGTGGATTTTAAAGTGATCAAAATACATCATAGCTATCGATCGATCGACCGCTTGAATGATCTGCTGTAGTCGAACATAACATTTGGCCGCCGAATCGCCATTTATCCGCTTTTGCCATGGAGTCCCATTCGTAGACCACTGAACTGACCTGGCAGCGCAGCTTAGCCACTATTTTGATAGGCAAAAGCAGGCGGTTTCGGCTGCACCTGCGCCGACGCTGCATCTCATAGGACGTGCCGCTACGAGGGTGCTCTGCGAGTAAGTGGGGGACGCCGCGGGGCGAATCGCTGCTCGCGGCTCGGCCGCATTGCTGGGAGCTAAATTTCTGCAACAATGCAATTGGGGCAGATCACGCGTCCGATAAAAGTGCATGTTCCAGTGCAGCCTGAGCGAATCACGTCGCGAGTAAGCGGCGAACGTAATATTTCATAGCGTGGCATGGAACACGAGAAGCGTGCTAGGAACTGCGCTGCAAGTCCCACCAAGGGCCCAAATGGAAAACCTGTCAGCCCAAGGCATAATTAATAGGCGATTGCATCTATGTACATATTACCTCATCCGCTACATCGCGGTTGTTAGGGAACAGTGTGGAAAATGGATGTCTTGAGTGGTGGATTTTGTCATGCCTGTGGGCATGTTTTGCAAGTCGACCCGACGATACCGGCACACGCTCTTGCCGTTTCGATTTCGTCCTCCTGCAATGGACAAGTTTCGCTGGCCGTTCGCTGTTTTCAAAAGATCTTCAACTTGTCCTTGTTTTTGACAGGCCAGCGATAAATTATAGATGAGCACGCGACAAATTGATTTGTCTGCCACGATTTATCATCCGCCTGAGTAATAATGCAGACAACTATGGCTTAGGATATTTACTTTTTCTATCAAGCGATGGGAAACCTCCAAACAGCTGGGTTCGTCCCTCCCAAATTCAACAATAGTTCAGGTAAATGGTCGCGAAAATGAGATCAACCGTGCATTTTGGGTGGTCAGGCGGGTTTTTTGGCAATGCATAATAGCCATTTACATTGCAAAATAATATGCATTTCTTATTAACGGGTTTTGAAATGCCTCGGACCGTTTATATTGCGCTGAGATGGTTTGGTTTGTCAGATACACATGTTGAACAGTTGCGCCATCAAAATGTGGATGCCCAAATATTTATAAAAGCTTTTATGAATGAAGAAAATCTCAGGATGTATCGGTGAAATTATATTTGTAGCAGTTCTTTGCATTCACAACGGTTTGAATTCGATTTATTTTCCTCTTAGTGTACAAACTTTCGATAAGCAACACTCCATTCACTTGAAATATTGTGTTAAACAGAGTGGTGAATTCAAAAATATCAACTAGCGACATCTATTGCATATGAACATCTATTGCATATGAACATCGATTACTATCTTGTTTTCATCCGTGTTTTTGTTCAAATTATGTCTTGGAGGTAATTTGAAAATGTATGGGATAATACGTTTTTATGAACCTTGAAAGCCTGATGGTAAAGTTAAGTCACAGCAAAGTGTCTACAATGTGTGAGCAAACACGCTGTTGGAAACCAAAGCACAGAAGAGAGAATCGTGCGACTTCTTTGCGAAAGAAACAATCGAATGAGTTCCAATCGCATTTCTTTTCATAGAGAAATAACCTATCTATGTAATATCAGTCAGTATAATCAGTCAATCGGGTGATAATATTTCTTGTTTCGACAGAATGTTCTTCAAACTTAGGTTTCATGACACCAATAAAATTTTCAAGTTATCATGTTGACATCACTATTTTGAAAATTAACTAAAAAAAAAAGAAAACGTGGAACATCCCAATACCTCGGAACCATGGCCCCTGTAAAATAAAATTTTATAGAATTTAATTTGCAGAAACTTGTACACACATTACTTTCACATGAAGTCAATAACAAAAAAAGTTACCAGCTAAAAACGACATCCAAAAAGCAGGGATCATGGCAGAACTTCTTTGTTCAAAATTTGAACGCAAAACACTTTGAAAATTTATTTTAAAGCAATTTCGTCGTTTGCTATATTGATTGTTTTTATCACTGTATGTTCGCGGGAGTTATTGTGTTCCAAAGAGGGAGAAATTTTATTTCAATGTGAACTGGATATCACTGTGAGCCCAAGTTCTAGTTTCTGGGATCACGCTTTTTTATGAAAAAAAACACGAAGAATTATTTCGATTTCACATGGAAAACTGATAGGTTTAAGTTATATTTTCGAAACTCAACAAACTTTGTACAAAATTAAATTTCCATCAAAATATTGACACAATATCTTATGAACAAAAATGATGAAAAAAATGGGTGAAATATGTTTCCAAGAAGATGACTTTTCTAATTTTAACATGTTTCAAAAAATTCTGCCACGACTTGTTGCGTTGATGTGAACAGTAGTGTACCTCGAGTTCCAGTGTGCATTTTTCTGGTGACATATTTGATAATGGTAATTATTTGAGTAATATATTTGATATTTTTTCTCAATTATATTCAATGTACAAACTTCGATACTTCTACAGTTTTATTACTGTATAGATTAATAGCATAAAATCTATCCTTATACTAAACAATAGCGTACGGAGTATAAATTAGACGGGTGGTAGATAGCTTACTTGTGGCCTGTGTTTCATATGACCCGTACCACCAGAATGCTATGGTAAGATAACTTTTTTACTTCTCAGTACATGGGCAATTCTTATAATCGGTCCGAAAATTCAAATTTAAATTTTGACTTTTCTTCACACTTCAAGATCTTTAAAGTACCTATATTTAAAGTGTTTTTGGAAATAAGTCTGTTCGTATATATAGGTGTGTTTATGTACTCACGCACCATCGTGCGAATTTTCCTACGACGAAAGAAAGGAAAGTCGTATCAACTTCGCAGATGAAATTGATTGCGATTCTATGGAAAATCCAAAAATAATATTATCTGCTTTTAATTTAATAAAAACGTGAAACTAGATTTTTTTCGAAGAAAAATCTCCACCAGATTTGCTATTTTAGCAATTTATGCTTATAAAAATCAGTTGCTCCAACAAATTGTTTCGAAAAAATCTTGAAAAGCGGCGAAGTAAGAGCAATAGTTTCGTCGCAACATATGAATATATACAAAATGTATGTTCAGTGCATAGTTTGTATATAAGCTCTCACTATCAATTCTCAACGGCAGGATAGCTGGTTCCAGCTAGCTTAAACCGTTTAAAATTTAATTTCTTTTGTATTTCCAAAAGTAAGATAGAATTCGCTGGGAAGTATTTCATTCGCCTCCCGATGTGTGCGCGCTGTATATGCTATAGATTGTGGCTCAGAGTCACAACCAGACACCTCCTCCTCTTCCGATTCAAAACTGCCGAATAAAATAACTTTTCACGATTGAATTTATCGATGCGGGTTGTTGTTATCTTGTTCTTCAATAGAAAATTTCATTTTAATAAAAATAAAGCTGTCTTGTTTTTGCACTGGTGCTTCAAATGACAACCAGCCAGTACTCCCTTCTATCGATAATATGTGACCCAATGTCTCACAAATCAAGGCGATTGGAATCTTGAACGCTGACGGTGATGCACATCTTCACGCAGTGAATGTTATAGCCAGTGTTGCTAAAGCATTAGAAATCTCTGTCTCGAGCCTGAAAAATCTGTTTGCGAGTAAAATGACGTAATAAATTTGCTAATTTTCTGAAATCAAATTTACAAAAAAAAAACATTTTGAAGCAAAACAATATTCAGAAGAAGCCAGAAGTAGTGCAAAGCTGGGTGTACACATAAAGACGAAAATTCAAATTCAAAACTCAGTTGAAATATGTTTTAAAAAGAATATTAAATTTCTTCTGGAAGTGCAGCACCACTGGTTATAGCTTGGTGATTGTTGTTTAGTGAGTAATGCAGCAGTATGTTGGCATTTTGGTAAATGAAAGGAAAACACGAAGTACTACAGTATATACGAGGACAGTGTGGATACTATAAGTGGGTAGTGTCCAAGGTATGTAGACATTACATGGTATGCTCTTCCAAGTCTCCAAATTGGTTTATTCTGCGTAACGTTGGACAATTGACGTTACATTGATGGCAAAGTGCCTCGCTGGAATTTCAATGATTCGATTTTTTTATTTTTCTATAGGGAGCTTAACATGTTTTTTACCGAGAAATTTTTTTTCCATGGCAGCCCCACATATCCCACTATGGTATAGTCATAGCATAAAAAATAGTCAAACTTAAGTGTCAAACTTAGTCCCATATGTTTCTTGTTTCGGCCATTGTTTTTGCGGAATTTCTTTGGCGGGATCGAGCGTGACGCGTAAAAGTTATAAAAAATCGCCGAGAAGGAGCTATTTAGTGAAAAATTGGTGTGTAATCGCGAAACGACAGAAGAATATATAGTGTTTCAGTGATTCATTGGTGAAAAAGTGAAAGATTGCCGTATAATAAGAAGACAATGCGTTGCTGCTACCCAGGATGCAAATCTTTGCAGGGAAGCAAAGCTGTCCGACTTTCTTTCTTTCAGTGAGTAAATAACATTTCACATTGTACACAAAGTTTAGGTTAAGCAGATATTATTGAAGTTTTCATTTAAAATTTGAAACGTAAAGTTAAGTAATTGCATTTCCAGCCATGGTAAACTTAGTTGTCAAATTCGAGACATATGATCATCGCCAGTTCAGTGTCGGCACAATGATATCATGAAGTGGGGTTATCAACTTTTTGAATTTATTTTCAGATTTCCGAAGTCACCAAGACGAGCCGCACAATGGCTACATATGTAAGACCTCCTCCGAAAAGCTTTCCATTAGAAATAAGTATAGCAAATTAATTCATTTTAAGGGGATGTAAATTTTAAACGTAATAATGTATGTTGGTCTATTTTATTGAAGCTACTTTTCCTAATATAAATGTATAAATTAGTTAAATAATTTTTTTTGTACTTCCTGTTGTTAATTCAAGACTTTAATTTCCCAATAATTTCTTTAGGCAATATAGATTTTTGAATGAAATTCATTTGAATCAACGATTTTCACCTACGGCACTTGCGGATTTTGCGTGATGTTCTGTCTCGTTCTACGAAAGTCGAAAATTGCTTCAATTCTCTTTACTGATTTCGCTTCCTTATCCTCTCTATTCAATGAGTTTGTGTGTCAACAATTCGTGTACGTATACACGCTGCGACCGAGTTAGTGTGCGAATAACATATCCCAGTGGGACCAGACCGATGCAAATTAGAACAATATTGTTCTAACAATTATTTTTTCCTGAAAATGGTTTGTTCACGTATCTGACTAGCTCCAAATCCTTAATTTGCAGCCATGCATATTATTATTACAGTGGGTAGTAATAAGGACAAAGAGCTTATATAAGATTTTGTATGAGCTAATTGAATGATATGATGAATTTATTACATATGACTTTAATATCAATGAATGAGTTTTAATAACGGTAAATTGCTAGAAACGAAAAATACAATATTCAGTGATTATTAAAACAGGATACTTACATCACCACCAATGCGACTTTCACTATTGACGAATGTGGAGCATACAATTTAGTTCAATTTTAACGTATTTTTATTCGAAAAAGGAATGTAAAGGGCAGTGATGATTACACAGCAGCTACATAGTCCTCGTGGCTTGGAAGTTGAGTGAAGACGTTTATATTTCTGCTCGCTTTAAACCCACCCTTTAAAGCCCTTTCACTTTAACGCACGAGTCAATGCATGTATGTAGTTAACAAAAGCAGCACTATTGTTTGTTGCGCAACAAACATGTTTACTGGAAACAGCGAGCGTATGGAAGCTCCTAGAAAAATGGAAGTGGCTTTCAAAATGAATGAAGCATCCTCTTTGTTTTCGTGACCTCAGCGCTATCATCTACAATATCTTGCCAGGTACTTTGCAGTACTTGTCGAAGATATGCATTGCTTAAGATGGATCAGTATCTATCTTTGCTTTCAGAAAATCTGTGGGGCATAAAAAACCCGATATTCTGTTAGGTTGCCCATCTTCAAGACTGTGCACTTAGGCAGGGTTTACTTGTAGCCAGCGCAATGCAAGGTGGGCAGAGGGCGGCTTAAATCGAAGTGGCGCAGCCCGGCGGCCTTGGTGACCGGACCGCAGACACGTATATTTTTATACACCTGCAACTGCTAAGACAGCAAATCACTTGTGCTTCCGCGCTCACTTTCAGTTTACGTCTTCGTTTCAGCGCGCTTAGTATCTTCCTCGGCCAGGCCGCTTGTTGTGCATTCATTATTTGACAGCACAGACTGTCGAGCACTGTAGAATCTTCTGCATAGCACGAGTGATGCATCAGATCCTGATCAGCAAGATTTGAGTGCAACTTAAAATTTCGCGGCTCACCTCGGTTCATTTCTTTTTTGGTGCTTTTAATTTCGGCAATACTAGTGCTTCCTTCGTGACTGAATGTATTCAAGTGAAGAAAATCTAACTAACAGTGTCATTGTGGATTTTTATGACCGTCAAGCGGCCCCAAATAATGAATAATAATCTTATGAGCCTTGCAACTTTACATTATTTCTTAGGAAAATTATTTCTTTCCGCAAGAAAATGCAAAGCAACTAGAATCTTTCCAAAATAAAAAAAAACTGTTTAAGTCTCCCTTGTGGTTTCCTCTTATATTCTACGTTTTGAACGCAAAGTCATCGTTTGCTGAGTCTAGGAATTGAAATTTTTAGTGGAACAAAAATAAATCAAACTGAACATTTACTAACCGCAAGGTATCTCGTAAATCAAAGGCGTTAAAATGTCGTCGGAGGCCACCATCCAAACTGCGAAAAGAGTTTCTTTTTCCGATGGCTTGTCAACTCACCCCGAGTCTCGCTATAGACAAAACTCACCGAAGGATGTACAAGTAGACTTTCAAGGCGACCACCGTGGTTCCTTTTGTCTCCCTCTTGAACACTCTCAGCATAAAGCTAACAGATACCTCGAGAGCTTACATCAAAGTCAGGACTGCCATTTCGTGGGAAAGGATAGTAACAAATGTGCAGCATTTGACTGGCCGGAGAGTTCAGCATATTTACATCAAACATCTACTAAATATGGCTCGCGGTTCTTGGATATCGATCAACCAATAAGCTCACATGCTGAGCATCCTACGGTTTTCGAAAAAATTGATGAGACTAGTGTAGAAAATAGTCGCCATGACGAGCAACAACAAAATAACCCACACTACAGTTTAATGGAGGTTGAAGCTAGGCGAGATAAATTAAGGTGGATCCTGATTTCAGAATGCAGCATTTTATTGGGAGATGGAAAGCATAGTCGAGAAAGCTTTCAAAAGATTTTCACACAACCGGTAAGTTGAATTGAAACTAACGTAAAAAGCGCAAATTGATTTTGATATTGTCATACTTTTCTTACTCATTTTCTGTCAGTAAATTAATATAATTTAGAACAATGGCAACCCCTGGATTCTTTCCTAAATCAACATTAATTTCATAAAGGGAGACTATAAAAAACGTAGTTTTTTAAACATTATTGTGAGTAATCAATTTCAGTTTAGTAACGAATTAATTACATTTTCTTCAATAAAAGACAACTGAAGCTGGATGCATTTATCGCCTGCATTATTTATCTGCTATGTAGTCAGTTCTTCTGCTTTGACCAATGCTAAGTCTGTTTTTGAAAAGTTTCTTGCTTGGCAGACAAATTCGAGTCTATGACGCTCAACATTTGCAATTCACATCTTTGTTTGAACTCATCTAGGCCGTTGCACTTCCTCTGGTGGAATTCGTCCTTATCACGTAATTGACGCTTTTGAGTTCCTCTCTTGCTGTACCATTTGCGATCGCGAAATTGATAGTTGGAGAAAATTCTTCTCTTCCTAGTCTTCTTATGACATTAGAAGGCGTACAGTCACCCCCTAAAGATGATGAAATTCAATGCAATAAGTTCAATCGAAAACTGTTTTATATTCAAATCGATCAGATGCATTGTTAAGCAGCTACAGTGCAATTGGCAACAAGTTTCACCCAAATGTACGTGCCAAATTTACCCTGCGGAAAAAAGGTAAACCCTTTATAGTGAAAATGCTGCTAATATTTATAAAATCGTCTAGCCTTACAAACTAATAAATTTGAAATAATTTTGAAAACATGTCCGAAATTTTTAATCCCTTCAATGCCGTAATTTGCCAATTAAAAGGGTTATAACAAGAAAAATGTTTCACTTTTAACCTATAGGCAATTACATTTACTTTTTATAATTTTGAAGTTTCCTTCAAAGTATATTTTTCCAGTTACATTCCGTGCATGCAAATATTTCCAAAAATATTTATTATGTGGTCAACGGTTTATAATGAAGCGATCCTGCGGCTACACGCGACGCCAAGTTTACAGTACGTGTGAACTGTGCTGAAGTCAAAAACAGAAGGAGTGAGTCGAGATTTAACGCTAAGGCGAGACGGTTTTCAGTTTTAACCGCTCCCTCCAAACATTTATTTTTATTGTGTGAACTGATTTTACGATTTTTTCACACGGAAGATTTTTCATGTTCCAGGAATTTCTTCAAATTTTTTTTCGCCTTTTTGACTTGGATGGAGATAGCAGCTTGTCGCACGATAAATGGGTGGAACATATGAAATGTCGCTTAACGTAAGTAATTCTTAGAATATAAGACCTCCAAAGCGAACTTATATACCTTGTAATTTTGTATTGCAAAAAATTTCAAATGCAAGTCTACATAGCTAACAATCGCGTCATCCAAGATTAACTTACCACCAATTGGCAATATTGGCAATAAGATAATAACATTTTTTATATGTTTTCCTCTTCAATATTTGAGAAATAGTGATTTAAAACCAAACTAGTCCAGTTGTTAAAATGTGTCAACGGATTTTCTTGTGTCGCATATTTGATTAGGAATATGTTGTTAAGCATTGGAATAATTATTGTTTGATCGGGTTTCAATATAGTATTCAGATTTTTAATTCACTCACAATTATTTTTATAGATACACAAACATAGTATTTCTTTTCAGAGATGGAAGAAAAATTGAGTTTGCAGAACAACTTGAATCGATTGCTTACATCATCTGTGGAGAAGGCAACATTACATACGGAGATTTTCGTCAAATATGGTGTGCGCCAGTGGTAAGCTTGTCATTTTCAATTTGGAAAAATACATTCAAATTAAATTTATTTATTACCAACTTAATGTCAAATATTTGTGGAAACCAGAAAACATAAATTATTGATCCTAACATTGACGATTACCAGAACAATTGTTCCGTGAAAAATATTTTTTTTTCATTCAAAACTTGTCTTGTGAATGGTTTTCTAAAATTATGCAGAAAACGTCTTTAGCAATCTTCCAAGCGTTGACTCGATGTTGTCTACCAGATTTCAACTTGAAATGCTGGACGTATTAAGCATTACATATGTACGTGTAAACAACATTCCATCATCAAAATTGAATTTCGTGTATAGAGATTTTAGTCCAGTCAAATTAGTGAGACATCGATGCTCATAATGCAAAAATTCCCCAGTTGGATTTTGCATGTGGAGTTAGGAGGAGGGTGCACGGTGAGTCTTAGATCAAAAATTTCACCTTGTACAAGGTCGGCGTTAATCATCATTTTGGATTAAAAGTTGGAAACCATTGGTACTACGGAAAAAGTTTATATGGTGATTTCGTTTAAAACACAATTTGATCTTTGGAGATCTCAATCGCCCTGGTGTACGTTTATCTGCTTATACGTCTTGGTAATATCTGTTGATAATAGATATTTATATTGATGGATCCAAAGAAGGATGCCTTAATTTCACACTAACATGTTGATGGTCATTGAAGAAATCGCCTGGTGTTGTTAGACTGGACTCATTGGGCACAACACAAAGCTTTGGAAGAACTAGCAACGAAACTCTGCCTAGCTACCAAAGTGCTGCATGAGTTTTTGCACTGAGGGAGGCCATCGGAAGCCGATTGTTTGGCTTAAAATAGCGCTTTTTCGTGACTTAACAATAACTCCCACATTGATTAAAACAAAAAATACCGCAAACGACTTGCGAGAAAGTTGTCTTAAAATAGATTCGAAATGTGTTTCGCAGTAAAAGTAAAAACAAAGAAGACTCCCATTTTGGATGTCGTTTTTGGCCTGCAATTTTTTTTATTATTGACATAACGTGTACACGTGTGTATGGACAAGTCGCTGCAAATGAAATTCTACACAAGTTTGCGATACTCGACTCTTTTATGGAAGTGTTTCACTTTTTATTCTTTTCGAAATGATGTTCAAGGATTGAATTTATACTACACGTTGTGAAAAAGTCTGCCTGCCAGCTCAAAATGCACGGTTGAACTACCTCTTGAATTGGCTGGATAATAAGCCAAGACATTTGAGTAGCAAGATCAAACTCTATCAAGCACAAGGTGCTGGTGAACGTGATCTATGTATATAGGTGGTGATTTGGCAGGCGGTACGGCAAGTGATGACTGTTAAGCTGGGTCTAATGAGTTTAATAGTGTGTTGTCGACATTTGTTCCACATGAAATCTTTTAAAATTCAGAATCTGACTGAGGAAAGATCAGCTTCATCTGCCATGCTGATCCATGAACTAGACTGAATGACACACTTATTTTTCTACCGACTGAGCATCACTAACTTTATTCAATTGAGCGGAAATGCGGCTAGAACGACTGAATTCTTTTGAATAGAATATATCCAAAAACATGTTGAGAACCACGTGCGTGATGTTCAGTGGTGTTAATTAGAAGGCAAAAACAATCCAGCCCACCTTAGAGTCAGGATTAGCTCCGAATCTCCTGTATCGATAGGAATTTGGCATATGTTGTACAGTGGCGACTTCACATTGGAAGTAAGAATACTATTACTTTCCTTGTCTTGTAATTTCCCCATTTTCCCGAAAAATTAATGAGACGCATTTTACTTGAATCTATTAAGGCAACTCCGAAAACATAGAATAGAGATAGAGAATAGAATCTTTTTAAGTTCATGACATACTCTCCGTATTGAATGAGGTCAGATGCTTTGAAATATAACACTTGGAAGGTTTTTTATTTTAGCACACACTGTTCGTTTGCTTGAAAATTGACTACAGTAATTTAAACCCTCAAGTGTTTTGAAATAAAATACTTATAACATAATGCACTAGGATTCGCAGTTTATTAAAAGCGCTATGACACTCAAATTTATAAGTTCGTATGTTTGGTCCAGTTTTCAGCAGCTATACATAAACAAACAACTATTATGTGATACTGTAGAAAAGTTCACTTTTTCACAGGTACTTGATCAACTATACCGACTCATTGAACTGGATTCTTCAAATCAAATTTCTACAAATGACATACTCAATTTCATAGCTCACCTTACAAATACCAGGTATGTGTTATAAAATTAATATTTTTTTTTTGAATTTCGTTGTTTCAGCTGTTGAAAATAAATATGTACCATTAATTTCGCGACTTTGGACTTTGTTAAGTTTTGCCGTATTTTCCAAGCCAGATTAGTTGGAAAAGATTAAGCCCTGCACAAATGGAGCGGACTTCCAATTTTCTAAGAACTAACGCTCCTTAGAGAAAATGTGGGTCAACCTTTGATGAGTAGAATGACAGGTTGAGCCTGCATATACAGTTTCAATAAGACAAAATAGAAGTTTCGATTGCATGATGAACTACCCAATAAATCATGGGATACGGGTTACATCTACGGTTTCTGCCAAAAAAAATATTTTGGAAATAATTTATTGCTTTGCTTGAGTACGAAAAAATACCAAATTGCTTCCAATTTGCCTATTGTATACTATGAGGCGCTTAATATTACAACCATCTTGATACATTTTTTTGCCGTTTGTTTTTAAGTCCACACTATAACGGATAGTCAGTAAGAAAGCCTACCAAAACAATCTTGGACCAAAGTTATTTCCAACAATCTGCAATTCATTTACATAAATTAAAATATCTAACTGTGAGACGTTTTTCACGCCTCCTGCAAAATTTTCGGTAAAAACGATTAAGCTAGTTTTGATAATCATTTCGTCATGCGAGCATGCGATTTTCTTAGTTTGTATAAAAAACAAAGAATACAAATGCCTCACGATAGCGTAAACTACAGTTGCGGGGCAAGACATAAATTTGAACAAGATGAATTTTATGAGGTCCGCTAGTGAAGCTAGAGAACGGATTTTACGTTTATCAAAAATATTTTCGTAAGTAAGAAAAATCTTGGAATCGCCAACTATAGGATGATTTCACAAAAAGCAGCTTTTAAACAATTTTTTTTCGATTTCTGCCTCAACGAATACGATACGAAAATTGTAAAGGAGGATGTTGCTAAATGGAACTCTTGCATCTGAGCTTCAAGGTATAGGACAATATCTTCTGTTTGTAAATTATTTTGGAATCAAATGAGGAATTCCGAAACGATAAATAAAAAATTTGAGTAACAAATGAGTATGGTATACTGTTCAAAAGTAAAACCAAAAATGTTCAGCTATAATGAAAAGTAATGTATTAAAATAGAGATGCCTAGAGATTATACTCATTTACAAATAATAAAATGTAGTTTTTTAACTCGCCATCAATACCATAATTGTGTATCTATCACACCAAAAGTGATAATAAAATGTGTCAAAATAATTTTGCATATTTTTTTGTTATATACCATACATATAGTACCAACAGTAAAAACTCATTGCAACAAAGCTTTTTAAACGTTCAGTCTTTCGTGCTGAGAAATACACATATTGGCAGGAGTGATTAACTTTCAATCATATATTCCTTGAGCGTGATTTATAATAAAAATTGAATTACTTTAATATAAGACAAAAATAATTTGCACATACCTGTTGTAAATTCACTAGCCGTTATGAGTTCGTCAATGATTTTTGGAATTCAAATATCGAGCCTTAAATTTGAACTAATTACATAGTTTATTTCTAATTTTCATTACACAAACACGGTACACTAAACACTATCACTATACAAAAGGTCAAACCTTGAGTACTACTAATTGGTCACAAAAAATTGAATTAGTCTTTTCGTCAAAATTAACGCTTCAAACATAGCTACGAACTTATTCGAAGTATTTCTAAAAAGGCTTATGTTTTCTCCTTTACAGGCCTCAAACTGGCTTCGATAAGTGCTCTCTAGAGCAATTAGAATTGATTTTCAAAAGAACAGTCGGAAATGAAAAAGAGATTCACAGAGAAGAATTCAAAAATATTGTCATATCCAAAAATGTAAGCCTTTTCTTTGCTTATTTAATACCAGACCCATTCATTGTTAATTACAGCCATTTTTTACCGAAAGAGTCTTTCAAATATTTGACAAAGATAACTCGGGGACGATATCTCTTCAAGAGTTTATAGACGCTATGCATCAATTCGCAGGGAAGTCGACTGAGGACAAAATTAAATTTTTATTCAAAGTTTATGATATCGATGGTAAGAGCCTGCAAACCATAATAATAATATGCTTCCAAAAAATATAATCAATGATGACTCAATAACTAAATTTTTCAGGTGACGGTCTTATTCAACATCTTGAACTGCAACACGTGATTCGTGCTTGCATGGAAGAAAATGGTATGCAGTTTTCAGAGGAGCAGGTTAGTGCTGTATTCTGTTTTTCTTCATCCGATTTTTTAAAGAAATATCTTTATTAAGCAAAATAAAACAGATTATTATTCGCAACTTAATTAAAAACAATATTTGTTTATCACATTTGACTTTAAATAATGTACTGCTCCAATGTACTATGGAGTGATACAAAAGTTTACATTTAAATTCTTAACTTTGTTGCATTGGACCTATCCAATCAGGCCAGCTTTGAAATTGAGCTAATTTTTTGGACAGTGAGGTTTTACTGTATTAATACTAAGTACAAATGTAAAGTGTAACGAGATCAATTTAAGTAAATATTGTTATTATTATTAGTAATGGACTGGCAGCATATGCATTAAGTTAAAACGATCAGTTGAGTAGAAATATTCTTAAAATGGACCATATGATTTGAAATGAACATATGGAATGTGATGTTCCATAAAACCCATTGTAGAATCTTTCTTTATTTTTGCGATGTAAAAAGTGCGATTCGATGGTTAGAATATAATCAATAACTTCCAGGTCGAGGATTTAACTATAGCGTTATTTGAAGATGCGGATCCAATGCGTCGTGGTGCGATAACCTATGAGGCTTTGAAAAGTCAACTTGAAAAACATGATGGTTTGCTGGAAAATTTAAGCATCAGGCAAGTTTACGATTTTACTTTTTGATTTTAAGCTTTTATTCTGATAATATACATATATGATGAATTCGTTTATTTTGAATTCCAGTATAGATCGCTGGCTAGTTCCCATCAGGCAAGAGCCGCGAAAAACAGCAAGTCTGATGCCTCATCAGCTGACAATGGCATATTTCAAAAACAACTACGTTTATTTGTTTTATTTAGCGGTATATTTCATAATTAACTTTGGTTTATTTGTTTCAAGAGCAATACAATATTCACATAGTAATGGATTCGTTATCATTGCACGTGCTTGCGGTAAGTACTTGCGCGATTAAAGTTTGAATCCAAATTTACTCTTTCAAAGAATCCTTTTATAAAAAATCTTGGTCACACATTCCGATTTTTTATTATAATGATATCACAATGGTAAGCAGTTTTTTCAGGAGAAGTAAGAAGTTCAACGTCTACAATTATGATTAATTTATTAATGCGGTAATTTGATAAATTGAGGCGATATTTATTCTTTATTAATAGTTTAGTTTTATTAAAGTTTTTTTAGCCCTCGACTTTTCCTAGACACGAATCACGTGTTTCCAGCAAACGCTTGTTCATTTTTATTGTCATTTGATCAGTTAATCAATTAATTAAATTAATGTTATAGAGATTCGGGTGAAAATGAAAGTCAACTGGACTTTCGACTCATTGTCCTCACGGACGTTCAATCCTAGGGAGGAAGGAATAAACGAATATTAGTTGTGCAGACAATTTTGGCTCGACCTCTCTCAAACTAAAGAAGCGGTAACTGCTGGCGGGCCAGATCATTTCGTTGCGTTATGACGTGGTTCATTTCCTAGTTTTGGCCCCGAATCTCATTACCAGAGACTCAGTCACCATAAAATCCGAATTAAGCAAAAAATGTGATTTTTCGGATAAATCAGTATGCTCGCTACAAAACAGACTCTGTTTGGATGTATGTTGTCTCTTCAAATATTCTTTTTTCTATAAACTTCAAATTTTGTCTTTGGGTCAAATGTTTACATACTATGTGTGAGTTTCGTTTAGAAAATAGAAGCACGGATAGACGAATGAAAAAAGTTGCCACAGTAATAGGTTCCTGTTAGCCACTGTGTATGGAACTTTAAAATTGGAAACGAAGTGATAACTACACTACTAGAAACTGAATTCGAAACGACAATTTTATATCTTAACAAACAACAATTTACTATAGGCATGAAAAACAAGCATTTTATCTATATATTAAAGAATTATCATGCTTAAAATGTTAAGCCCATCCACAAAAACTATACTTTCATTGGTTGAAATACCTAAACATATTATAACGATATTTATTTATTGTTTGGAGATAGAGAGATGATTTTATAAAGCTACTTAAATTTACAACTCCTACTTGACAATCCTTTCATATTTTCTCTATTATAGGACAATGCCTGAACTTCAATTGTGCTTGGATTTTGGTTCTGATGCTCCGGCAGTGCATCACGTTTTTACGATCCCGAGGATTTAGTACGGTTCTGCCATTAGATCATCATATTTATTTACATAAGTTAACCGGAGTTACGATAGCCATTTACAGTCTTATTCACACTATCATGCATTTCCTGAACTTCAGTATAGTGGTTGTGAATGACTCGAAAATAAATGCAGCGAATTATTCGTTGAGCGAATGGCTTTTCACTGCTCGCCCAGGACTCTTTGGTTTAATACAAGGACTAGCGAATCCAACAGGGACTGTGCTTTTTATAATTTTGCTAATAATGTTCATCTGTTCTCAACCATTTGTGCGTCGAAAGGGAAGCTTCGAAATATTTTATTGGACACATTTACTGTATCTGCCTTATTGGATTCTCCTAATTTTTCATGGTCCTAACTTCTGGAAATGGTTTATTGTGCCTGGTTTGATGTTTGCCGTTGAGCGGATTCTTCGGTTTGTCTGGATGAAATCAGAATATGGTAAGACTTATATCAGCTCTGGACTCTTACTTCCTTCACATGTTACACACTTGGTGATCAAGCGGCCATCGCATTTTTACTTTCGGCCCGGTGACTATGTTTTTGTAAACATACCAGCAATAGCCACTTATGAATGGCATCCATTTACAATCAGTAGCGCCCCTGAGCAAGAAGACTACATGTGGCTTCATATTCGTGGAGTGGGTGAATGGACAATCAGTTTGTACGATTATTTTGAAAAAGAACACGATCGCTTGCACAAGAGAGAAGTGACACCATTTTGGCACTCAGAACATCCTACCTTAAAGAAAGACTGTGAGCGACAAAATAACCTTCTTCAAAATAATCCATCTCATAATGTTAAAGCTGCCAGCCTGGATTCAAATGCAGCTGGAAAAATATCTGTATCCGCAGAAAAATATGAAGATTCAAAACCCGAGAGCTTAAAAGAAGCATTGCAGCATTATCCTGGAACGTCGAAAACTAATATGGAGAGTTTTGAAACCGAAAAACAAAAGCACGAAATGCAGCACTCAATAAAAAACATCAAAGCATCTTTACGAAGAACGTTTTCGAAAAAGAATACTCGAGAAAAAACTGGTGCTATCAATTGCGGTTTTGAATCATACAGTGATGACCGAAATTCTAAATTGAACACTAAACTATCTTTGGAAAAGTCACCACTAGAAAAGAGTTTATCCTTGCCTGATATTCACAATAGAGTGAAAAAAAGAGAAAGGTTAATAGCGTAAGTGCACAAGTATATTGTATTTCACTTGTTTTGATTGGTCTTACACTATTTATTATGAAACTTGAAGTTCTAATATTTTTAGACTTCGAGAATACAACCGGTCTGAGTCAGAACAGACTTTCGATGAAGGTGAAATGCTCAAAGCAAAAGTACATGCTTTAGGTACGGCCTACTTAAGTCCGCAAAATAAATCTCTTGCACACAGCTTCAGATATATGAGGAACAAACCGACCATAATTGCTTTCAAAACTCCTAGTCTGGAAAATTGGGAGTATGAAAAAAAATCACAATCAAAAAGTAAGTAGCAAAACGTGAATCATTTAAGTATCCATTTTGTAAGTCATGTTTTAAAAAACAATTAAAGTCGTCACAACAGATATCTACACAGAGCACGAAGCAGAAGAAGGAACTATCCTTGATAAAAATGCAAGTATGTTTACTATTGTTTTTAATTTCATCATACAAATATCGAATTGCTATTAGGCGCGCAATCTCAAAGCTCGGAGCAATATGGACTAGACTTCCCGGTTGGAAGACCACTGGAAGTAAGTAGCGTCGCTCTTTTAGAACAAGTATGTAGGTACTTTCAGGTGGTCAGACTACTCAGAAGAGTCCTGTTATCAACCACAAGTTGAAATACACAAATCAAACACCCTGAACGATCCATATACCTCACCGCTCACCTCGTTACTCAAATTCGCAACCAATATCGAACTTTCAATTATAAGTTTCAAACTAGATTTCTGCCTTTTCACACGAAACGGTATAACTCCGGGCAAAGACAACATTCTCTGCAACATGATCAAAATACACGACTTTGGAATAACTTTAATTCAATTAGTGAAGCATATTACAAATAGACTCAACATTATAAAATACATTCCTATTTAAAATTGGTTAAAAAACATGTACTAGCATTAACTTCTTCAAAATGGGGCGCATGCAGACAACACTGTCTATATATCAACCCAAAGAGAGCACCAATCATTTTCCTACCAGGAACACCCATCAATCCTTTTTTAAATCTATTTTATTCGCCAATAACTGCTGCAACGCAGCAAGACTTGAATGAAAAAGAAGTGTAAGGTGGGGATTGTAGCAACCTCCCCATCTTACACTTCACATCACTTGGATTATCGCCGAAAGGATGAAACTTTTAGAATAACATAATAGGTAACGCTAAAACCGACAATACACTTGTTCTACACTTGCTTAACCAAATCCTATTACAATGGAGTTGAGGGGGTCACTTCTAGTGCCAAATCCGTAAGTCAAAAAGCACCAAACTTTTCCAAAATAAAGATTTTGATGTACGCAAGCCTAACAAATGCCATTGTACTATTGAAATTTCCAGCTTATTTCGTGCAATGTAGCTATATCAGTATAAATTATAATTTCTCATTGATTAAGAAGCAAATTGTATATTTAATTAGGCGAAGGATTAAATTTTGTTGTTCGGTTTTGAAGTGAAAAATTACTATTTTGCGTTTTTTACAGATATTTATAGATGGACCCTATGGGGCACCATCAAGTCATATTTTTGCCGCTCAACATGCAGTTCTTATAGCTACTGGTATTGGTGTCACACCTTTTGCATCAATTTTACAATCTATCATGCATCGCTACTGGAAGGCTCGTCATTCGTGTCCAAAGTGCCATTTTGAGTGGGCCAGCGAAATCCCGAAATCAATCATGAACCTCAGAAAAGTAGACTTTTTTTGGATCAACCGAGACCAACGGTCATTTGAGTGGTTCGTTAATTTGCTTTCGCAATTAGAAATTGAACAAGCTGAGCTTGGCGGAGCACTTGAAAGGTAAATTGGCCCAAGCTTTTAGTTTACATAAATATATATATATATGAGTTTCATTAATAGGTTTTTGGACATGCACATGTTCATAACTAGTGCGCTTCAAAAGACGGATATGAAAGCGGTTGGTTTGCAGTTAGCGTTAGATCTTTTGCACGAAAAGGTAGGCCGAAAAAATAACCGCCATCCCTACATTGCCAATGGAAAAAATAATTTCAGGAAAAACGTGACTTAATAACGGGACTGAAGACCAGAACCAATGCTGGACGACCTAACTGGGATAAAGTATTCAAGCAAATTGCAGCTCAGAAAAAAGGAAAAGTAACAGTATTCTACTGTGGACCTCTACAGTTAGGAAAAACTCTTAGATATAAATGCGATCAATTTGGCTTTGCATTCAGAAAAGAAAATTTTTGATGCTGCCAAATAGAACTTATTGCTTAAATTAATGTTGGCTTTTTTACTCCAACTTGAAAATAGCTTCTTTCGAGGCCTGAATACCTTAATTTTATCTTGTAAGGCGACTGTATTTAGCAGCAACGGATTTATCTATATTTTTTTTGTTTTTAAGATGACATTTCGATAAATAAATACGACTTCCAACGAACTACACTCCCAATGTCAGCCGAACTCCTACCCTTGTCGGTCTATTGTAGCAGCAAAGATGGTTACGGCAAATGAACCAAAGCCATTACCTAAAATCGCTTACGCACATGCATCCTAATGGAGTCTGCCACATCTGTCTCTGTTTTTCAAAATTTGCAGGAACCGACTTCACTTTGCTTCGCGTCGTACAACCTTCCGTACTATATACTTAAGGTTTTCGATTTAGCTTCAGAAATAGAGAGGATCTATAGTGCTCCTACAACAACCTCCACAAAATACGCCAGCGACATTGTTTTGCAAGAGTTAGTTGCAAGCTTGCTGCGATACATTGACTGCAGTTATTCTGGAAAAATGCATAATTATTCGTTATTTATCCTCATCCATGATTTGATAACAAATGTAGGAGTTTGAGGTGGCATGGGGATGTTGCGATAGCTGCAACTCATTCGCAGCCACCTTTGTAGTTCCAATATACCGTAACGTTCACGTTATAATTTTCATTTTTATTTATTTTTATGGTTTTAGATGCATTGTATCTAAAGTTTTTAGTGCCGTAATTTCTTCGTTCTGGAATTTTTCTGCCAACAAGATCCTATATATAATCGTGTTCTCGAGGAGCCCTGTAGACTTTCCTACTAGTTTTAGCGTTTCTGCATTTATATCGACGCCTTTGTTTGCTCATCAGTTGGCGTGCAATCAAATCTATGATATATATTTGATATTGATTCGTATTTGATTCGTTAGTTCGTCTTCTTCCCAGATCCATTTTATGTTGAGATTTTTCTTGAAAAAGAAAAATGGTAAATGGGTGTTTCAGTATTGTTAGTGCACTATGACTTTTTCTCCTCTTTTGTTGCTATCTTCTCTATTTATCCCCATTTTTCGCTTAAAGTTACCGATTAGATATTTAAAAAGACTATTTTAGTTGCCAAGTGCTCCTTATTGTTATTGTTTCATTCTGCTATTTCCTCATATTTATACCTGGTTGTTTTAAAATAAAGCTGTTTACCTGTAACATTGAACCCCTGGAGAGCTGAAGAATAAAATTAACTAATTTTCCACTTTTAATGGAAAAACAATCCTAGTACAATTTCCCATATTATGAGCATACATTCATATTTTCTCCAAAGGTATCAAAACAAAATTTTCTAACGTTATTTTCAATGTATGTCAATAAATTCATGGTTAACCAATTTATAGTTAAAATTACACAAATAAATGTAAAATACTGTTATTTATTTAATGAGTTGTTTTTTATATCGATCGTTAGTGCTCTGAAAAGTGCGCAGTGCCACTCTAACAAATAACTCGGAACTACCCCGATTTTTTGTAACAACGCAAATATATTACCATATTCAGATTAACCCGTTATTCATAGTGGCTATTAATGGTGAATTGTTTTACATTAATTTTTATGTAATCATGAAAAAACTTTACAAATTTGTTTGATAAGAACTTTTCAGAGCATCTGATATTTATTAGCATTGATTGCCTGAATTCCAAATCAGATTCGATTTATTTTATTTTTTTGAAAAAACCTTAGTTTTGAACATTTTATTTTAATCCTTTCAAACATATCTCCGGAAATACATAGGATTTGGACAAGTTTGATACTATTGTAGGAATGACATTTTGTTTATTTTCATTTCAGATCTAAATTATTAAATTATCACTCTTTAGAATGCCGTTTTGAATGCGAAGACACAAAAGTTATATACTCTTTCGTCTTTAAAATCTTTGTAACTATTTAAGGTAAGCGGAGCGACATTGCATACAACAAATTTTTATTCAAGATAAATCCAGCTGTTAAATACTTCCCATTAGCAGACATTACTAAAATCACCCCATGTATTGTAAATATCAAATTTTAAACCAGTGGGTAAATTTTAAAATATCCATTCATTCGAAAACTGTTACAAGAGTTATTTTTGGTTCACATGTTTCAGGTACCGCCAACGAGCGTTAACAATATCCCAGTCTAAATAGGCCCCACAAATTTGGCGCGCGTGGCTAATTTTGTCGTCATATTGAGTTCTGCCATGTAATATGCGCTGGTTATCGAAAGTTAATATTTGCCCTTCTCTTAGTTTAAATGAAAATGTTTCCTGCTTAACTTTAGCGATGAATTCCCAAAAAGCTTGATACCATGGAATAACATCCTTCAAAGCAACGGAAAAATGACTATCGCGTTGTGGAACACTGAGGTTTATACGACTGCATTGTCCTTCACTGTCTAAACTGCAAAGGGAAACCATATGTTAAATTTTTAGCGTTAGAATTTGTAATTCGCTTGGTATTTACTTGATAACTGGAGAGCGATAAATGCTTTGAAATCCGTTCCCATTGGAATCTCGACCAATATCATTCCAGTTAACAGGAATCCGTTTGAGTAAAAGAAAGCTTTTTAAATCTTCTTTTCGAAGCCGATCTGCAATATAAAATCCATCTGCTATTAAACTTTGCCCGCCTGAAGATTTAGTTTGCTTAAGGCAATGTAGCAAATTCAGTCCTGGTTGGTATTCATAGTAGGGAAGATCACTATGCAAAGGAAGTGAACTTGATAAGTAGGCGTAGTTTTCAGCATTTTGTTTTGCTTCCACCATCCACAGCTCTCTATGAACAAAGGCATAACATTTACTTCAATAAAATGGATTGTTTATACCCATAATGCGTTTTTCGTACAAAACCGACCAAGTCCGTGAATTCACGCAATAACGATGTAGTTGAAGGTGCTTTATTGATAATAGCTACACCCGAAGTCGCAACTGCTTCTATCCATTTTTGCAAACCTTAAAAAGTGGCCATTTTATTCAAAATAATACATTCTAGGAATTATTGCTGTTATATAAAATTATTACTATCGTTTTATTTATCGTCACGATTTCTCAAAGATGGGTATTATTTTTTATTTCAAAATTGGTCAGATGATAATTAGCGAAATCTGGCGAATACGCATGTGATCATGTGTACTAGAAGTTTATTGTTCCGTTGGGAAGAGAGTCCATACCACAGTATATTTAAGTAGATAAACTCGCCCATTACAACTTACTTTGGACAAGCGTTTCTTAGAATCCGTGGTTCCACGGACAAACCCGCATGATTCTCCATATTATTTATGATGGACTTGTTTCTCCACTGTCTTCTGTATACACTGTGGTCCATACGTACGATTTTGTGGACCGAAGAGAGTCTGTTAACGAGCGATGGCGTTCAAACTTCCAATTTTGACGAAAATCCTTCATGTACGCCAAGCACAAAAAAATGATCATAGGTTTTTTCAAATTTCCGCACCTTTATCTGTTATTACTTCTTCGAAATCCAGTTCGAGACAATGATTCCTGAAGCAACGTTTACTCCATAAAGATCGCTTACATTTATAGAATGTTTCTATGTAATCTTTTTTACATTTTTCATCGAAAGCTCTATGCTGGAGCCAGTTTAAATCAAACGTTGAGGTATGAAAATCATCCCAGTCAACTTGAATGGCATTATTTGCTACTGACGTGACCTTAAAAACACGAAACGAGTTGACTATGAAAAAATAAATAAAGAAAATACCTTAGTGGCGCAAACGTTTATTTGAAATTCGTAAATTCTGCTGGTTGTATTCTTATGAAAACATTTTTCACATCTGCAGTTATCCCGCAGCCAAATTTGTGGGAATTTCATCACATTTGTCTTGTTTTTAACAATAATATATTTTCTTTCGATATTAGCAGTAAGAAACGTACGAGCATGCCGGTAACATACAAGTGACGCTCTGTTTAATATAATATTAAAAAACATGATTTTACTCTAGCACACCGATCAGCAAACAACAGAACTAGCATAACAAAAATTATTCAAGTTTACTGTTGTCCATTTTGATTTGATAAGAAATATTGAACTTTGTTCAAGCCAATGACTCTGTGAGGGTCGTCACAATTCATGAGTTGGCAGTTTTCTACAGCATCGATGCCAACTTTTCTTTTGATGTTATGGATACACATTTGTTCAGAAATATCATTAAAAATATATAATTATAAATCTTAAATAATTTATGTAATCCATAAATTAAACACAGTGATATTTTCCATTGCTCCAAAATATTTTAAATAAACATTTAACTAAGGAAGCACGGTGAAATTCGCGTGGTCTTTTAAAGACTTTTTTAAATGATCAAGTCCACACTGATTGATCTCTTCATAGCATGGAAGCGACTTCATGTTATTTAACCAAGCAAAAAGTCTCGGCCATTTGTTTATGACTGGAAAAATCAAGTCGATAGTCGATAATGTTGTAACAATCGAAAAATCAGCAAGAGTGATCTGTAAATAAACGATCTTTTCATTATTATCCCACGGCCGTTTAGCAACTACTTGTGCTTACATTTTCACTTGCCATGAATTTGCTGGCTTCTAAATACTTCTCCAGGAAACCGTACGCTTCATATATTTTTTTTTCGTGTTTAATCATGCTCTCTACACAACCGTGGAATAGTTCCTGCTAATAGGGAGCATATCATTAACAAGAAACATAGATTTTAAAAATTTATGTATTTATTTATTTATTATTTATTTATCCAAAACTCAATATGAACCACAACTCCTTTTATTTCCGTTTCTCGTGCTTTAGATTGTTCAATAAATGAGAAGACGAAACGAAATTTCTTTAAAATTTTACTTTCGAGTGGATCCTTCATGGCTTCATATATATATTCAGGCAAATTTGCACGTTGGCGGAGCAACGACGGAAAGTGCTTTGGCGACAGCACATTTGTCATTCACTGCCAAATAATGTGAAAACGGAACCATGTATTTTTATATGGGCGGTTTACCCACTAGGATTTGTCGTCGTTTTTGTGAGATGTGACAAATCTATATTCCCTATAAGTGACTGCAGTACCCATAGTTAATTGCAAAAATGCAATCTTATAGATCAAATGAGTTGCACAGTGCTTTACGTAGTCTTGTCCACGTATTTCAAATATTTCCCTTTACATCAACCTCCTAATCCTATTCTATTACATATTAGAAATCGTCCGCGATTCAACGAGATCACTGATTTCTTCATTTCCTTAAGACAGATAAATTTTAGAATTATTGCATGTTTTCTTAACATTGATTATTGTAGCCCAGGCCTAAATGAAATGAAAATCTAACAAACCATCAGGTCGCTGTCACGTCGGAACAAAGTACCGCATTCGAAGAATAGCAAATTAAGAACCTTCATTCGTGTCACATAGTCGCATGGGAAGACATTCGAGTTACTGCCGTATTTTTGTGCAATGTGGAGAAGTATCACATGACTATCAGTAAGTATTAGCTCTCCATCTTTAAAAACCGGAACTGTATGCAATGGATTTAGCTGAGAAAGGAGACCCCATTCAAAGAAAATCCCTCACGCAATAGACAGTTACTGACCTCTAGAAACTCCTTCACAAGATGCTCTTGTTTGAATAAATCAATTTCCCTGAACTCAGCCACAATGTTAAGGTGCTTCATTAACATCAAACAACTACGAGCTGGCGGACTGCGATCGTCGTAATACAGCACGGGGACAACGTTACTAGCCATATTCAAATGAAGCTAACTGTAGAGTGGAACGTCAACATTATTCGTGGTAGCGATTTCGCCTATGGAGTGGCGACACTTCCCAAGGAGGTAATAAACACTAAACACTGGTCATTGGCGCATGACATTGAATATTGGGGGGATCGAAATTTTTACACGAAATTCAAAAGCGAATCGTTAGATTAGTCGATATTATAATCCGAAATGAGTAAGTGTGTAACTTTTTTTTATTTGAGCACTTAAAATTATAAACTTTCTTTGACTTTTGTCAATTATTTTAATATTAACGACCCTTGAGGCTCACACGACTAAATTCCCAGTTGGGTGAATGAAAAGCTATAATTTGTTTATATTATTAATTACTATTATTAATAATTACTATTATTAATAATTATTATTCTAAATTATCATAATTACTTTTATTATTTTTGTTATTTTTTATCTAACAATGGTATTTAATTGTTATTAATAATAATCATTCGTTATTAAGAATGTTTGATCGTTACTGAATAGTTCTAATTGACTTTACATTTACAATATCAAATTACAACTAATAATATTTGATTGTTATTAACAATATTATATTATTTATTACAATATCCATTTATTAACTGCATTAGCGTCACTACTCTCATTCTCCCAAACATGATAATATAAGTTTGGATTTCTATAAATTAATTTTGATTTTTCTTCAAGTAAAATTTTTTTTCAACATTTATGATAAATTTGCTAAAACACACATTCAAAATTTAGCAATTTTTTGCCGTTTTTCAGTTTTTTTCGTCCTCAATAAAAAACGACTAAACCGATTTTGCTGAAAACTCATTCAGTTTTAAGTTACGTAATTATGCATCGAATGAAATCAGTCCCACGTCAATATGACCTTTGGTTCTCGAGATAATCGAGGCAAAAATAATTCCGAACGCACATACGTACATACACACACTCAGACATCTCTCTAAAAACGATGGGTTTGGATACTAGAGACCTTAAAACGTGGAGATATGTCAAAATTTGGGATTCGCTAAATCGATCCCATTACAATAACTTCCCACTGGGAACTGGGAAGTTAAAAAGTTCCTTTTCAGAAAAAAAAAACAGTCTACAACAGCCAAGCTCATTTTGTTTAAATAAAAGAATGTGACATACACGGTTAAAAATTAGGGGGTTTTCAATAAAAAAAACTTAGGTATGCAATAAACTTTAATTCCATATGAAAAGTCGACATTTTTGTTAGCAACGTTTATATCACGTTTTTGGTTGGTCGTGGCACTTAAAAAATTAAGCATGCCATATTAAAATAACACTTTTTGGGTGACAGACCATTTCTTACGGATTGAAAATATCTCAAATTTAATTCCAGGTAAAAGTTTATATGGTAGTTCACGTGGCCGCCGTAGAAGCTTATTTTTAAGAATCGATTTGCATATAAATTCAGTTTGAAGCAGTAAAAATCATTTTTTCGGTGACATACCAATTTTTAAGCATACAGGAGATCTTCATTTGAGTTATGTGCCAGCAGTTAAGCCTAATATCTATTACATGCATGAGTGCTGCGCATCGAAAATTAAATTTAACAAGGTCATTAACAAAAACTTCTCACCAGACAAGTTTAAATAGATAGGGGAGACATCAAACTTCATTTCAAAATAAAAATCAAGGAGATGCTATGAAGGGTTCCTTCAAAGAAAAAATAATTGACTACAAAAGATCTATCAGAACAAAAATTGCCGAGCAGACAATTTTTTACAAGTGATACAACATTATCATGTAAATTTTAAGCTGATATTTCGAAAAGTAAATTCGTTGGTTCTTAGGTAATTTGAAAAATTCATTAACAATATCAATTAACATATTTTTACTCGTCTGGCGGGCTCAACATGTTATTTCTATGTTTTCTAGCCATTTTCACCTTTTAAATTTGAGGTGTTCAGTGGGGTACCTTTTTGTGTCATGGGAGCTTTAACTATTAGTGATTTCGAATTATTTAAGTTTCTTTTACTATTTCGGGTCGGAGGTCCGGCCAAACCAGAGCAGTAGATTTAACACAGCAGCAAGTTGTGTAGACTATGTTAGAAATATATGACCATTCCAATGGGAGAAAATATATAGCGCCTACCTAGAACAGATATTGCCAAGCAAACAAAAATGAAACTTAATTTGAAAACAAAATCGAAACAACCAATCTTATGGTGAAAATATTTGGCCTGTTATAAAAAAAACTTAAACAACTTTTTGAATGTGTTTAGTTACAATAGAGAAGCCCGCAATGATGTCGTATTGCAAACACTTTATTATTCAGTTTAAAATATGAATGCATGTGTAATTTATTCATAAGCATTTTCAACCGAGAATTTGATTGTGAGTTCAACGAAAAAATGTAAATTGTGCTTTCACAGCTGAACAAATCGATTGTATGACCGATGAAGCATTATACATATGTATAATCTAACTACAGTAAACGACTGAAAAGTCAATCTTGCGTTTATTGATAATCTATTTAAGATAGAGTTTTAGCACATAAGCTATCCTGGCAAGGGTTGAACCAACCGGAAAAAACTAAGAAAATTAATTTTAAATTTTCAACAGAAACACCACTCGAGTAGAAAATTCAGATGCATTTAAAATAGGTACAAGATTTATCTTCTAATTCAAATAAAAATTGTTTGTTCTGGTGGAATCGACAACCCTCTTCAAAGCTTTTTATTAACTTCTATTATCAACCTATTTCACACATAAGCCTTTAACAAGTGGTTCAAGTTTCCGGTATTCTACTGACTATATTATTGATTCCAACGGTCAATGCAGGCAAACGTCATATTAACAGCATCTGAAATGCGATGCATATCGGATTTTAAAAAAACGTGTTTGAATTGTGGAAGATTCGCTTTCCTCTTGGATATTTTTTTCGGATGGAAGCCTATAAATGGGAAGCATTAAGGTCAATATGCTTTAGTAAGGGCTATGAACCTATGACAGTAAAATGTTTCGTTTAGACGTTACCCTTGGCGTTGTTGTGCTGTTAGGAATAAGTTTAGTGTGCGGTCAATTTCCATTTGGTTTGAACTCTGGGAAAATTTTCGGATATGACGTACTTTCAAGTACAACTGGTGAAGTAGAATGTGCCACTGATAATAAGCATCCAGGGACGTGCATGTCTCGGAAGGAATGCAACCAGCATGGAGGTGTTGCGTCGGGATCATGTAGGCAAGGAATATGCTGTGAAAGTAAGTATCTACATATTGCATATACAAAAAACATTTAAAAGAGAAAATATGCGGACTGCATGACCTAATCATGTTAGGGGCAACAAGAATCAAATTGTGTGACTTTGATTTCAAATTTTTATGAAATAATCGAAATATTACTTTAATATTTTTATTGCTTGCAATCATGCACTGAAGCTACGAATTCACGTAGACCCGCCAAGTTATGTGATTGAACGTCTTCTGTGCATTTTCTAAAATGATGTATAAAAACTACCACTATCAAACAACGATTGATACCAAATTTGAAGTTTATCAATTGCATTTTTACTTAAAATTATAAAGATCGTTTTCTTCGTCAATGCAAAGGAAACCGTTTATTGTTCAGCAGAAAAATTTAATATATGATTCCAATAACTGGGTTCTGGAACATATATTCACTGTGGCGATATGTCCATTGCTTTGTTTTTGAACAGCTATACTATAGCTTTGAAATGGTATAATTGAGAGAAATTGATCATTTATTAAAGTCGTTTTAGTCTATAAATGAAGTAATAGATCACCATACAAGTGAGTAGCAGCTTTTTATTCTCCTGATAGCGGAAGAAAGTCACTCTAATAAAAACGAAAACCAGCTAGTTTCTTCGGTTTGCTTGGTTTATCGTAGCGAAACATAGTTTTTTTTTGTTTTTTGATTCAGGTTGGTCATTCAATGTACTGTTTTGTAACTAGGCTTATTTTTGGTTTTTAATAGAATCCTTGCATTTTACGTTCACTTCGTTTAGCAGAAGTTTGGCGTGCTACATTTTCATTCGTTTTCGATGTTGAGCCCTCTTGAAATAGCGACCTCGTTTATTCAAGTTATGAGCTAGCCTGCCAGATATGTGTTGCCAAACTGAAAGCAGACTGCATTTTTCAGTCGTTCTGCGTAATTTTTCTAACCAGTTTACAGTGACTCGTTTTCCCAACGACGATTTCTTTGCAGTTTTTCCAAACCAATGAGAGGTCATGCTTCAATGCTCCCTTTATTACGTAACAGAATTATCATACCCACTCAGACTTTTAAATTTTTTAATCACAAACTGTTACCAATGCATCTAAATTTTGTTTATCACGCATTTTGTTGCTGTAAATATCCAAGTTCTGCATCATTTGATACTTTTATGTTTTTTTCAGATTGAGCAATACTTATTAAATTTATGATAGATTGATATTGAATATCTATATTATAAATAAAATACATATCTGATTTTTTTCAGTAAGTATGGGTTGCGGTAAAGTATCACGTGCCAAAAAAACCGTTATACGAAACCCATCGCCAATTCCGGAATACTGCAGCTATTATTTTAGACCTTTTAGTAAACATGTATGCCAGTTGCGAATCGAAATAAATTCAAAGCTGGGGGCACCAACTTTGCCCACACGTCTACGTGAAGGGTCTTATGTTCAATGTGAACAAAGTTATCTGAAATTAGGTCCTTATAAGCTTTGCGGTGTTAACAAAAATCAGCACAGTAAGATATTATACCATAAAGTGTATATTTCTTAAGCGATTATAAATTCTGAATTTTTTCCCCAGTTTACTTACCATTTTCCGCTGAACTAAATAAAAACATTGAGCAAGGGCTCACAGTCGTCCACAAGGATGCTGAATTTGCTGCAACAGACTATTGGGATATTGTAGTTACACAAATTGAGTGCCCACCAGCGGGAGCCGACAAGGAACTCTTCAAACAGCATTCCTGGAATCTCACTGGAAAACATCGTATGCAATTCGATAAAGAACTTATTGCTCCCGAAGGATGTCTGCAATATTTCACGGACCGCAGTGGGATTATTGAGACTTTTAATTTCAACGGTGGCAAAGGACCTTACCTTGGAAACATGCGATATGCTATTTGTTTCAAAAAAAAATCAGGAGATAAATCAATTACGTAAGAATGATTGTATTAGTGTATGTGGTTCACAACTAAAAGATCGGTTTCGCAACAGATTTTGAAATGATTTCCTTCTTTCAAGTCGATTCTATTCGAAGTATTGAAAATACAAGGAAATCATTACTTCATATTACCCAGTTGGTATTTTCAGCAGTAATGGATTTTACGATCCACTTACAGGTTTGAAGCAAACAAGTTCAACTTGAACGTTAACCGGTATGGCCAACTGGAAACGGGATTAAACTGTTATGATCCCCTTACTTTGAACCCACGATCATCAAAAGACTACCTGCTTGTTCCTGATTCCTTTCTCACCACTCCTGAAGGATTTTCTCCCACTATCAAGCTAGAGGCTAGCAAATACTGTGGATCAATATTACAAGGAAGGAAGCTACACTGTAAGTTTCATTTTCTTACATATTTAAAAATTAACAATCGAAACTCTCAACCCGAAATTTATAAAATTGAATGGCATCAACTTTTTGCTACAGCATGCAAGTATGCTCACGTGAATTTTTGCGGTACGATAGGATTATTCAACCAAATTATCCACTAGTCCATTAAAATTAGGATTTTATTCATTCGTGTTCATATTCATTTATAGCATAGTTCTATAATTGGTGTTTTACAATGCTTCATACAGGGACATCGTTTCATCTATAGAATATAAATCTAAGAGCTTGCTACCCTTTGTTTGTTACAGAGTAATATTCAAATTATAAGGAAAATCTAGCAAAAACCTTATATTTGGAAACTGAATCTATTTATTATTTATACTAACTAAAGTAGCTTAATCTAACAAGGAGGCCACGGTCTCGTCCTCTCAGATTTGGATGAAATTTGGCACATAAGTAGAAGACGTCAAGGATATTCGATCCTTAATACATTAGACCGCTTCAATTCTAATATTCACTACATGTTTACTTTCGTAAGCAATTCGTCGTTGAGATCAAATATCCAAACACTATATATTATCTTTTGATGATAAACACTATTAACCGAGACTGGGTACCCTCTAAACGTTACTGCATCAATGCGAACATTGTTTTTGTAGTGTGATCCTGAACTTATATGGAGTTTTAAATCTGAACGGTTGTGGCTAAAATAACTATTCTTTTACTATTTCTTCATTCAGATCTTCTGCGTTCTATTTCCTTCCATTTTTTCCTTTTCCGCCACACAATCTCTATTGCGGTGCAACCAGCTTCCATGTTTGACATGTTTTGCTGAAAATGTAGTTTGTACGAGCCATTACGCATATATACCAAATATTGCGCAAATTTAATGCTGTATAAAAACATTTTTTGCGCAAATTATATATCAGTTCCAACCTGTGAATATATATCCAACCTGTGAACTTTTTTTTTGCTGCTCATATAATAGATATCTTTCGATACGAATTTTTTTTTCAATAATGGAAATGTATATTTTTTATCGTTTCAGATGCTCCTGCGGGCCCTTTTGTTATAACCGTTAACACCGATGAGAGATACAGTATCAACAATCACATTCATGAAGCAGGATTCAGTATCCGATACACAATCAATGCCAATAAAAGTTATGAGCATTAAATCGTTAGGATGTATTTAACTTCACTTAATAAAAATTTCATTCTGCAACGCAATATTTGACAAGACTCTTTAAATGCTCATTTTAATTAATTTCCAACGAAAAGCTTATTTATCAGACAGGACAGCGCGTGTTTGCTTTGTCTCTCGCTGCCGCTAATTTCAAGCACGAGTAGCTCATTTAAGTACTGGCGTTCAGTATTTGCGGTCATTTTTGGCAAACAAATTCAGAATTTACTTTCATGGCGTATGCCTGTTTGAAAAATATAATTGCAAATTTCGCCTGGCTGTTCATGCCAAATATAAATACCTGAGCTTCTCCGGTAGTCGACCATGCTTAAAAATAAAATGCATCTTGACAGCCTGCTTAGCAAGGTTTTAAAGTTCATTTGGAGCCATGTAGGTAGGAAACGCGGATGTCCAAAACACGGAATTCGTACGTAGCCTACAACGGCTACCAAACATATATAATTGTATGTGTACTATAGCAAAGAGTAGTTTGCCCGAGCAGGGAACGCTGTCCTCTCATGAGACACTGCGACATTCCGTTTTTAAAAACATTCAGTCTTATTTGGAATCCACTGTTGATTGGGTAAGAATACCGTGTTCAAGAAACTATGAATATCTTGGAATTGACAGGCAAATGAACTGACCGTCAAAACCCAATCATTAACAAATTAATCAGCGCATAGCTACAAAAGAAAATACCAATAAGAAATAAGTTTTTACCAACAATTAATTATTTTTCATTGAAGATATTTTTATTCAAACTGAAATAATTCATTGTATACACCGTCTAATCGACCATAAACCTCTTCAATTTAGAGCGATGTGATTCATCGAGATTGAACCCGTTTTTGATTTTTTCTATAAGCAATATACAATCCAAGCCTTTCTCGAAACCAAATTCTAGACACTGCATTGCTTCGACTGGTTGCCTATGAGCTACACAGACGTCAACGAACGCAGCCAGAGCAATAATACTTGGTATACCAGAAGTGTTACTTTTTACTAATTTCATCAATACGCTCTTTGCTTTCTCGAAGTCATTCCCTAAACTAAGGATGTACATAATATTTCCCATCATTGGCCCATCGAAACTTAATCTTAGCGTTTGTCTTTCAGATTGCTCATTGATCCTACTATATATGTCCCATGCGATTGCATTGAATTGTTCCTCTAGATGCGTTGTTAATCGAGCTTTTTGTGTCGAATAATTCTCGGATATGATTTGAAGAATCAAGTTGACGAGACTTTCGCGATTCGCGTAATCGAATATAATTATATCAGACCATAGTTTCGGAATATACTCCAGCGCTTCATTCATATTAACTGCTTTAACAATTTGTTCCATTATGCCCGGCTCGGGAGTGTAGACGTTTGGAACTAACAAGTCGTAGGTCCTCATGAAGTCTTCAATTGGTACCGTTTCGCATAGAATGGCGAAGAAATGCCTATAGTAAATGGACTCTTTGTAAGCGTCACCAACTAATAAATAATTATCTGCAAGATGCAGTAATGTATTTATGCGTTTCGCAACGGTTTTATCGTGGAGATGATTTCTTGCAACGTCCATAGCAGTAGTGAAAAAATATGTGTCTTTGAGATCTCTAACCTCAAACTCTTGACCGTCTATTTCATCGAGGATGTCGAGTAAAATGTGAGAAACTGGTCCCCTTTCTCGGCAAAATATAATCAGGAGATAGTACCAAGTTGCTAGCGAGGGTTTGATTCCTAATAATTTGAACTCTCCCAAAACTTTCAGGCTTGTTGCCCTAGCGCTGCGCCAATTTCCATTATAAGATATTGTGAAGAGGAGAGAGTTCAATGTTCCTAAATTAGGTCGAAGCAGCCTAGTGTTCATTATGTTCAGAACACCTCGGCAGAGCTCCCATCGTGCCTCAACGTTTTCCTCAAGGAATATTGAGCTTGATATTATAGCATTGAAGGTTTCAGTGTCAATATAAATTTCCTTTTCTAGAGCCTCTTGGTAAAGGAGAAATGCACGATTTACTTGTAAATATTTGCACATTCCACGAATAATGGCTGCATATGTTTGGGAATCGGGTTCAAGTTCGCTGTATAATAATTCAGCCATTCCACCATCCCTCCACGTTTTCCGTTGACGATCTTTACTTCGAATGCTTTGCTGGAACCATCGTTCTTCTATATGGTCAGCCGGAGGTGATTCTGTCTGGTTAAAAGAGCACAACAGTTCGAGTAAAGACTGTTTAAGACTATCCGACACATGAATACCACTATCCCGCATGAGAGTGTACACGGTCGTTGCATCTTTTACTTCGCAATCCTCAATTAGTGTCTTCAGGCATATCTCGTCAAGCTGCGACTGTTGCGTGTATTTTGTTTTTAGACAAAATGGCTTTATAGCTGGACTAGCTACAGAGTGCTGAAAAAAATTATCGTTATATTTAATCGTAAAATAAATTTACATCACGAAAGATGATGCACAAGTTTATGGAATTAACGGCAATATATAACTGGGACAAAAAGATTTCTTCATAAAAGGACACTACTAATGTCCGAAATGTACATTTGAAAATAATAAGAAACCAAATCGTATAGAAAAAGGAAACAAATGTATTTTCTTATATGTTTTAAGAAATGCGATTTGTAGAAACTCGTTGATACTTCATTTATTCTTTAGTTTAATTTTCACAAAATTTCGTGCACGTATCACTAAAATAAGACCGACCTGAAATAGAGCCGCATGTTCTTGACACAGCCAGAAAGCTGCCCTCCTTCCAGACTCTTGGGACATGGAATAAACCCTCTTTTGCAGATTAGAGCGGGGAATCAAGTACGAATCATCTTGATACTTGAAATGTGGAGCAGTAGGGTCCGCCACTACGGTTTTCGCGATAGCGTTCAAAACATCTGTAGGAGTGCGACCCTTGCTTCTTGAGATAGATAGCTTCCCTTTACATTCATGTATGTTTTTGAATTTTATCGAAATCTGCTGCAAAGCAGCATACTTGCCATGCAAATTCCGAGAACACTGCATATTCTTATAGTTCAATCCATTCAAGACCCCAATTCTCTAAACACGCACTGACAGTTTTCCAACCCAATCTTGGAAAACAGAACTACCAGGAAAGGAACGAACTACGAGTCGATTTAGAATATGTCAGATGAAATAAGACGTTGATCTTTCTCATTTGGTATGTTTACATGGCAGCTTGAACCACATATATTCATGCATTCTCAGATTGCAATATATATATATATATATATATATATATATATATATATATATATATATATATATATATATGCGCGAATATTCGCGGGAGTGCCCAGTGCATCCTAAAAAATATTGCGGCTTGCAAATAACTAATGAACCATGGGGCTATTTCAAAAATTTGCTAAGCCCTTCGGCTACTCACTTCCGCCATGTTTTTTGTAGTAAACAATCATGGCCCAAAATTTATTTTAGAAGAAAAATAAAAACATTGTAGCACCACAATACGGCCGAACAGGCTCTCTTCTTTTGCGATACAATGAATCGAAGGAAAATACGTGGTCAAAACGGCCCCATGTGTAGTCGAAGGTTTAACCGACTGGCTGCCAACATATACATCTCCTGGAAGCTAACCTGTAAAAGCACCTTAACATTGCAAATTACTCTTCGAACACATAGTTGACCGAATACTTGTTGTCTGAACTGCCTACCCAACGACTCATATTTGGCTTTTTGTTGTATACTTTTAGTTTTATCATTACTAGAAAGTATTCATACATAGAAAATAATTATTGAACTTCCAAGGTGAAACTGATGCTTGGATTAAACCTGTCGTGTGGTGGCCCAAGACAGAGTATTCGGATGATTTGTTAAGTTCAGTTATTAGTCGGCCTAGTAGATTCCGGCAAGAAGGTAGCAAGGTGAAACTGATGCTTGGATTAAACCTGTCGTGTGGTGGCCCAAGACAGAGTATTCGGATGATTTGTTAAGTTCAGTTATTAGTCGGCCTAGTAGATTCCGGCAAGAAGGTAGCTCAATCCCTTGACCGCGTAACAAAAGCGACTGATAAGAAGCAATATTCGAATTACTAGAAGCACGCAGAAAAGATAGGTACATGCATACTTACTTTATTACGAATGTTAAATTTATTTGTTTTTTGTAGAATCCGACAGAATTTCTTGCCAGTGTATTCCATCATGTCCTAATTCGCTTTTGATAAAGGGCAGCATCCAAGCAAAATACCATTGCTCTCCGAGTACCAATTTAATATTTCTTCTCCATCCGAGATCATATCTACGTGTATTTTTTTCGTGGACAACCCCTCCATTTAATATTATGCGCAAATGATATATTATCAAAAATCCTGACAGGCAAGCAGCAATCAAATTCAACTCGTATATAACGAGGTACATATTCCCTGGCGATGCGACCAATGATAGCATCAAAAGCGGCATGCCAATTTTCAAAATAGTGACAAGATTAGCATATTCATCGGCATGATGATACCATATGAAAATGTGATTATATACACTAGCATAAGTAGAACCGATAAATACAAATGTAGCTAGCATTAAAAAAAAGCGATGGTTAAAGTGCCCAATACAGCATCCGGTAAAAATACAATGGTGATCTCTTTTCAAGATGCACGTTTTGCATATTTGGCAGTGCCATGATCGCGGCGGTGCTAGTGTTTCACATGCAGAGCACATTCGCCATGACTTCGTTCCGAAATTTTCTGGTGGAACAATAAAACGTCCTGGAATTAAATGATAGCAGCAACTGATACGATAGTGTCTTACCTTTAATGCTGGTGTCACAGAGCATTACCGCAAGCATGTTGGTTTTAACATTCACTAATATAAATACTGCCAAAGCAAATGTGAGACAGTACGCTAAACTTCCCGGAGCGTGAAACTCTGGCACAACTACGAAAAACTCGAACCAAAATGTAACAGGCGCAAAAAAGGACAAAAATAGTGTGGCGACTACATCTGGCAAGGCACGAGGCAGAAATTTTCGACGAATAATCATAGTTCTCTACAATAACTAGGCCCTAAAAATATTTAATTTATTTAATTATTTGTGAGATGATATTGATATTGATCTCCCCACTTACTCAAACATTCATCATATAAGGAAATTGGAAATCCAAAAAAAACATTTTGTTTATTGTTTTCGTAGTTCAGTCACCCAATCAATGAGAAAAGAGTACAGGAATGGCTCGGACAATAAATAACTGTATTCATGGGATCATAGAAGAAATTGAGTACCACTTACTTCAAAATACTGCCAACTGATCAGAAACGTCAGTCACTTGTGAAGAGCAAGTTTTTTTTGTAGTTTAGGAAAACAATCGTTTATGTGCTTCAATTTAGTTATTTCGAGTGGTCATTGTAAAGTGAGATATGTGGAAGCGTCAGTGAGTGAATTTGAAAGCAAAAACGTAGTGACATAGCCTTAATACTACTGAAACACTACAGCTTATCATGAGTTCACTTCTCATTATGAGCTGAATCTGGCTCATATTGGGCTGTTGGCTATGAGGTAAAAATTGCTGTTTGATGTTTAATGAGTTCAAAAAATTGATGTTGTAAGTGCCATTTAAGGGCATAATAAATGAACTAGGTTCAATTTAAACGATTCAACATTTGGCAGTAAATTTCGAACAATTGTAAGAAAGTTGCCAATGTGGCGCTATAAGTAGACTGTGTCAGTCTGGACGCGTTCATCATCTTGTAAAAGTTTTATCGAAAGTAAAAATATCAATCACAGCTACGAATTCATTGTGAGGTCAATTGTGTCAGTAGTACAAGACAACGCAATTTTCAACTAACGGAAAGTGCGTGATCGAATCGCGTATTCGACTCTTGTTATTCTTTCAATACATGTAACTACATTATAATAAAGTTTCATAATGTTTGCTATTTTCACGAATGATACGAACTTATGAGTGGCGCATTTCAAAATGCATCGGACCGTTTACATTGCACTAAGTTGGTTTCGTTTGTCAGATATACATACATGTTGAACAATTGCGGTTTCAAATAATGGATGCCTAAATATTTAAAGTCGCTCTTATGCATGAAGATAATCTCTGAAAAAGTACTTTTTTCTTCAAAACCAAAGAAAAAGCCGATGAGTATATGTTTGAAGCAATTATATGTATTCATTCCTGTTTAAATTTGATTTTTTTTCTTCTGTGAAGAAACTCCTGCTCTCCATTTCTTTGGCAAATTGTGTCAAACAGTAAAATAAATTTAACTTGTGACATCCATTGCATATTGCAATAATGACTGTTTTAAACCGTGATTTTGTAAAAATTACGTTCTAAATGTAACTTGGGAATGTATGGAAAAATACATCGTTTTGAACCCAATAATGATAAAAATCACGAATGTGATTAGATTGATACCACAGTTATACTGCGTTATATGCCGCAGCTAATATTCATGCCTATTTTACGCGTTTCAAAAATACTTTATATCCAAACATTATTCGAGTATATATTATAGCGATTGTAGACCTCCAAGGAAAGAGTTTGCATGAATATCAAATAGGAACCGAAGTCGATTATACATCATGTTAGATCCTGCATACGTCGGATGAGTTTTCAAATACATGTAAAATTAATAATTGTAGTTGTTAACACAACAATAAACATTTTAAAAATATATATCTTCGAGACTCGTTCTACGATGATTTTCTATGGTTGACGTTCAAGTTTAAAAATTCATCAGAATTACAGCAAACCGTTTTTTCTGAAACGCACAATTTAGAGAATTGTCGTTCTTTGCATTAGATATATCAATCCACAGAAAAATAACAAATTGTCAATTAAAACTGCTTTCAAAAGCACTAAACCTTCAAAATAGACCACAACGTGTATATTTACTGCAATTAATTATGCATTGCACTCATTTATTTCAAAGATATGAAGTTTTTTCACAATCAGAAATTACGCACTTAACATCCCAAATTCTTGAATTTCACTGTCTGTCGCGCAATTTATCAACACTGTTTTCTTTGGGCTGTTACATCCAAAGTTATTTTCTGTTTTTGGTTCATATCACTTCGAAATAAGGTCAGAGTCTGTACGAAATCACCAAACTTCGATGAATACGCGTTTTGTTTACTTTTTTAAGTAGCCTGTCAACGCAAGTCGTTTGATGCTTCCCCTTTTTGACATCTTGCCACGGCGCGATTACGTATAGGCGTTTATTCAGTTCTTTCCGTTCCTGTTAGTTTTCTGTTCCAAGGGCAACACCCAGAAAATCAACAAATGATTTTGTCCACAGCAGACAGAACATGTATACCTCAGATATGGTGAAGTCGTACAGCCGGTGAAGCGAGTATTGTTTGGAAAGTATTCGAAGCAGTGTATACCAGTTGATTTGCGCTGCCTTTATTAAAGCTTTTCGTTAAAGTGGGTGTCATTGGAACTGGTCCAACTGGTGGGAACGCCGTTTGCATGCTAGTAGTATGTGGTCAGCGTGTAGTTTCTGGAAGTTGCAACTGAGTTGTCGGTAGATAGTACGAGAAATATGAAAAAAGGATTGCTGTGCTCTTGGGTTTCGTATATTAATGCTTAAATAAGTGGGAGAAGCGTCCTACGTATGATCCGGACAAAGCTGCCCTGCAACTGAAGTGGGTGCCTATTTACTTTTGTACAGTGCTCGTTTCAGTTAGTGTGCTGTACATCCAACAGCGAAGGCGCTCATTGCTTTCGAAAGACTCAACTGTTAGATAGACCCAAAGAATAACGAAGAAGAGGACCGGACAGATAGTAAGTTCAGAGCTGTAACTGAATGTTCCCTTCTTCGCGCAGGGATAGTAATCTTTTCAATCGGATGCTATTTCAACGTTGAGATGCTTTTGTCGCCATTTCATCGTTAAAATATATATAAAATAGTAACGAAATAAACTCTTTTTCGATTCAGTGTATTGAATACATGCTTTATCCCAAATACCAATGAAGCTGAAGTCACTGGGTGTCCTAGCTAAAAGAAGTCAGAGAATCTGTTTTGGAAAATGTCGATTGTGCTTTCAGTACTAGGAGCATAAATCCTTCGCTTGGAATTTTCGTCAGGTTTAAAGATTTTAGCCGGAATGCGCTGAACTATATTTCCATTTCATATCTTTCCATCAAAAAAGAAAAAGCCTTCCAAAAATACATTGATTCTTCATTAAATGTTTTTTAATTGCCTTGAATGATGCATCGTTTTCGTTCTTTCTAATATTCTGCGGTAAAGAATTGAAGAAGTTGGCAGCTTCGTTTATAGCGCTAGGTCCCTGCAAAATTTCTGATTGAATAAGGGTTTTCGTCCGTATTTGTCGTAAGACAGAACGATGATACTTAACTGCGATATAATTTTTGGTTTACTTATTTTCTTTTGAATTTAGTATTGAAGAAACTTTCAATAGTGCATATAATAAATACATTTTACAGCGTCAACATTTCACTGAGACATGCACACGAAAGCTTAAATCACCTACATTATTGGCTTGTCATAATTTGGTTATCTTCAAAACTAACATAACATAACTAACATAATATTTTGCTTATCCTGTAATTTGACGCCGTTTTAAATTTCGTAAATTATCTAAACAATTTCTTTTTTTGCCGTTGGGAGGTAGAAATATTCTGCTACTGTTTTTCGACATGTCGCATTTTTACTGACCAAAACCACTTACATCTTCTGGAAATCACTGTCTTTATTTTTCTTTAGAGCATCGTCAGTGTTTGTATAAATACTTAGCACTCCTCAGACGATAAGTACAAGTTTCTGAAATGGGATTAAAATGATAAGAATGAGTCTTTAGTTAAACTTTACTCATCGAAATATGTCTTTGATATCATTTTATGTAAGAACTTCAGGTTGTAAATGTATTTGAAACGAAACTCAATATAATGTTCTCTTATTAAGATCTTAAATGTAAAAATTGCTCTTTTTCTCCCAAGAAATGAATGTATTGTTTTTAATAACGCATAGGAGTAGCCGCTGAAATGTTGAACGTTGACAACTTCCAGTAAAAATAGAAAGTGCCTCTTGCATTGGAGTATCAAGAGCTTGGTCGTTACCATTACTAGTTTGCATAGAGACGGAAATGTTAACAACAACATTGTGAAATAAAAAAAGGGATTTGTAACAGAAGTGTGAAATTGAATACTGTGTTTAATTTATTGAACTCCGCAGTACATATATCAGCATGTTTCGGGTGGATACTTTCGAATAGAGTCCACTATGCGTTGCACCATTCTTCATAGGATATCATCAAGAAAGATGGCGGAAGTCTAGGACTGCTGTTATCGTGCTTGGTGCAATGAATGGCATCAGCAGAATGTAGACAAAAGATATTGGAAAAAATAGAGGTACGAGAACAACTAAGGTCTCTGCATTCTGGATTACAAAATCCTCTAAAACTCGAATCGGATTTTATCATAAAATGTTAAAGTTTTATTGTTTTATTTCACGCACTGAATACAATAATTTCGACAAAGTAGATTTCTAGAGACACGATTTCATGCCATTAATTACTGGTTTCATTATAATCCTATAACTGCTACAATGGCGTCCTTGAGACGAAAGATTTTGACCGTAAGATGGAGACCGTACGTGTTTTGGCGCGATGCTTCGTTCTACGTGAAGGCCGCCGTAGCCAAAAAGATACATGCGATAATAAAGTGGAATCAATCAGTATACGGTGAAATTGCTTCGAAGTTTTATCAGTAAAGATAGTGATAACGACGAAGATCTTAATATTCGAGTGGAAAAAGCGCCATCTTTTGGTGGAAGTTATCACATCTCCATGCCTAATTCATTAAATGTAAAAGTACATTGAAAGAACTACTTGAAGACAACACTTTCACTTTGGGAGTTTTTTTGGATTGCACTCACAGCTTGAGGCTTTGATTCACTTTCTAAACAACTTTTTTTGTATTTTTTGTGTGTATATAAATGTCTTCGCAACCATCTTTTTGGTTTTCAAAAACAATAATAATGATAATAATAAAACAAAGTCTCCTGCAGCTTACATAGTTCGCAAGAAACTATATGCTAAGCATAAAATCTTTAGATGTAGGAGTTCTTGTATTTGTTTTCATACGTTATTCGACTTTCCTTCGTTTTTTTTATTTTACATCGTTATAGTTAAACTTAATTTTTGTCCATTTTTCTAGTTTCGCAGTTGTTTCATTTTACAATGACGATTAAAAGTATGGAAAATGTATCAGTTATGCTGATTCAAGGTAATTTGTACGAACGTGAAGTTGAATGCAATTCCAAGCTGAACAGAAGTTCTTTCACAGGACTACCGGGTAAGTATCTTGCATGCCTTAGTTTAAAAAAATGTATGCATTTTAATATATTTCTTCATTCAAGAGTCAATTGGACAAATCATAAATAGTGTTTCATTATTTGCAGGAAGTTACTGCCAAGGTACTTGGGACGGCTGGACTTGCTGGCCAGACACGTTATCTGGCACCCTGGAGTACGCGCCCTGTCCAGATTTTGTAACTGGATTCGATCCTACACGTAAGCGTTTACATTCATTTTGAATATTCTATTTTCGATTCAACAACAAAATAACATATCTTCCTAGAGTTACTATTGATGGCGCATAATTTGAGTCTTCTTACAAGATAGTGACTATTTGCAGCATTCAATCTCATTAAAAATATACATAATGTTCCTAAATGTAGACTATTTTCTTGTCCATTTTAGATAAGACTCGACGTTTTTAATTAGTAAAAAAAATAGTACATTACATTACGCTCAGAATTTTTCAATTACATTCAATATTTGCGGAATTTTTTTTCAGGTTATGCTCACAAGGAATGTATGATAAATGGTGAATGGTATCGACACCCACTTACAAACAAAACATGGTCTAACTATACAACATGCGTCAATATGGATGATTTAGAGGTGAGTATACGAATTTGAATGCTAAAAAGTTATCGTGAATCTTATTTTCCAGTGGAGGCAAAAAGTGAATTTTATATATGAGATAGGCTACTGTGTATCCCTGTTAGCAATTATGTTGTCTTTGGCTATTTTGGGCTACTTTAGGTGAGTTCTTCATTTGTTTTATAATGTTTTAATAAATCAAAAAATCATTAATAATTTTTTTAAACTGTGATATTCAGAATATAAAGAATAAAACTAGTATAAGGTTCTCAGTTTAAATATTAGTAAGAAATTATGGTAATTAATACGAGTTTGAACGTTGAACTGTTGTTCAGAATAAAAAGCTACAAAAATTTTGCAACCGCATTATACTGTAGCAACAACAACACTAATAAGCCACAAAACAAACCATCATCAATCCGTCAGATACACAAATAACGAGCGTACTGCATAAAAAGAATAATCATTACATGAAAACGCTGTGCCATTATAAGAATTAGAATTTTCCAGTAATGAATCATGACCACTTCTTCTGACTAGGATTGTCTGACCAACTCTTCAAATAAAATTACAGATTGTTTTTTTTTTGGTTCAACTGGAACTAAACAAGCTACAACTCTTCCCAGATTCATTGCAAAAATATTTTACTAGGGCATTGCCAAAGTTGTTAACGTTACTTTTTAAAATTTGCACCGCTAGGTGCTGGCTTTCCAAAAGCAAGACAATATTGCCGTAAAATAATTAACTTTGTTTATCATTTTGATAAGCTACAGATTACATGAAAACTACACCTACCTTCACATCGGTAACAATTAACTGTTAACATGTTTACGCCTGCCTTGATAATAGTTTGACTCGACTATAGTTGTTGCCTAAATGTTTTCAATGAGCTTAATTTTATCAGTGAATTATTTGTGTGTATTGCTGGCAAAACGAAACTCAACCCACAAATCTTCAAATATAGATTTTCATTTTAAGCGTGATTTATTTGTGGTTAGCCATGCAAATTATCTTAGAATTTTTTTAGGTCTTTGAAATGTGCACGGACTACTCTCCACACAAATTTGTTTGCATCTTTTGCTGCAAATAACTCACTTTGGCTGGTATGGTATAGAGTTATGAGCGATCCAGGAGTGACGAACGAGGTAAACATGAATGTCATTTTATGTAAAAGAGTAATTCAAACTTAATTTATCCATAATTTCAGCCAGGTTGTGTAGCCCTTCACGTAGTCCTACATTACTTTCTACTTACAAACTATGCCTGGATGCTCTGTGAGGGATTTTATCTTCACACTGTCCTTGTTTCAGCTTTTATTTCAGAGAGAAAATTAGTTAAATGTCTTATCGGATTTGGATGGGCTTCTCCAGCTGTCATAATATTATTATATTCTTTATCAAGAGGACTTGACAGAAACGTTGATGCTACAATACAGTAAAAATAGTTCAATGTAAATTGTGCTAAACTTTCAATTCCACATATTCTTTCATTTTAGATGCTGGATGAATGAGAGCCCCCACACGACAATTCTAATTGTGCCAGTATGCACCTCGATGCTATTGAATCTGTTGTTTCTGTGCAATATTGTGCGGGTATTACTTCTCAAACTGAAGGCGCCGATAGGGTCTCAAGGTGATAGACCACCACGGACCGTTATACAAGCAGTTAGGTAAGAATGAATATATTTTACAGATTTTATTTAAAAGCCAGATGTTTAATTTTTCTTTCGTCAAAATGACTTACGCCAGCCTAATTAGTTCCGGAGGTGTCTTTGCTATAAAGTTTGTTTCAAAGATGAATTGTCCGTGGCATTTGGTTCCATTTGCATTGGATAATAATGAAAATGGACCCGAACTACGAGAATATATATTAAATGAGCTAAATTTTGTATTGACTCACATTTTTTTTTTCGTCGTTGGGAGATGGAAATCTTCAAAAGATACCGAGTTGCTCCTGCTTCTCGGCATGTCGGATTTCTACCGACTAAAACCACCTCCGTTTCCTCCAAAAAATCTTTACTCCATAGTTCATTGCTTGCACTGCCCGTGTGCAATTATTTCCTGAAAGCTTGTTCATTTAAATAGTACTTCCCAGACGATGTATATCGGTATAAGGGATAATAAAATGTATGACGAATGACATTTGATTTGAAAAAATAACATCACTTCCTGGAAGCCACTCTAAGTTTCTGGAATGAGGATAGATGACTTAATTTTTAACCAACAATTATAGCTGCCAATAAGAATGTCGGTTGCATCGTATAGAAATTTAAGGCGCCTAAAGTTCACTTTTATCTTACCTATTCTCCGGTCAAGATGCAAGTAGCAAAATAACCCCATTTTCAAGACAGCTTTAGCATTACTTGGCAGTCTCTATCTGTCGTTGCTGAATGTGTTCTTCTTTTCTAAATTTTTAAACGTAAATTTTCGTATTTGGCCAGTAAATTTTCATTAGGCTCTCCTTTACATACAGAAGGCTATTATTTGATTTATATTTATTTAAATGTTCTTTTTCATTTTTCAGTGCCATATAGCGACACTTTTGAAGAATAATAAAGTCTTCATGCTTATATAGTATTGGATATTAATTCTCGCTCGTCAAATTTCCCCTCAAAATGGTGAACACATTATTTTTCTTCTTTTGAGAAAGCATTTCTTCGAAACTCTCACTCAGAAACTTTCTTTCAATATACATTGTTTCATGGACTTTTTACAATCATATTGCTCTTTTGTCGGTATCTATTTCTACAGTTTTTCTTTCTTATTATTTCATAAATTTCAATAATAATTGTTTGAATGTTTGTTGAAAATGCTTATCAATTTATGTGAATATTTCACTTTTTATTTCACAGGGCTACTCTGCTTCTTGTTCCACTATTGGGTCTTCAATACATATTGACTCCATTTCGACCAGACGCAGGCGATTCTTGGGAACGAGTTTATGAGGTGTTGTCCGCATTTACGGCATCTTTTCAGGTACTCTAATCTTGATCGAATTATTGTAAAAAATTATTTTAAATGGGCAAATGTTTGAAATGAATTTTTTATTAAATTCTGCTGAAATGAGCAAAAAAGTAATGTTTTTAGCATTGAAAAATATTTGGTAAAGAATGAAAAAATAGCTAAATCACTCACACTTCAATGTAAACAATCTAATTGTAAGTGAACCTTTACATATCTAGTCATACGTCAACTTCTGAACGGATCGTAACACTTCAAGATGTTCAAGATAGATTCGAGAAATTAGTGAAATCTAAAAGTCAGGTTATGCGTTAGAATGGGAAAGAAGCTGAAGAAATGACATTCTTACTCGGAACATCGACGATTATAGAAGTGTGAAAATGAAAGAACATCTGAAACGTGTAACTGCACCTTCGAGACTCTCATTTCTAACCGTTTCCTTAGAAATTGCGTAGTTTTAATCGTAAATCCTTAAAAATTTATCCAAAGTTGATATAATGGATCATCATTTTTAGTACATCATATAAAATTTATGCATATTTATCATTGCAGGGTCTTTGCGTCGCCATACTCTTCTGCTTTTGCAATGGAGAAGTAATTGCTCAGATAAAAAGAAAATGGAGGGTTGTTTTCTTCAGTAATCTCCAAAGATCGAATTCTTATACAGCTACTCAAGTTTCGGTAAGATTTTCTTTAATTTCTATGTATTTTTACGTGCTAGTATTTATCTAGCTCTCACTCTGTGCAAAAGTATGGTAAGTGAATAGCTGAAACTTTTTAATTGTGCGTTCAATTGCACTAGCATGCGCGAGAGCTGTGTTTGAAATTGGGAGGTGAGTTGGTCGGCATTGTGTAACTATTGTCACGATGGCAGAGTTGATTTCACACAATTTGATTCGATAGTTTTATTACTCAGCGTAATACTGGATAGTTCAATAGCTGAACTCGTACGATATTTGTGTGATTTCCAGGTCCTCTTATAAATGAAAAATCATAAAAATGTCTTAAAATATTAGGGCTTGATGCTCTTCGAGCAAGCTCTGGTTAATTAGAGAAGTTTGAAAAGCGCCACGGCTTCAGAAAAATTTGTTTCGAGAGAATGTACCAGTGTCTATTTTATCAGCTTCGAAAAATTCAAGGTAAAATAGTGCCCATACAATTATTTTTAGATTAATACAACAAACAAATTTTGCAAACGATGAAAATTGGATTCCCGTTTTTAAACTGTTGCCTTCATCAAATAATAAAAAAAGCGACTTGAAATTCTTTCTCTAGCAATATTCAATCGATCAACATATCAAAAATACGATTTATTTATAGAACGTGTACGCTGTTGCATTGACTATTATCAAAAGAAAATTTATGTCTTTATCCAAACAAATTCTGGCAACTCGAAGTATAATGTTGTTTTTGATTTCGAACAAATTATGGCACCCCCGTGCTTGAAGTTTTGAATAAAATTCATGTTTGTTTGTTGTTACAGTTTGTACGATGCGGCCCGCCTATTCCTGGAGAAGAAAAGGTTTGACTCAAAGAAAAGCGTGCTAAAAATAAAATCTGCTTTAAAGGTTCCGCGTTATCCGGAGGAGCTTTGAAACACAATCACACGTTGAATACTAGGCAAAAGGCTAATGGCCACTCTAATAATGGGCAGAGCACTGTTGACGAGATAAAACTGACAGAAAATAAATCCTTATTGAAAGATCGAGCTGCAGTAAGCTCTGCGTCGGGTATTGTGAAGTGTGAATTTCAAGTTTCTAGCATCTCTACATGTGATAAGTACATAAACGAGGCATTCGCTGACGAAGATCTGTAGAAAATTAAAACTTCGACATTTTTCGATTCATTAAAGTTTTTGCCGAAAGAATAATGAAGTATTAACAGCATGTTTTGTTTGAATTCATTGGCTCTGTACAAATTGAATGCACACATGATATAAATTCATAGATCTAGGAGATGATATAAAAGTCAATTACCTGAAAATAGTTTGACTTTACCCTACAAAAACGTTTTATATATTAGTACTTGCAATTATTTATTATTACTTATAATATACGCCTTGATAAAAAATACGCATTAGTAAAAATGAAGAACGCGTTTCAATATCTACAGCATACAAAGCACACTCTATTTTCAGTTACGAATAACAGCCCAAACAAGCTCAGGGCCACAGTATAGGTAGACCCAGTATGCAATCGAAGCCCAAAAGCACGAAATTTCCTTCCAAGAAGTGGCGCCATGTGCTGGCCAAGTGCTTGCAAAAATTGATGAATGCCAAGCACTGCCAGATTTCCATACGATTTAGTCTTCATTGCCGTTGAAAAATAGAGCCGAGATTTTGCATGGCAGATTTTCTTTCAATTCTTGGTTTAGTGAAATAACTATAGAGTGACGATAACCTTCTATCCTTAAATTGACCGCCAGAGTGAAGAAATATGTGTTTTCATTAGAAAAATATTTATTTTTTGCTAAATTATTCCTTTGATTAGCTATTTACTTTACTAGCAAAGTTTCCGCTGTGCGATGAAACCTTGCCATATACATTTTTTATAGTGCGAAATAAACTTGATAACCATAGTGTATGCAGAAAATAAAAAAATTAAATTAATTATTCTTTATCCTATATTCGATGTTGTTTAAAGCAGATTGAAAAAAAATTTAAAAGCTCTTGGTTGCATATTCAGAGTAGTTGCTGCTGGCTGATACATTCTGCCTGTGTTAACTATCACTGCATAGGGTCCAGGTGGTGCTGCTAATAGATGAAATATAAACCAAATGAAAAAAGAAACGTATTCCATATTACTAATTGATCTTACCAACTAAATTTTTGTCTTGTAGAATATTTCCACAATACCGAATTGCTTTTGTACCATCTTCAATGATAGTGGAATATGGAATATTCACGTAGTCATTACTGATTACCTGTGTCGCATCTTGTTCATCGTAACAATCTCCGTCCGTCATAGAAACGTCCACAGATATATCATTATTGTAGCTCATTTCAAAAGTTTCAGCATATAACCTACACATAAAACAGAACATATCATTATTTTGTTTAATTAAAAAACCAGCAGCTCACTGAATTTTCGAAGTAGCAGGCTGTCGATCAAAGCATATAGCGTAGTTCATGTTTGGTAAAAATGGTCCCGTGCCGCCATTATAATTAAAGGACTCGAAAACTCCCATAGTACTAGGGAAGTATTGCAAACAACCATTTGGAGCGAGCAAATGTTTGTCTAAATTTGTCTTTTTGGAAATCCAATCAAGTTCTAGCATATGTTCAGAGAAAGTATTATTAAGTGTTAAAGGAAAACCGAGTTCTGGCAACTGTCTTTGAAAGTTGCTTGTAAGATATTTCAAGCCATTTATCGGATCTGGTGGGCACTGAAGTTGTGTTGCAGTCATAATCCAGCTTGCTAAATTATTTGCTGACACGAGCACTGTTAATGTTTCCGAAATTGTTGTTTGGCCAAAGGGTATATAAACTGCGAAGAAAAGCTTATATTTATTGTAATAATTTCAATAAAAACATACTGTGTTGATTTGAATTCACACCGCAAAATACAAAGTTGTTAATAGAAAGATAACTGGATCCACAGCTGGGGTAGCTTTGTGGTGGCGTGTATTTTTGTTGCCTAGATGGCATTGGTAACATCGTAGTGAAGTCTAATCTCAACTGGCAAACATATGAACTAAATCGATTTATTGTGTAAAGACAACGTGTTGCGTTTGGAGAGTATATAACACTACCTTGCATAAAGGTAGTTTTTGCATTTGAAGAACTACCGCATTTAATCATAACTGGAAAAAATCAGATGCAGTAATTAAGTAAGATCATCACATTTTTATTTCAAATCAAACGGACGCAGTAGATATCATAGCATAAACAATATATAGCGCGGACACTCTGACCTGTAAAAATAAACATGCGACAAAAGATGCAAAAGCTGCCCCGGAGAAAGCACTCTGGTTTTCGTTTCTAAATTCGCGCGCGAAAGAAGCGGTGAAAAAGCGAAACAAATTTCCCCATGTCGAATTGGGCAAATGTATTGTGGCGAGACCGCAATTTTGGGTCAGCAATCCTTGTACGTATACACGCCGCGATCGAATTAGTGAACGAATGACATGTGTACCGATACAAATTAGAACACTCATACGCGTGCACATTTCCACACAACACGTTGTATAGCAGATGTGCCGCAATTTAGCTCTAGCATCTGTGCTACTTATTATATATGCTATGGTAGATACAGCACGCTTCGTGAATTGCTCACAAAGGGAAAATCTTACAATAAGTAATAATTATATAATAAATAACGAAAAATAAGACCTATGCGTATTTCAAGAAAAACTATAAAACTTAATAGCACTCTGTAAAAAAGTTGAAAAATTGACCGGTTACGGTACATTTGGTGTTAAAATTTCACAAATAAGGTGCATACTACATATGAAAATAATCAATTTACTACTTTTTCCCATTTTGGCTTTGTAAAATTTGCAGAATACAATATGATTGTTTATAGTGGATGAATATAATGTTGATTGTTATTCATTTCCAGATAATCATAAAGAAAACTTTCCACCAGCTCTAAAGCATCCAATCCATTTGTATGAGATGATTTTTTTGTTTGTAACATGATTCATATCAGGAACACAGAATACTTGTTAACATATGAATTGCAAACTGATACAGAAATAATGCAGAATTTGTAATGCAGAATTTTTCCTTTTGAACGAACCTTAGAATGAATATGTCACTAAACTTTACCTTTAAATTTTTCCGAACTAACAACTTTGGAGAACATTAGGAACGATTAAATTTAATAATAAAACTGTAAATTAGTGCCCTAAAGTATTAGATAGCACTTAACCTTACCAGTGCAGCAAACTAGGGTTTTTGAGCAAAATCCAGTCGGCGTTCCCGATATTGTGACACATTCTAAGGGACGCATACAAGTTCCGAGGGTATTTGACTGTATCATGCACTCCGAGTGTAACGATCGTGTGACTAGACCAAACTCTAGGTTACTAACGAAAAACGCTCGCCCTTCATTTGATAACGTTTCATTTACCACGCCCAAAGCAAGATGAATTGTTGAAGTGAACGCAAAAACTAAAGCAGAGAGTGTACCAAAACTAACTAAAGTAGACATGATATTTAGGAAATAAGAATGACGCATCCATCTTGAACCAATCAATATATAGCAAGATGTTGTATATTTAACAATTAACCAAATTGATGTTGTTTCTATTTTTTTGCACCTGTTGGTGCGGTCCTTTTATGAGAACATTTAGTGAACTTTGCATTTTGAAAAAGTGCATGATTACCAAACTGAACACATTACTGCGAGATTTCGGAGTGTCAACTCATGCAGTGTTAATATAATTGACAATGGCTGATATTCGCTAGATCTTAATAGAATTTGGAAGTATAATGACCTTGAGTGGGATTGCAAGACCAATTGGAAAAATAATTGTAAAATCTATTGAGCCAGTAGAAAAAATTTCTTGTTCTCTATCATATGGTACAGCTCTCATGGAAAATTGGTTGTTGCGATCAAATTATATTATATAAGCCGCAGCTCATTGAACACATTTGAAACAAACCTACACGCTGATGCAATTTTTTTAAGTTTAAAATTCTAATGTACAAAAATGACTAAAAAGCTTCACATGAATTTTCTTTTGAACTAGCCTTCAGTTTTAGTAGATAAAGTTGATATAACTGTCAACAAAAAACCCGTTTGCAATACAATACTTACATTTTCTTATCTTAAAAAATCTTCCATAAATATTCGAGATAAAACCTTCTACAGAATGTCTCATATTTGTAATCGAAAATTGAGCTATGCGAAGTAAGTAATAGTTGTGATTAAAACATGTGTGCACATGAGAATAGAAAAAATGATTTAAAAAAGTAGCACAAATTCAGAAAACGTTATTGAGTCTTTTGATTCAAGCCAAATTAATTTCGCATACATTCTGAAAATCATAATTTTTCCCTTGTGATACTTGGGGGTTAATTGAAACGTTGACGAAAGTTGCTACTCATACACTCGGATGCATTAAACGATTTATTGTTGGGTATGAACTGAAATAGTAATCTTGTAATAGCCTCGAAAATCGAAATTGAAATTTTCAACACATATTTACGTTTTTAGAGTATATTTAAAGTGTTTTTAGAAAGAAGTGTGTGTATTGTATGTGTTTGTGTATGTATGTAAGTACTTACGTTTATGGACAGTTTTCCTACGAGCATAACTCACGTAAACAAAGTCGTGTCGACTTCGTTAAGCTGCCAATCGAAGCGTCGTTGTAATTTTAAGAGCTGATTAGTTTTTGGAAGCTTCGGTCGGGTTTTTTTTTGTTTTGACCTCTTCAAGATTATTTTTGTCATGCACAATACCTCGCGAAACAAATATCGGATTTGCATCGTTAAGGTGTTAATCGACGCGTATTAATATTTGTGTGATTTTTTTAAAAGTTTGTGTTTTTTTATAAAAAATAAACTTTTACCCTGATTTGCACAACTCAGTAAGCAATGTTTATAAAATTTATATACTCTAAACAGGTTTTATAAAAAACAGGAACTTTTGATACTTTTCATTTTTAACATGCAATTAAACCGATTATTGACTGCATATTCAATGTTTTTCAAGACCAACTGCGAAATAAGAATTAGTCTCATTGATGTAAAATCGTGAAAAAAACAAATTCGATGATTATGCCGCAGCCATGGACATTTTGAATGCAACTTTTCAAAATGGCCACGACGCGATGCGACGTCGGCGTAATAACAAAAACTGCATTGTTTTGGCTACATACCAAACACAGTGTTTCTAATATACAATGGGAAAACTTTTGTTCGGGAAATAAAACTCGCTAAATTAAAGAGAAATTTAAGTGAGATCACAGTGAAGCAACTAATAATCATAAGATTTTTCCCTTGGTTGTTTTGTTTTCAGTCTTTATTTTTTAAAATAACGCATTAACAACTTTTTGTTACATTTTAAAAATAATATATTATATTGATGTAAATTCAAAGTTATTTCTTTTTCTCACCTATTCGACAGTATTGAATCCGAATATCGAGCGACTAAACATTTCAGCAAGTTGTACATTGTTCAACTGTTTTGTAGTTTTTAAAAATTTACGACGTATGGAACAAAGTTGTTTACAAAAATATAAAAAAAATGATTTAGTGCAATCGTGAAGTAAATTTTCAAATACTTTATTAATTCAGCGATTCACTTTCTTGACTGAGCGCTTGATGTCTTGTACGATGATTGGTATGAACCGCCAAGTTCATATGTGATGGAAACCCTCCTCTTTCCCAACTGAACCAGAGTGCCGATAAATGTCGATTGATTTCAATTATTCGAGCTCGTTGAAAGTCTAAGCGCTCTTGGTGTGCTTCAGACCATTGTTCCTGCAAACAAGAACAACAAATGGTAATCATTATGCAAGATATGCATCGACAAGCAATGGTTCGCTCCCGCTTTTTAAAAGAACGCAGTGTGTTAACTTACCACATGTGATGCTGAGTGGGCCAAAAATTTTATTTTTTCTTGCACGATGCCTATTTGTTGTAAATACCAATCTCTTGCTTGTTCGACTGCCGTTAGTCCTTGTAAAAGAACATCCTTTTCTGCTTCGAATAGTTTAAGACGCTTCAGCAACTTATTATCAATGCCGTTTTGAAGTGTATGTCGCCTAGGCTCCCTTTTTTTATTAGTCGTTTTCTTTTGCTGACTAGTCGGCTCAGCCGCGCTTCCGCCGTCTGCGGTTCCTCTGGCCGGTGAAGCGAAGTTTCTATTCTTCGTTTCCATCCCGTTCATCAGCACTCCCATTTGCCAGTTTTGTAGGGCATTCCGAATTTCAGCTTTATCGATTCCTGTTTTGAGAGAAGCTGGCATGGCGCTTCGCGGTGGCTTTGGAGGCGGCCCTTGAAGTTCAGAGGCCGTTGGTCCTAGTTGAGGTAAACTATGACTATGTAAACTTTGAACGGCATTGTTAGGGCGAACGGCGGCTGTATTGAACGCCCAATTATTGAGCGCTTGCATATCAATGTTGGCAGAGGCTGTTTGAGACCGCAGGGCTTTCGAGGTTACTTCTTCGACAGTAGAACTTGTACGAAGGTTTGTATTGTCTTTTCTATTGTTTTCTTCAGCCTGATTTCGAAGAAGGCATATTTTCAGACCCGTGCAAAACCGTTCAAACGTCAGAAGCCCATTTACGGGTGTCACCTTCCGAAGACTTTCGACTACACCGGAGGGAACACCTTGGTCCCCTTCATTTAACCATCCTTCTTCTATATCAGAGAGTTTTATGAGTCCAGTGTTTTGGTCATCCATTATATCAAAGAGGGTTTTCATTGAATTTACAAAAAGCTTAGGAAGCGAGTCTCGCCCTTCATTCGTGGGCTTTAAGTTCGAGGGATCTGTGACAGTTCCAGTATTATTGGCCCGACGCATAGTTTCCACCTCTCGATTCCCACTACCATTCCACTCTGAATCGACAAGGTAAATAGAATGAGGCAAGCACTAATTAGGAGAGGAAAATCAAAAGGTTCAACTAACTAAAATAAATAAATAATATTTACAATCAAATCAAACGTACATGAACGAGGGGATAGTTGGCAATCTATTGTGGCTCGAGAATCGACTGAATGTGACTCGAGACGTGGCGGTGGCTAAATGCGATCCTCGCTCGAGTCGTGGTTTGCTGCCCAGCGGAGGACTAAATGCGTCATCCGGGTAATTCAGGGAGGGTAATTATTACATTTCCTGGTATGTCAATGTCACTAAATCAAGAATCAAATCACCAGTTTATTTACGCTCGCAAGAGACTTGTCAATCGACATCGTTTGACGTTTGCCCCGTTTGGCATATTGCCTCGGCACGATATTGATCCTACTCACGTAAACGTACTGTACTGTACGTTCCATTCCTAGTGGTTTTCTGCTCCGAGGTGTTGAGTTTTGCAGGTTCGCTTGTTGATGTTGAAAAGCGAAACGCCTGAAATTAGGGATCTTCAATATCGAAAATGTCTATCTACAATATTGAAAATTATGAGTATGACTGTACTCAGCAGTGCAGCAATCGTGAACATGGGCATAAAATAACATCGGCGCTTACAAAAAAAGCAGTTTCAGATGAAACAATCGCAGCATATATTGCAAAAATATGTCGCAACTTCGTTGAAGTGAAGGATTTTGAGGTAAAAACAGGTTGTTGGTTTCCCGATTTGAGCGATTATGTTTGTGCATTTCAGGGAAGATCAGCCTTACATGTAGCTGCGTCAGTGGGTCGGTATAAAATTGTGGAGTGGCTACTAAATCAAGTTAGTATAACTAATTTTAGCTTGCGAAATGAAATGCTCCCTTTTTGTGTCTATCAGTCGCTATCCATTGGCCTCTGTCGAGCTAAGTTTCAAGCAGTATTATATAGAGGCTGCAAACAACCTGGCTGCTGAAAGAAACCTGCATGACAACCAGGCGAACTTGGCACGCACTGAGCTCAACACGAGCCGTGAAACATTAAGTTTCATCGTATCCGTACTGACGGGGCATTATCTCATTGGCAGACACGCAGAAAGACTGGATGCTCCTTTCCATGATTTCTGCCGCAGCTGCAGATCGGAGGAGGAGGTGGAAACGATTCAACATTTTCTGTGCGAATGCCCAGCACTATCCAGGAAACGCATGATAACTTTAGGCTCGCCTTTCCTGGACACCCTCACGGAAGTAGCCAGTTTAAATATTGGCTGCATAGCCAGCTTCATTCGAGAATCTAAATGGTGCTTGTCGTCCCACAGGTTCTAGTGCCGCACCCCTATTTAAATGTGGTATCACAATGGGCCTATCTTGGTATAAGTGAGCCACATTTTTGACAAAGGGGGCTGCCACTACAATCAACCATCCATTTCTATCAGCAATGATGTCATATTTATAGAAATTTAGAGAGCCGCCTAACATCTGGGATATAGCCGATGTATATGGACATGAGTCTTTGGAGAGCGAACCGAGGCAGGGACTGCATGTTATGAGAATTTACTTCCCTTTTTTGAACAGCCGAACCTAGGTGCCGTCATTCAGTCATAGGCATTACATGTGGCAACATCCGCTATGTATTTACTTGAAGTGCTTTTGAAATATATGCAAAACCAAAACCACTTTAGGATCAAAAACAAGAATTTTCCGATTGTCATGTGCTTCCGCTTTCTGTTTTCTTCCGATTGAAAGGATTCTACTTTTCCTTTTACCAAAGCACTACATGTGCTTCGCAAAAATGTTACGTCTATGTAACATTTTGCGATTAAATATTGGTTTGTAACCCAATTTGTATGTATGCGGCGCTTGTTGCAAGATAATTACTAAATCAGATCTCGGACTAAATTTTAAATTTTTACTACACTTCCTATGTACTTAAAAAAAAAGATTCGACAATCGAATAAGTTTATATTAAGACTTTTTCCTGACACAACGTCTGCATTACTGCAGTTTGCTAGACTTAATCTTTGCTTACACAACCACGCTGCATCATGATTTGATTGATTTGTGATTTGCTGCGGTGCAATTTTATGTGCAACGTAAACGCTAAATTGATACGTGTTTGGCAAAACGGTTTGTGAGCAACATTCAAACTTCTAAAATATTGTTGAATTTATGTCTATTCAAATAGGTTTTGAATAGATAACGAACAGCTATCAATTGTCTTATTATTCAAGGGTGCCATGACGAATACTAAAGACGCCGAATCAGGTAGTAGCGCTCTTCATAGGTCATTGTTTTATGGATGTATTGATTGTGCTGTATTACTTCTTCGATATGGTGCATGTGTGGATTTGACTGACAAGGATTATATGAATCCACTTCAATATATATGCAAGCCTGGAGAATTAGACAATTTCTGCAAACTGTAATATTTAACAACAATAACCAGGTGAAAAGTGTGGCTTATTTCATTTTAGTTCACAGAATAATGAAGCCCTAGTATGGGGTTCGAACAAAAACTACAATCTAGGTCTCGATAAAAACGAAGGATCATCAATTCCACAGCGGATCACTACGTTTGGAAGAGGCGAGATTTCCGTGCAATCCATGGCAATTGGTATCTACCACAGTTTGTTTATTGATACGGATGGAAATATTTATGCAGTTGGCCATGGGGAAGGAGGAAGGTTAGGTAAGAAATGGAGATGACTAAATTCCATCTTATGAACACTTGAATTTTTTTAGGTGTGGACTCAGAGAATAGCTTAACAGCACCTATGCGCTTGAAACTGCCAACGAAGGATCCAGAAGAGAAAGCAATGCGTGTTAGTGTCTCAAGAAACCATTCGTTAATATTAACCAATAAGGGAACCGTCTTCGCTTGTGGTATGAACACAGACCATCAGTTAGGCTTGAACCCACCGCCAGAAAAATCGACAGTTCCGAAGAAAGTTAACTTGCGGGTTGAACTATTAAAGAACGTAATCGCTAAAGATTATCATTCTCTGGCATATACTAACAAAGATATATGGGTATGGGGTGCAAACAAGGGACAATTTGGCAATATACGAGAAAAAAGTCACTTAGAGTTGCCGCAACAGGTAAGACACAAAGTCAATGAAAAATTATTTGATGCTGATTATATTGTCTACAGCTTCTCATTCCAGAAAATAAAATTGTGCAAATTGTAGAATCCAGTAATACAGCTGTTGTATGTTATACTGCATGTAAGCTGCTATTCATTTTCCATGGATATAAAATAAACACAATAAAATCACCTGGGTGAGTAGAGCAATTGTAGAAATGCTCAAATCGGAATTGCTGTAAGAATAATAATTTCATGAATTAAGTATCACATATAAGTCGCAATTTTTTCATTGTTAAAATTGTCAATTAAATCGTAGATTAGAGCCACTTGCTTGTTTGTCTATTACGGATGGTTGCGCAGGAAAAATAAAAGGTGATTGTGATACCTTAAGGATTCTAATATTAACAATTGCAAAGTGCGTATATATCTGGCACGAGGATTCTATGCAGTATGTTAGGTAAGAGCTTAACGCAAACAAACAATATGAAAATAATGAAGAAAAAATACTTCCTGAAAGGTGTGCCTACCTACAAACTCGACTTCTACATGCGGACAAGATACTACTTAATGGCAATCGATTGTTAATCCTGGCAAACGGAGATGTGTACACAGCGAAAATGACTAGGCGGGCAATAAACAACACAGCAGATATAACCGACTACAAAGATATTTATAGTAAAAAGCAAATATGCTCTAAAACTCGCATTAGTATTGACTTAAAACGAAAGCCTCAAGTTGATCGAGTAATCGACATTTTTTCCGATGGTACTTTTGAATCATTCGCCGTGATTCAGGAAGGCACAAAGAAGTTCTTTACTGTGCCAGCTTTTTCGCAAGCAAACGATAACAATTATCAGCTTTTACTAAATGAAGTCGACGAAACAGACTTTGTACATGATATTGTTTTGCATGTTTGTAATAAAGTCTATCCGGCCCATAAGTTTATTATCTACTCCAGGTCAAAAGGGATGATGAAAGTATTAGAGACGATCGAAGGGAAACATGCCTACTTAAATAACGATGGCATGAGCAGCAAGATGTTTGAGTTAATACTGAAGCACATTTATATGAACTACTCTCCCTCGAGGCAAGGTAAGCGCGAGTATTGTCATGGAATTTTTAAAACCACTCTATTTTTGTGAAAATTTTCTAAGTGGACTATCATTTCACTTAGCTTTAAATCAGTACCTGACTCAAATCATAGTAATAATAACGTACGAGCAAGTAAAGTAAGTGGGGTGAATCTTACATTTGTATAGCTCACGCGCCCTATTTAGAGTGACGGAGGGATTCGCTAAAAAGTCTGAGCTTGTGCTGAGTAGCTTTGCTCACCAATCCAATCCGATGAAAAAAACAAGTTTTTCCGATGAAGCCTAATATTCGAGGTTCTGGGCAGCTCTTTCGTCACTGCGTCTAGACTTCATCAGACAAAACTCACCATAGCAAAAACCCATTGTTTGATCAAACTTTGTTTACCATACATTCTAAATATCAATCTAAACTAAATAATTGGTTCAAAAGTAGTGGAGCTTAGCTGAATTGTGCAATGAGAAAAATATTGTAAGCTCAACAATGTTATTTATATATTTTTAGATCTTGACGAGATTCATCATTCACTGGGCATATCGTTTCTGGGCAACCTTGACGATGCAACGAACATATTTTTGAACTTTGTCGAAAAATTCGAACTGCGAGACTTGATCAGTGCAACAAAGAGGTGAAATTTATCATTGCATCCACGTCCACATTCTTTAATCCTTCTTTTTTTTAGTTTAATCGATGGGTCTTCGCAACCCACCTCTAAATTTCCTAATCTAAATCGGACTGCTTTTCCAAATTTACACGACCTAAAAATAATTTGTGCAGGCAAAAAAGAAATTAATGCGCATAAGTGCATACTCGTAGCACGTATGGAATACTTCAAGATGATGTTTAGTAATAGCTGGTCTGAGACTAAAATAGTGAATCTATCAACTTTCTCTATTGAATACATTCTGCCATTAGTGGACTTTGCTTACACGAACAACGCGGGCATATTTAAAAAAGAAATCTGTTCCGATGGATTTCTGTATAACATGATAGTAATATGTGATCAGTTTTTTTTCGATCGATTGCGAAATGTGTGCGAAGAACTGATATTAGAACGTGTATCTACGAGAAAATGTGGTGAAATGTTATCATTCGCGCATTCATATAATTGTGAAATTTTAGAGAATGGTACTTTGGAGTTTATCTGTCAGAATTTGGCAAGAATATTGGAAATGAGAAGCTTGGATATTTGCGAACCAGATGTTCTACACAAAATTAATATCCATTACCGACGAAAGTATTGTCACAAACTAGATTACCGTATTATTACTCCTAGTTCAGACGCGGTTTCAGACGTGGAACTAAATAAATTTATAACAAACTTTAAAGTCGATTTAGAATACAAATTTCGACCTGCCAATTCCAGGGCGAATGTCAAAACCAAGTCTAAACCCAGCAAAACAGAAATAAGTAAGAAGAGCTATGAAATGCAAGCAATTCAGTCAATGAAATACTTTGACGCCGACGATGGTGAAGCGAACAAAACTAAACATTCCCCAAAAAATAACGAAATTGAAAATGTTCCCCCGAGTCAGGTACATCATGTAAATACAAAGTGGACGAAAGTTGTAGAGCATAAGAAGGAAACTAAAAATAAATGGGTGTATGTTGCAGTGAAAGCTAATGAAGCAGCAAAATCAAACACCACATTTGAAGAAACTCTCAAAAATTCTTCACTGGATACAATCGACAAATCGGAATTTAAAGTTGAAAAAATAGGTTTCCCAAGCGACGTAAAAGGCGTTACCTTGGAAGCGTTTATGCCAATTAGAAGAATAAAGGCATCACAAATTCGACGAGAAATGTTGGAATCTAATTTAAGAGCAGAATTAATCATTAATTCGCCAAGTAAATTCAATGACAATGACAAAAGAGTATCCAATGATTGTTCTTCATTCGCGGAAGTGATCAAGTCACCTGCTGGTATCACAAATGTCAGAGTCTCTCCTGAAAAGCTACCACTGCTTTCTGCAAAATCAATTACACCTGGCAAAAATGACGCCTGTACTGAAAAGAAAGTAATTTCACATTTAAGAAGCAGCAATCATGAAGATGATTCTTTTTTAAAAATAATATTACAAGAGAGCGAACAAAAAGAGTACTCTGATAAGTTAAAGTCAAAGCCTTTAACTTTAACTCAAATCGAGGAATCTGCCATAGCTGAGTTGAACACGTTTTACAATGCAGATAGTGTTTATGATGAGTTGATTCAAATCGAACGTAAATGTCGAGAACAACGAATACAACTTGCAGTTTGGCACCAAAATATATACTGTCACCCGAAATAGTTGATCAATAAAGATATTAAGTAGAAAGCGGGCTCTTATAAAATTATATTCATGTTGAATTCGTAACCGCCTCAGCAAAGAACTCTGAATGCGCATACTGTAAGCTCATTTAAGAGATATTCCTCAACTTAAATGACACAATGCATTCACCTCGCAATTTGTCAAATTAATGCAGGTGATTCAATGGGTTTGTACTTCCAGCTGTTTATTAATTGAATTATACTTGTAAGAATACTAAAATGAATAAATTGGTGATTTGGATCTTGACACAATAAGAGGAAATACATTTTTCGTAGTTTGTCTGCCTACTGTACATTTTGTGGAGATATATATTGTAAATACTTTAATGTTATGTGAAAAATTGTGCAATGTAATCTAAATAAAAAATGTTAATGTGGTTTGCTTTTCAATTTCTTCTCAATCCAATCGTCGCATGCAATAAGGTCGATCGCAATGCCTAAGTCCGACGACAACTAACAATAAGATGCAAATTCGTCTTCCCGTCCTTTTTGAGTAATTTGCGTCCTGTGAAGGACATTCCCGTGTGAACGGAAGGCACTACAAAAATGAGAAGCGTCACTGAACCATATAACCCGAACTACAGGTGTGTACCAATCCTATGGAGGTTTTCGGCTGTAATGCGAACACTTTGATCATTGCTTAGGTATTTCTTCAGTAGCCCGCTTCGCAATAGGTTCGCTTAGTCAGGCGACGAGTAATTTAGCCACTATGTTGTGTGAACAACGGAAATTTAGGCGAGTGGAATTTATTCGCTGCAAGACGACTGTACGTAGAATCCTCCTCAACCCCGCTTTGCAACAAAGCAATTTAAGCACGAACATTTCGTGCCCTTCGCGACAGCAACGTTAGGCGAACAATTTTCACTTGGCCAAAATAAAAGATGCAATCTTCACAGCTTTATTCAACTACAATTGATATAAAAGATCAATTACTAGGGAACCCTCGCAAATACTTGTTCAACTGCTTAAAACTCAAATCTTTCCCAGATTTTGCAGATCTGTGATTATTTAAACTCTTCGTACTATGTTGATCGAGATACTGCTTGTAACAGGTGCTGAAACTCAGCACTTCTGCACCACAAAACGAATCCTGGAAGTCGTTATCTTTCAGGCAAGTAAACAATACCGACATCTCCTGCAGGCAACCTATTTCATTTTGAGAATCCGACTTGCCACTGACGCGGTCTTTAAGACGTAGCGGAAGTATTTGTTGAAATGGTACTTTGTGCGGCTGCTGAGGAGCCCGCACATTGCCCAATGTTGCTGATAGTATCCTCATTATTTTAGCACGGCACCTTTAGCTTACGCGCCACGGATCGGAGGAGCACTCGACTCTCAGTTCCCTGTCAAAGCGATGAGGAAGAAACTTATCAAGGAGAGGGACACCCACAAAATTTACTAGATGAGTTTTTCGGTGCAGCCGTGGACGAAAAGTGAAATGCAATATTCAAAAGCGGAGGCGTTTTGATATTCGGTGGAGCCATTGTAATGGCGGTAATTTTAAAAGTACAGGATAATATCCACTAAATTGAGATCAGCGCAGAAACGCCAGTTCGAACAAACGTGCAAATGCATGAGAGGCAATTTATGATATTAGAGCTTGTAGAATCGACACTATAAATTACCACTTGCAAGAAGCCTTTCATTACCTTGAAATTCAAGGATTTGTGCGATGAAGTACGTGGTTGTAGATTATGAAAATGCATCATAGTTTTGAAATAAATATTCACTATTCAATACTTAGGTGCAGCAATATATGTTCTGTGAGAGTTTTTATAAAAAGTGAGTGACTCTGAAAGCAGTTTTAGTTTCAAATTTTTATGTGTTCATGTTGGCTTAAATAACTATTACAATGAATGGCATTTGTTAAAGTTGTGTTCCATCGTGACGTGTCAGTAATTAATGTCATGAATTTCACCAATTAATTATTTCAAATTTCATATTTGTGATGGCAATAATTTCGCCAAAACCTGTACCAAGCCCGGTTGTAAAAAGAAGAGTGTGGACTTTCAAAATTTACAAATCAATTTGAGCGTTCCCAAATCTTTAAATTAAATAGCGGTTTACATAGGACGTACAGTTATGATGAATTTTTCAATGTTGAATGTTAACCACAGAAGGATTATCATATAATACTTCCCGAAGGATATGATTTTTTTAAATGACTTCTATAGTGTTGAAAACTGAAATCACCAATGTTGCATGTTTTTGTGAGCACACTCGGTATGCTCTGGTGCTAATATTTGAGGAAGTTGGCTGCGGTGTGACACGATCTGTAATTCACTCAACAAGATACAAACATACGTTTTACGCCACATCCGTTAAGATGCGTACCGCCCGTTTGTATCAAATTTTGAGCAGGCAAGCTATATTTTAGTTAGTGGGCGTCCTAATCTTCAAGTTCCGTGCTTTCAGGAATTAGCAAGTATTTTAAACATCTTTAATTCGTGCTAAATGTGCATTTTTTGTAATGAATTCAATGTGAAGGTTCTGTTCATTTTCCGCGCGGAAATCAATTCTGAGGATACAATTTTTGACTCATGTATGAACCCTTTCATTTTTCAATATAAAAAAATATCTTCAATCCTGACTCATGATATAAGCTATCAATGTTTCGGTGTGATGTGGGCACCAAATAGTTCCATAAATATGTTTTCCGAAGTAAATTCATTGTACAGACATCGACCCCTCATAAGCTTTATTATATTACACTTAGAGATGTAGATAACAATAACACATATGCTTAACACTTTTGAAATATATTTGAGTTACATAGTAGTTTTGAATAAATGATGTATTTGTTTAATAATTAATTCATCATATTACATTATGAATTTAAAAGAATAACTCATGCGGAATGCCAAATCACTGATACAAGATTTCTATTGATCAACTAAACTTCTTTCCAGTACTTTCTGTAGATCCTTATTGTAATTGTCATCTTTCGAATAGTCTCCTCCGAATTTTTCGGAAAATTTTTCAATTGAACTATTGGTAAATATCTTTGGAACTTCATTTTCGACAGCAATTGAGCTTTTAGAATTGTTCAAAACTTTATTTGAAAATGCCGCAGCTGTCTCATCAAAGCTGTCGAAGCATGCAAAATTTTCATTGGTCATATCATCAGCTTCGTTAACATTAGATACTCTTAGTTTCAAATGATCTTCAAAGTTGTCATTAAACGCGTCGGTGAAATCAGTTTCTTTCTTGTTTGTTGTCGTTTCGTCGACACCAAATGGATCCCAACATGAATCGACATTGGATTGCAACCTTCCGTTGTTGAAACTATCGAAGTTGTCATCAAACGCATGGTGAAGATTATTTATGTTTTTGTTTTGCAAAGTCTTTTCCAAATTGAAAACAGCAAAATTTTCTCTTGTGGATGGTCGAGCAGTGAAATTTGAAGACAGTTTATTTTTATCAAGCATTTCTTTTGCTCCAGTATGAAATTGGCTAGTAGATGTGATCTTATTTGAGTTGTCTGAAAATAAATATAACATATAATATTGCCATCACTATCATATTTTCTTGTCAATGGTTTAAAATTTATAAAAGTCGACAACAAAATACGAGTCGAATATTACATTTTAAAGAAAACTACTACGTATTTGATAGCAGGTTCAAGTTTTCCATTGGATGGTTTAGGGACTACATATACTTGGGCAATAATATATGAAGGTATTATTGCCGTTTTAAAAGGAAAAACACTATTATGAAATTAATCTATTCATCTTTAAGTTTCGTGTGTTTCAGTGCTGATACAGCAGTTTACTGGTCGTGCCGTCAAATGAAAATTAAATTTTAGGAAAACTTTAATGATGCACATAATAATACGGCAGTATTTACATAATTCTTCTAATTTTCATGGGCTCACTCATCAATGGATGTGCCAATAACAAAAAGCTAAAACACTGAGTCAATGAGGCAAAGTTTTTATTTTTATTTATTAGTTTGAATTAAAGATTCCAATTATTGATGCATGAGCGATTGGATCGGACAAAACTGGTGAAACGACTACCGAATTTTCGTAAAAATATCGGTTTATATTAATAAATCCCACAAAAACATGGTTTAAAATGTTTATCCCTGCTTATTTCAATTCGCTGTTTTCGATCGACTGATAAATCCCCTTTAGCGTAAAACACCAGATTTTTCCCTAACGATTTTTGCTTCAATATACTTTGCTTATTAGGACTTGGTGAAAGGATATGGAATTTTGCTATTAAAACCTAATGATTGAAATTTGTTTCGAGTCAAAATAGTTGCCATAAATTTATGAATCGACAGTTAACTTGAACTTAGGACGCAATTCAGGTACTCTATAGTACTAGCTTCCAATATTCAATTATTTGAAAGAAATGTATAGCTCTTACCTTCCGAGTTTATTTTATCCTCTGTCTCGTCATCGAATGGGTCGTTAATATGAAATGGATCTTCGTAACGATAATCTTTGAAGGGATCGTCACAAAAGTCGCTTAGAGAATTATTTATCCTTCCTTTGGCAAGCAATTTTGGGTCGTATGTAGAAGTTTTTGTATCTTTAGTTTTTTCGATCTTGAGCATTGATACCGAAGTTGGTAATGTTTTAGTATGCTAAAGAAGATAAAATAAGAAAAATAAAAAGAAAAAGAAACAATACAACATTTTACAAAGGCGTTAAAAAATGCTGAAGTAACTTAAAATAAACAAAAGCTAATGATAAGTACTAATCCCTCAGCATTCGTATCGAATTGACAGTTGCAAAGAGAATATCAAGTAGTCACATATTTTGAAATAGATACAACATTTGCAATAAAAATTCAATCAATCTTATACGAGGAAGATTTACAAAGAGAGGCTGAGTTATTTACATAAGACGAAAATTTATAATTAGACTACTTTTTTGACTCAATTCTGGTTTATCTTCAAGACATCGGGAGACGTCTCGCTAATGAAATCTCTTGATTTTATGTACCCTATAGGTTTGTTATATTTTTCACATTCTATGATTAGTTAGCAAAAATGTTTTGTCTTTGCCTGTCAATAGCGTACCGACCATGAATGTTTTTTTCCAATATTATTTTCTTGGTTTTATGAAAAATTGATTGATATTTCATCACGTTACGTGTTAATCAAATACATGAATTGATTAATATAACGGAGTACTTGGAACACCTGTTCCCAAATCCGAATAAAAACTAAGAGAAAAGATAAACAAGAGCTAATAATAACATAAGAGCAAAATAAGCCAAACTGAACCAAAAACACTTAATTTTTGTAGCTTGCATCTTTCCAATATTTTTGGATAAAATCTTGCATGAGATTAAGCATCATTTTTTGGAAGTATTGCGATAAAACAGCGACATTTCTTGTGATATTTTAATGATATTCATTAACTTTTTTTGCATGAGTCGAGGGATGCTCCTCACTGGAAAAAAACCAAAATAACGTACTTAGTTCAACTTCAACCGAATCTGAAAGTTTGAATATGATTTTTTGTGCAGGTGGTTGTTTGGGTTCAATAAACTTTGTGCTTCTACATGATATACTTTGAAAAATAAAAACAATATTTAATTTTTGAGATTCCGGTAGCTCTTTTAAAAGCATCATTAGACGTAAATGGTGAACATTGAAAGTGCGACAAAAGACTAAGAATATATATATATATATATATTAAAAAAATAAAAATAAATAAATATATAAATGGTTTACAAAGCACTGAAACACGAAGAAAGGCGCAGAATTGTCCAAGATATTCCCCGAACTAAAAGAACCCGAAATACAACTCATAGTATGGATACAAAAATTGCAAGCATATCGAAACGGATCCCAAAAAATCAGCTGTCCAAATTCATTGCACACGGCTTGTGGAGGCCGGACTATATTGCAGGACAGCCAGGGTGAAGCTCCTGATAGCGGCGATAATCGAAAGAAAAATAGACTTCGCGCTTTCCGCACTTAACCTGGAAAAGTTAGTGGAATTTTATCCTTTGGAACGACGAAATAAAAATAAATCGCATTGGCCCTAATGGCAGGAGATATATAGGACGACCAAAAAGTAAGGAATTCGGCCCTCGCTACACTTCAACTGATGATAAGCACAGAGGTGCTTCATCAATGTTTCTCGTGGTTTGATGTTGGACCAATACAAGGACTATTAACTAAGAAACAGCACGTCGTCATCTTAGAAACCATCATGTAGCCATGAGCTGACGAGAATCTTCCTATTAGTTTCTGCATTACAACGACTTCAAACATACGACACGACACACAAGAAAGTTTCTGGAGGACAACAGCGTCGCCGTTTTAGTTTAGTCATTAACAAGTCCGGACTTAAATTCAATCGAGCACTAGGGGGAGACATAAGCATAAGACGAAGCAAGATAGTTTTTCTCATGGAGATTCTGAAATTGTCTAGATTATACAATTGGCATTAAGTATTCAGATCCTATCGAATATTAAAATAAAACAGCATTTTATTTCGTTCAAAAACGAAGAAATCCTGTTTGAAAATTACCTTGCCAAATATGAGAAATCAGAAAATTCACTAGGAGAGATCATCATAAGTTTCATGTAAAGATTTCCCAGGATTTATTGAAAATAGACTTATTCACGCTTACTTGCAATTGGCGCGGAGGTGCTGGTCGTGGAGGAGGTTGCTTCGATTTCTTTGGCGGAAGTGCTGGACTCGGCGATTCAGGTCTAAGCGGGGGTCCAACTTTCTGCCCGAAGCTTGAACTTAAAGCTTGCTCGGTTGAAGTCGGAGCATGTAATATAGCAAACGGGTCGCTTCCAAAATCCATCGCGCCAGACTATGCGGAAAAAATTAAGCTTGATATTAGTAGCTTACATTGGAAATTATACCACAGGTGCTACAGCATTAATATTTTTGTCACCAAATGGATCTGCAGTGCTTTCTACAAACGGATGTTTCAATTCATGTATGCCATAAGCCGACGAATCGAAATCATCATCAAACCCTGATACTGTTGAGCCTGAAAAATGTTCGTCAAAACCTGTTATATTTTTAGCTTCATTAGCACTAGTGAAAGCATCTGTTTCCCAGGTAGTTGCATCTTTTGATCGAAGCACATCTACGAAACAATTTTCCATTGTAGAGATGGACTGTTTTTCCAATTTTTGTTTAGCTTCATCAAATTGCGTTTCAATATTTAGCGAGTAGTCTGAAACTAAGGTGCAATCATTTACTTCTATTGCCGCTTTGCAAAGAATAAGTCCATCAGTCATTTGGCGTTGAGTTTCCAAAAGTTTTGTTACCATTGCTTTTACCTATCAAACGATTTGAATCTTTTTAACTGTCATATTTATGTTATTTATTGCTACAGTAACAGCACTAATAGTCTTCCTACTTGTCTTATTTGTAGTTGAGTATCCTGGAGTTGTTTAGTTAAGTTATCTAGCTCAAGACGATTTACTTCGTATTCTTTTTCCAGGGCATTTTCTTCATTCTTTAATTTTTGCAATTCCGATCGTTTGAAATCGAGATCTTCTTGTTGTTCAGTAACTGTGGCTTCCTGCATTTGACATTGTTCCCTTATTTTATTCACCTGTGAAACAATTGATTTTATGTAAATATCAGTTTTTCATGAACTGCATAAATAGTTGTTCAAAGGTACGTTTAAACAAATAAAATAGCAAACCAAGCCTATATATTTGAAGTGTAACAATTATTTAACGATTTCTTACAAAAAGTTTGAAAAATATATCGGTGTAATGGAGACTGAAACAATTCACTAGATTTCAATATAACATAACGCGTTCACAAAATTACAAACCTGCGCTGTAAGGTCATCCAAACGCTTTTGCGCTTCTCCCTTTTGATTTTCCAATTGCTTTAATGTGGCAACCAATGTATCGAGCTCGCTCTAAAAATTCAACAACCATGAAGAAAAAAACGTTTAAGCGTTCAACGCCTGCAACTTTTGGTTAATTTTTTTTAAATAATTAAAGAAAAGATTTTACAGATATTACAAAATTGTCTACTATGTTTTCATTAGTGTGCGATATAGCAAAAAAAACTTCCATACTTGCAAGCTATGAACTTCTCCTGTCTTAATGCGAATGTCTGCATCTGTTTGAGCTATTTCGGCCTCAAGCATACGCCTTTCTCTTGTTAATTCATCTATTTCTTTAGATATCATTTGTAATTCCGGATTAAAATAAGCTGGCTTTACATCCGTCTAGAACTGTTATTTTAATTTTAATGAGCTAAGGCAACTATTGGAACTTACTTTTTCAATCAGAGGTAAATCCAACGCAGACCCACGAAGGCTTGGTGGTATCATATTGTATGTAAGTACTTCTGGTGGTTCAATCCCTCTTTTCTTTTGCTCTACAAACCACATTGCTAAGGCGAACTGCTCAAGCGTTAGTTTCCCAGTTTGATTAGTATCGCATAATGCCCTGTAAAACGTATTTTAGAATAAATTTGCAGAAGTGGTACTCTATAAGAGTGGCGCTGATGATAGTTTGTTTAGCAAGCTTATAAAACTCACAAAATAAAATAGAGTGGTTCATCAGAGTGGTTTGGATTTTTGTTTAATATCTGTACAAGAATGGTGATATGTGATTTTTTTTGAACAGGTACATAGACACTTTCAAGGGTTCAAATTCGTTATTCTCGTGCATCTCCTCAATAGTGAAGTAACATTAATAAATAAGTGCCCACTAAATTACTACTTCTGGGCGAAAACATCAATATTTACGTCGCGATTGACGTCTTTGGTGGTTGAGAAAGCAACGGTGTGTGCATAATGATATACTTTGTCTTATCCATATACCTTGATACATTTTTAATATGAATGACAGCAAAGTAATCATGGATCTACAATGCCAATAAAATAATGTATATTAGGTTTACTAAAGCGTCGATAACTTGAACGTCGTTTAGTAAAAAAACGAAATTCTTAGCAGGCGGAATGTTATGATGTAGCTTACCATATGTGGGCGAGACAATTTTGCGTAACTCCGGACTGTAGGAATATATTCTTGACCTCCAACCCAGAAACAAGGCCATCCATGTCACTGTCACTTTCTCGAAAGATAATATCGTATCGTGCTTTATCAGATGGAGTGACTACCCAATCAGATACACCAGCCATAGCATACGTGTCCCTGTTTGTTGAAATTATCGGATCAGTTGACATTAGAGTGATTGGTGGGTTTATTTTGGTCGGAAGGGCCTGTATGGATGAATTCAACGGTGCTGATATTGGTGGAACCGTTGGTGGGTCAATATCCTTGGGAAAATTTGCTATGAATCCGCTGTTTTCGAAGCTATCTTCTATCGCTCCTTCGGAACTTTGTTTCTTTGTTCCTGTTTGTTTATTTTGTAACTCCACGGGCAGGGAGGTTGGCACTATACGTTTATCTAAAGCTTGATAAACGAGGTGCATAGCAACAATAAACTCGTGCCGATCCAAATTTCCATCTTTGTCTTGATCGGCGAGGTCCCAGATTTTTCCTAAAGTTTCCAATGGCAGTTTCGAATCTATCAAAACACCTTTCACCTTATTTCCAGCGATCATTCCATTTACTGGTTGTAGCGAATCGAACAGCTGCTCGTATTTGACGACATCTAATGGCTTTATAGACCAATCCCCTTTCACTGGAGAGACATTCTGTATAGTTTGCGTCAATGTTTTCGGAACTGGACCCTAGAGTTAGAAAACATAAACCGTAAATTTTGCTTAATTGTACCAATTTCAGATTATCACTCACCACCTTCGGGGCATTTATGCAATCTACCAGTATATTCCGCATGTTGATATCACTCCCTGCTTGGGCGAGGGACACCAATTTAAGAGCAACAAAGAACCCAGACTTATCCAGATAGCCTCGCCCATTGGGATCTGATAAATCCCAGATGCGACTCAAAACCACATCACTCAGCCCCGACTTTTTTAAAAATTTCGCTGCTTCCATCGCTTCGATCGCACCAGCACATTTGGGATCCATCTGTTTATAGTATGCTTCGAACACTGCATTGTGCTTTCCAGATAGCTGAAACAATAAGCACGTGAAATAATTGTAACTTCGATAAATTCACTATAGGACAGAAGATCGATTTTCACGTCCTGGCAAACGACCTCCATTTTTGAATAAATCATTCGGGCCCAATCCATCTTGCATCCTTTAAATCAATCAAGCGTTTTTGCCGTGTTTGTGGAATATTTAAGCTTTTTGCGATAGCTAGTTGCTTATATAACGGCAAGGACTCAGATATATTACCTGACTAGGGCTCGGTAGTGCTTCCATTATACTTTCCAGCAAATCCTCGGACGCAAACAAACGACTCCCTCATCAATATGTCACAAAGGAGCGGAAAATAGACAAGAGCACAGTACTAGTGGTAAAGTAAGTAACTATCATTGCAAAGGCGTAGGCGATTTGTAGTTCATGAAATTAGATTCTTGTACGAGTTTCATTTAACTTGCGCAATGTGAACTGCACTCAAATATTTCAAAACAACACGATCATTAAAATACACAGAAGTATTTTGTATAGAAAACTTTGACTTGTGCACACACACCGTATTTTCGCAAAGCGGCAATAGCAATAAATCTTTATGCCAAAAACGGTGTGCAGGATTGTTGTCATTTTTCAGGTGTAAACATAAAATTACAGAACATAAAAACATTTATTGAACGTAAAACTTCAATACTTTATTAAAAATATCTTGAAAACAGGGAATTTCCTTCCGAAGATAAAACTTCAGGAGTGAAAAGTCAATACAAGATAAGACGATAAAATATTTTTGGAGGTACAAACTACTTCAATCGCGAAAAAATCATATCGTGCATGGAAAGAAGTTGTTAACTTTCCTTAAAAGGGAATTTTTAGATCTTTTCTACATCTGTTAGAGTTTGTAGTGGGTGCCTGCTCATTTGTCCAAATACTTTTTATCAGATATTTTTTCGTCAAGTAGCATTGCAAATCCCTCCAGGGCTGCTGCGAAAGTGTTTTCAAAGCAGAATATTAGCCTGTGAAATGATAATATTGTACATTATACATCTTATTCATCGCATGCGTCATATGAAAAGTGCCATACGCAGTTCTTCTGCAAGCGAAATGTTTAAACTTTAATGATTTGATAGACTTACTTATTTTTTCAACGTTGGAATGTGGAAATCTTCAAAAGATACCGACCAGCTCTCCCCTTTGGTCATGCCAGATTTGTAACGACTAAAACCACCTCCGTCTCCGTCAGTAATTCTCCGAATTTATACATCAGTCCATAGTACTTCCCAGACGGTAAGAATCGGTATAAGGGGCAGTACCAAATTTGTGAGTTTTAGTGTCTTTTCAGTTCGATTAATAATACAGAATAAACGTGTATAATCTTGTTTCATATTGTCAGAGATGGCTGAAATGGTAGATAGTTACACGAGACAATAACCATTCGCGACGACGGCTCGCTACTCAATGACCAACTTGTAGTTGGTCGACACTCTCCGGCAAAGTCGATGTTGCCAGATCGGCCAAAGTCGACAGCTCGGCCACTCCTGACTCATCATCGTCCCGATGATCGATCAAGACAGTCAAGTTCCGGGCTGAGGTGACACCACGGCTTGAGTCGGTTGGCGATATACACCCCGCTGTATTTTCGTCCTCGGTTTCGCATATCGGGCATATCTTCCACTACGTATCTATCGTGACGAAGAACCTTCGTGATTTGAAACGGTCCTTTATACTTCGGCTCGAGTTTCAGCGAATCACCACGACTAGGTCTCCTTCTTGGTACTGGTGCGGCTGCTTGTGCTTTTCGTCGAAACGTTGTTTCCAACGCTGTTTTGCAAGCAATTCGTCGAATGTCGGATGTTGAAGTGGTCTCATCGTCGATATTCAGGGCTAACACCACTCGATTGGCTGTAACATCACGTAGTTCAAAGTCGAACAACAACTGGTTCGGCGTAAATCCCGTGGTGGAATGCGGTTGAGTATTCAGAGTCCACTGAATCATTAGTAGATGTTGATCCCAGTTCTTAAGGTCTATCGTCGAGCATCGTAATCTCGTGAGTACCGTATGGTTAATACGCTCCACTTGTCCATTAGCACGTGGAGTGCGTACGGGTACTTGTACATGTTGAATGTCATGCCGACTGCAGAATTCGGAAAACTCTTTCGAAGTGTAAGAGGATCCACGATCGGATATGATGCGCATCGGCAACCCAAAAAAAGTTGTTACGTCTCATAGCATTGCGATTATGTGTTTGACGCTAGTATCTCAAACAGCTCGGAGTATCGTATACTTGGTAAATGGATCCACCAGTACTATTATATGGACGTTTCCACGTTTGCTTCTCGGAAAAGGACCCAAATAATCCACGTGTAAGACCCGAAAAGGTATAGGGACGAGTTCCTCAATGAACATTCGCCCTTCTCGCTTTCCGGCTGGTATTTTGTTGAGACAGCAGTCGATACAAGCGCTGACGTAAGACTTAACGTAGCGACGTATTCGGGGAAACCAGAAAAGTTTCTGGATTCGTTGGATCGTACCCTCGCAGCCTGGATGTCCCGATTCATCGTGAGAACTTCGTACAATCCTCCATCGTATAGCGGCCGGTACAACAAACTTCGGATTGTTCTCACAATTTCGCATGAGTCGTCCTCCCTTTATTACGTAGTCCTTTTTTATTTGTTTCGCTTGTGGACTAGTTTTCTGGTCGCGTAGGACGTTGATAATATCGTTTAACTGTTTATCACGTTTTTGCATTGATAGCAACAAATCGTCTTCGTTCGTACCGATCACCAACATGTTCTCGGCAACGGATTTCGGCTCAATAGGTTCGTCGGTCGGGTTTCGGCTTAGAGCGTCTACGTGAGACATACGATTGCCTGCTCGGTGTGTGACTTCAAAGTCAAACTCCTGAAGTTTAAGCCACCAGCGTGCAACACGGTTGTTCAATGGAGTCAAGAGCTTGGTTGTCGATACGGCTAGGCAATCTGTCACTACTTGAAAATGTTTACCCAGCAAGTGAAACTTAAATCGTTCAAGTGCCTCGACAATTGCCAACACTTCCAATTCGTGACTACTGTATCGTTGTTCTGCGTCGTTACATTGGCGGCTGTAGTAAAAGACGGGTTTCCACATCACCTGGTCTGGTGATTGAAACAGCACGGCGGCAAGTCCAATCGTGCTGGCATCGGTGTGGACTTGGTGACATTCCGATGGGTCGTATAGTGCTAAAATCGGTTCAACACTAAGCAGAGTCTTCAATTTTTCAAAGGCTCTATCGCAATCCGGTGTCCAGTCAAATTTCGGTTGGTTTTTCGTTTTTAACAACGCAGTTAAAGGCCGGGCGATGACAGCGTACTCCTGGATGAACTTTCGAAAGAAGCCAGATAATCCCAAGAATCCTCTGACTTCTCTGGCGTTCGTCGGTGTCGGGAAGTTGATGACGGCCTTGATTTTCACATTTCCCGGCTTAATTCCGGAACACGAGATGGTGTGTCCCAAAAACAACACCTCGGTTGCAAAAAAAATGCACTTTGATGTTCGCAACGTCAATCCTTCCTCTTCGAGTACCGTGAGGAATTCCGCTAACAGCTCGATTCCTTCGGAAATGGTATCGCTCGCAATAATCACTTCGTCCATATAGCTAACGACTTTTTTTGAATGAAGTTTACGGGCGATCGTCGTTATCATCTGCTGAAATACCATCGGCGCGTTCACTAACCCAAACGGCATGACGGTGTACTCGTAGTGACCACTGTGTGTCACAAAAGCTGTGTATCGCATCGAATTTTTGTCCAACGGTATTTGGTAATAGCCTGAGAACAAGTCCAGTGTCGTGTAATACTTGTTCCCAGCTATTTGCGAGAGTATCTCGTCGATTATCGGCATCGCGAACGGAGTCTTTTGCGTGACTGCGTTGACGGCTCGGAAATCTACACATAGTCGATCCTCTCCGTTTTGTTTCTTTACAAGCACGATCGGAGACGAATATGTAGATTCGCTGCGGCGGATCATATTGTGTGCCAGTAGTTCATCGATTATTGAATCTACGGCAACTCGTTTGGCAAATGGAATCCGGTACGGGCGGCTTTGAATCGGTTTCTCACACGTTAGCTGAATAGTCATCACCGACGACTTACTTCGTCCCATCTCGGATGTTTTGTCGGCAAAACATGATCGGAATTTGGACAACAACTGTCTAAATTCGAATGACTCGGATTCCATGAGCTCGGACTTTACGGTAACGATCGGCTTACTTATATCCTCGATCAAACACATTCCAGATTGTAGGGTAACTCGCCTCGAATCGTGAATGAGCACGTCGGTTCCCAATAATATCGGCGTGGGAATTAACTCATTCTCGACAACAAGTAGTTCGGCTGGTAGTGTGCAACTATCCACTTTTAGTCGTGTTTGCATTTTCCCCGTGCACATGTACAAAACCTTCGAGTGTGATTGGAACGCATTCGACTACGTCAGAGGAGTCGCTTTCACGGATTAACGAACGGCTACTTCCCGGATCGATCAGTGCATCGACATGTCGATTGTTCAAAAGCACCTTTTTAACGACTCGACCGGATTGATTCGAACCCAGTACAGCGTCTACTTTGTTGATTTGTCCGTCACGGCGCGTAGAACAATTATCAACGGAATGTCCTACTTTCTGACACTTCAAACAACGGGCGCGACGCTGCGGGTTTGGGCAATTAATTGAAATGTGCCCCGGCTTGAAACAATTATAACACAATCCCTTGGTCGGGTTTATACGTTTTTGTCCTTCGACCGTTTGTTGGGGTGCGGGCGAAACTATTGATGGAGGTTTCACTAGTTTAACTTCGGGCGGTTTGTTAACGTTTGCGAGGAATCGTGAAATGGACATGTATAGTTCGTTTGTGTCCTGGAAATTCAAGGAGGCTATCGAGTTTTGTAGTATCGGATAATTTAGTCCGCGGCGAATGTACCGCACGATGGATCGTTCCGACAATCCACCCCTTTTTCCCCCAGCGTACATTCGGAAGTGATAGTCCAATACGGGTTCACTGGTTTCTCTCATGTCAGCGGCCATACGTAAATGAACGTCTGATTCTTCGTCATTTTCCGGGAATGTTCGCAAGAATTCGATTGTAAACTGTTCAAAGTTTACAAACACGTCACTGTTCGAGTCCAGCCAGAGTTTTGCGGGGCCCTTCAACTTGGCCTGAATCGCAAAAATCACAACGGTCCCATCCCATCCTTATGCGCTCATTAACTTTCGAACCCGATGTACGAAAGCACTCGCGGATAATGAGCTGGTTTTTCGCGGGTCGAAGTCCGGGATGAGGTCAATTACGTCTCTCACGTTGTGAAACATTGATCGGCAGTCGGTTCGCTCGCCAAGAAACAAATTCGATGCAGCGCCTGCATTTTCGGGGAATGGAGTCGACGTTTGATCGAGTCGTTGATTTCCACTCAACAGACGGACGTCGGCACTAAGTCGTTCGACAACTGCTGTCAGATTCGCGATTGATTGCTGCATTTCTGAAACTTCGGAGTCATCCACTTCGTCAACTTCGATTTCAGCACTGCCTACGGTCTCGGTGAGCCGCAATACCAATGTCGCCTTGTTGCCGGAGGTATTGAGGCCACGTGACCTTAGTTGGTCCTTTATCGCTGACACTGAGAGCGAATCGATTTTCACCAGAGTCATGGTCGGTGGAAAGCCTCACGTCGAAATAATGCTTATCGGCAAAATCCCAGAACGCTGACGTGGCGGAGTTTTACAACAAATTCCTGCACGTTGGAGCTTGTTTAGCGAATTGATGTCGGTCCGCAAACGTAATGGATGGCGGTGTGTGTAGAAAATGGCGACGAGCGGATCTCGCAATGTGAACGACGGCACGATGCGCGACAGGTTTCTACACGTTGTACCGAACGACGCGAACCTTTCGGGACTGAGCAGCTCGCTAGTTTTCGAATTTAAAACCGCAAATGTTATTACTTTTGCTACAATCCCACTTCTGATCTGTCAGAGATGCCTGAAATGGTAGATAGTTACACGAGACAATAACCATTCGCGACGACGGCTCACTACTCAATGACCAACTTGCAGTTGGTCGACACTCTCCGGCAAAGTCGATGTTGCCAGATCGGCCAAAGTTGACAATATTGTTTACCATGTTTGGCTTTGATTTATGTGGTGCTGATTGTAATTGTAATTTACTTTGAAAGTTGGCCCTGTAGGAGGTATGTTCTTAGTATAGTTTGTAAGAAATTTGGGTTCATTATGTGTAAACTTAGGGTTCGTTCAATCAGAAGATAATGATTCGATTCGCTTTTAAACTCATTAAGTAAAGTAATAGAAAAAATTTTGGACTCCCGTATCAAAAAGTTTCTACTGCAGAATGATATCCTGAATAGAAACCAATATGGGTTTCAGGAGGGTAAAGGTACAAAAGATGCCATCGTGGATGCGATTAGCTTCATAAACATGCTTTTAGATAAAAGTCTATATGTTGCTGCTGTTTTCGTGGATCTCAAAAAAGCCTTTGATACCGTAATTCATAAAACTCTGATTACTAGATTAGGGGAATATGGAATTGTGGGAAAAGCAAGAGATATCCTGTGTTGCTATTTGACAAACAGACATCAATCAACTTACATTGGGGAAATAAAAAGCGAACCTGCTAAAATTAGCATTGGGGTTCCGCAATGATCCATCCTGGGACCAACGCTTTTCTTGTTATACACCAATTCCATAAATAGTGCTGAGCTTTCTGCGAAAGTTGTTATGTACGCAGATGACACAGTACTCATCTACTCTGGAAAAACCGAACTTGGCATTGAACGTAACGTGAACACCGATCTAGACAAATACTGGCGCTGGCTACTACAAAACTGACTATCAATCAACTATACAAAAACAAAATACATCCTTTTTAAACAGAAAAATAAAGCCGACATACATCCACTGATCAAAATGAATCACACAACTCTTCAGAGGGCTGAGCAAATGAAATACTTGGGACTCACAGTTGACGAAAAACTTACATGGACGATTCACATAAACGATCTTAGAAAAAAAAAACAGCGGTTCTCGTAGGTCTCCTGCGTCGATTCAACTTCTTCCCGACTAGCAGTAAAATTCAAATTGTACATGCGCATATTCTTTCGAAAGTTACTTACGGTCTGCTGATATGGAGTCAGACTTCCAAAAGTAGCATTACAGCCATCTCCAGACTCATAACCAAGGCTTATAAAAATATATATAATCTCCCTATGCTAACCGCTACGGTCGAGGTATACAAAACAGCTAAAGAGCTTAGCCTAGAAAGCCTAATTAATATGGAGAGAGCTAAATTCATCTATAAACATTTACACTCAAAAGAATATAGCTCTTTAAACCTTGAAAAAATATCGGAAAAAAATATTTATAATGTCCGGAATGCCAACAATATAATGATCAGATATGCTAGAACGGAACGACTAAAGGAGGATCCCGTGAATAAAGCAGCAGGCTTTTACAATACTTTACCAAACTACATAAAGGACATACCAAACTTCAACACGTTTAAAATGACACTAAAAAAGTATCTCATACATGAACAAAACCGGAAGTGAATACATCAGCTCCATCTTTACTCAAAGTTTTTGCATAACGAAATCAAACAGAAACAACAAAATCACATGAATGATAAAATAAAATGAATGAACCTAAATTTTGATAGTTAGGTGCTATCCCTTATACCGATCTACATCGTCTGGGAAGCACCAAGGTACGACAATCAATAAGAACGAAAATGAATGAATGATGGAGAGAGTGATCAGGAGGAGGAGGTGGTTTTAGTCGGTAAAAATCCGGCATGCCGAGAGGCGGGAGCTGATCGGCATCTTTCGAAGATTTCCACCTCCCAACGTTGAAAAAAAAAATTACATCACCGCAAATATTCTAAAAGTAAATGTTATTAAGCTTGCAAGTCTTGTCCGCCTTTGACAATCACCATGCATGGAAAAAAGTGATACTAAAAATAAGTTGAACTTGATGTTCCACACCATAGTTGCCTCTATGGAAAACTATATGATAATTGTCAATGGGAATTGTAACTTGATTCGGTTTAGGATGTGTGTGGGATAGCTCCGTTAGGTGAAGGTACAGGGACAACCCCAAAGGAATGCGTTCAAATTCTTCGAAGACGACTTGGTGGTACATCTAAGGCAGACATTTCAGAAAAGTGCAATGAGTTCACGAATAAAGTACGTTTCGTTTACTTCGTCGAAACTGTAAAAGATACATTTGCTTCGCTAACATTACAGGGAAGATGTCCATAAACTGTTCGAATTTTGGTGCGAGCTGAAGCAGCTTCGCGGCTCATCGGAAGCACCTGCCACGATAACTGAATGCTTCCCAGACTCCTATTGTGATACACAAGTCATTTCCAAATTACCTGAATTCGCATTTCCTTGTGAGGTTGAAAAGTACGTGCAATTTGCAATGAGTGCATTGAATTGTCAAACTGTATTCCAGAGTTTCTGTTCAGACATACTCATTTGTGTCTACCAGTGATGACTCCAAGTTCCGGTTCGGATTTTGCAGGCACGACCCGAAAACACAGACTGCTTCGGTTCTTATAACCTATCTTCCTTGGCATGATACTTTTTACAAACTGATGACCGTGCTGAACGAACTTCGTCGCTGCGGAAAGGCAGAGTTCCAGTCATTTCTCTTCGAGGCTTACAATAAAGGCATACCGGAGCCTGGAACGAATCTTAAATTATTCTACAACGCAGGCCAAAACGTAAGAATCATTTGGAGTTCATTTTGGTTTTACATATGTATTGGATTTGTGTTCGCAGTATTTTTTATTTCAACGTCCTTCGCAATTCGAACTCCCCAGTATTCCAGAAAATGTGAGTATCGCTTTATTTATATACATACATATTTTAAAAAAATCTAAAATTAAAAGTGGGTGCGTGCTAGAAACGTTTCACTTGAAGCAGTCGAATATGAGAACGTGTAACATATTGTGCTTGAAGGTACATATTTAGGATCGAATTTTGGTTAACGTATGCAGTGCATTTTGATCTGTCACTAATAAAAGCCAAGGTTATAATTGCCGAGATTTACGCACACACGATAAATAGATGTTCTTTGTTAGCAACTGTAAAGTTATACTGTGTGGAAAAGTTATACCCTGACCAAGTATACGAAAATCTACTGTGATCTGAAGACAGTTCATGAATTTTGGGCAGCTGCTCAATATATGATCTATTATCGATGGGTTTGCTTTGGACCTATTAGGAAAGTATGTATGGTTAGAAGCAAATAAAAACGCGAAGCAGCTCGAAATAAGGCAGGCAGTTCCACAGTTTAAGTCTCCTACTACTTTAAAGTTGCCTTAAATATTATTAAAAGTATCCAAATCACGTCTAAATAGCCGTTAAATATTTTGGATGCAACTATCATCCAATTTGAAAAAGTGTTTGCACTTGATTATCTCTCAACTCATTCTCAACGTGAATTTTAGTTTGACATTCATCGGGGAAGCTGACAATACTTTTTTGGTTGGCTGCTGATGGTCAGCACGAGAGAATATGCCGAAAAAGATAACACTTTCTTTGTGGACAGCAGATACCACCAATCCACTGAGGCTCGTAGAGTAGTGTAAAGATTGTTTATTGTTGACAAAGCTACTAAACAGAAGAGTTCCAATTACATAGTAGCGATAAACTAAACTAAGGCTAAGATAACACTAAAGAGTAAATGAATTAATTAATGAAATAAGTATAGTAAATAAGAATAAAGAACAGTCGTGAATGAATTAGAAAATTTGAGAACTACAATTAAGAGGAAAATATAAGATTTCTTAGTTTGATCTTATAAGTATTTATAGAGTAACCGAAGGAACCAAACTGCATAAGGTCATGATTTCGTTGTAAGCGAGTCAAGGGAGAATTATAATATAGGTTAGACGTGGTGAAGGGAGGGGCGAAGATCGTAAGGTTTCTAGAAGGGTGAGAAGAGTGACGAAAGCGAAGTTCATTGCAGAGAGGAGTGTCGAGGATATTCAAAAAAAGCTTGCAAAGGAGAGATTCGTCCAAATATATTCTACGTTGTTGTAAGGTGGCAAGGTTGAAATGTTTGCGACGAACATCGTAAGGAGCAAAGGGAATATTGAATTTGTAAAATAGAGTGCGGGTAAACTTACGCTGAATAGATTCGATCAAGTTTGCATCACATTTGCTGTGTGGAGACCAGATCGGGGAGCAGTATTCGACCAAGTTACGTACGAGAGAATTAAAAAGTTTTATACTAGTTTCGGGTCTCCGAAATGCAGTGGAATTTCTCAGTAAGAGTCCACAAAGCTTTGACGCTTTAAGCACGATATTGGCAATATGATTATCAAATTTTAGTTTGCGATCGAATATGACACCTAGATCACAGAAATGATCGACTGCAACGAGAGTACTGCTGTGTAAGGAATAAGGAAAAACAATAGTGTTGAATTTGAGGGAAAAGGTAAGTTTATGACATTTTTCAACATTAATCGTTAGATTATTGAGGTCACACCAGGATTGAAACGCACATAGATCCTGGTCAAGAGCTTGACAATCGATAATGGAGTTGATTGTCCTAAAGGCTTTAAAGTCGTCAGCGTACAGAAGGCAGGGAGACTGAATGAATTGAGGCAAATCGTTGACAAAAAGTAAAAAAAAGAAGAGGACCCAGGATAGAGCCTTGCGGAACACCTGATGATGGATAGAAAGGAGCAGATGTATGATTGCAGAAGGAGACAATGCATTCACGGTTAACCAGATAGGAAGAGAACCATCTGAGTAAAGACCCTTGAAAGCCATAGCTCTTCAGCTTACGCACTAAAATATTATGATCAACGGAGTCAAAAGCCTTAGACAAATCCGTGTAAATGCAATCAATTTGCTCTCTATTGGCCAGAGACTTGGCCGCAAAGTCGGAGAATTCTAAGAGGTTAGTAAGTGAGGAACGACCAGCAACAAAACCATGTTGTGCATTAGCAATAACAGGTCTGATGGAAGTAATTAATGAATTGTAAACGAACCGCTCGAGCAGTTTCGAAAAACAAGACAACATGGCTATGGGACGGTAGTTGCGTGCAAAGGAAAGGAGTCCAGACTTGTGGATAGGAATTGTATGTGAAAGTTTCCAGGAAGCAGGGAAAATGCCCTCGGAGACACTTTTGTTAAATATGATCGATAGAGGCAGGCTAAGAGAGGAAGAGAGGCAGATCACAAACAAGTTAGGAATACCGTCTGGTCCAGGGTTCACATTAGGATCAATTCCATTGATTAGGATCTCTAGCTCAGATTTAGAAATAGATAAATTAGAAGGTAGTAAGCAAGAAGGAGTAGAATAGGAATACAAGGGGGACTTGCCATGGGAGATGAGAAGACAGAAGAGAAGAAGTCAGAGAATAAGTTTACCATATCCTGAGGAGAGCGAGCAATGAGGCCGTTATGAGTCAACTCGGTAGGGACAGGGGAGGACTTACGTAGAGAGCGAACATAGGACCAGAACATTTTAGTTTCATCTCTGGTCACAGAAGCTTCGAGGCGTTGAATGTAATCATTCGAGGAAGAGCGGATAAGGTGTTTCACCTCGGATCTACTCTGTGAGTATCTAATTCGATCTGAAACAAGTTGGCTTTTCAGCCACTTTCTTCGTAAAGTATTTTTGGTACGCAGAGCAGACTCAATTGCAGGAGAGAACCAAGGAGGCGATCTGAATGACTATTGTCTAAATGAATTGATTAAAGAAAATATAATGAATTATGAAGGAGTTTTTGTAGTATCAGAAGGAGTTAAGTTAACTGAAAGTAAGATTTTTGTTTGATATCGCCGAGCCAACAGCAGCAGCGACAGCGAAATGAAGAGTAATGCAAGTAATGTATTACGAAGAACGCGGAGCGAGATGAGTTGGAAATGAAGAATCGAGTCACATGAAGGTTCGACTAATGTTCAGATGACAAATGTCAGCTATTGGCAGCTAGACGCAGAATCTCTTCATACTACACTACGAGTGCGTTCAAAAACCTGTGGTCTAAGTCAATCCAATTTAAGAAAAAGTTAATTTCCAATGCATATACGGCAGTGGTTGAACCCGCTTTGTACGGGTACGGAGGAGTGTGGAGTTTCATGGGGGTGGTGCTATTTACGGTCTTTGCAGGCAAACACCAGACGAAGCGGTTCACCTCCCCGCAGGTAGTCGTGGCTTCTTGGCAAATTGCGCGCGTAACATGCTCTCCAGTTAATAATTGAAAATGTGACTATCGTTAACAGAGTAGTTTGTAATTTCAACTTACTACACAACTAAAAACCATCTAGCTATTTTCTGCTTTAACAAATATGTACACATCTTATTATTCGCTTGAGCAATTCAAATTGTGCACAATCGTGTTAATTTGAATAAAATCGTAACATGTTATTTCTTACTTTTAGAATAATTTAAACTTGTATTTCAATTTTGTGGACCCAAAGAATATGATAGCAATATTCTCAGCTATGCTATCAGAACGTCGTATAATATTTACGTCGCAGCGCTTCGATCGACTTTCTTCATGTATCCAAGCAGCTTCTGGATTTCTTTACCCCATGGTGTGGCAGCATATATTTATTCCAATTTTACCAGTAAAAATGAAAGACGTTCTTTGTGCACCAATGCCTTATCTAATAGGCGTTCCTGAAGCTATTCTCCGCACAGTAAGTATTTTTCAAGTATGATTTTTATTGAATATTTTATTCAATTCGTATTTTTATTCACTTCAGGTAACAGCAGAGGAATTAGGCGACGTAGTCGTACTAAACTGTGATAATAATGAATTTAAAACTCCTTTCGATGATCTAACACAAATGCCTCCAGAATTGGTGTCGCAAATGAAGAAACATCTTGGAAATACACATGAACTTATTGGTGATAGAATATCAAGAATTTTTTTGCGTGTTCTTGTACAATTAATTGGAGGGTACAGGGACGCCGCGAAATACTCCCAAGGCCAAAAAATCACTTGGGATCGGGATACATTCATTGAGTCTCGTCCACAGCAGCTGCGAAATTTTCTAACACACATGATGGAACTGCAAATATTCCAGCAATTTATTGACGAACGGTTAGATATTTTAAATTCTGGCCAGGGGATATCTGATGAATTTGAAATGGAAACGCTGCGATTTACGGACAAGTTTGGTAAAAAAAGGAAAAATTATCGAGATTTTTTACGAAACGTGAAGGACAAAGTAAGTTATGGTTATACTTAAAGAAGAAATAATAGTAAATAAACAGATAGCAAGTGAAATAACTATTATTTTGAAAAAAAAAATGGTAGATACGTTTATGATGGCAAATAATAATTTTTCCCGCTAAAAATGCATAATGAATAACTTACGCCTAATATGCGTAACGAAATATATACTAGTTATATATATACTAGTTGTTCAGAGATTTACCATATTCCGCCTAAATTCAAATATTTAGGAAATACAACTTGGTGTGAATGCTTCACCATAAACCTTTTTTTGTATAAATCTTTTTTCCTGATGATATATTATTTAAAAACTTCGCTAACGTCTGGATGACCAATTTGTATCATATGAATTCAAATGATTTGTAAATAAATGTCTTTACGCTTACACAAGAATAAACTTAATTCAATTATTAAACTGGAAATATCGATGATATACAATATAATGAAATCATCAATTAATTTTTATAGTAAATTTACAAAGGATACCGTTACAACCTACCATGCAGCATGAAAGCATGCCGCGAAATTAAAAGTTCTGTCAACCGTGGAACCATGGTTAGAGTTTAGCGACGTCATCAATTCATGTTGGTATTAACTAGCACGGTCCTAGATTCTATTCAACTTTTAAAAACAAATCTCTTCTCTGGCTCTCGATAATAAAATTACAACACTAACTGAATATAGTTACGTCTGATGGAATTTTCATAAAACCAAAATCCTAACAAAGTGACTATTTTTACTCCGTTGTTTCGTTGAATAGGTGCTGGTAAATGTGAACAAAATAAAAGTAAATGTGAAATAGTTGCTTACAAATGTTAGCATAGATGAATATTTTATTTGTTTTATAATTTAAAAGTTTCGATTATTTATGACTACACTTAACAGTATTTTGTATCTGCAATTTCTTTGAATAATTTAGTTCCACATTCCACCCAAATCAGATTGTTCAATTTTCTATACAATTTTGAAATAGAATGAAAAAAATCGTGTAATTGATTATTGTTAGGTGTTTATTTGCATTTCATTAATTAAAAAAAACTATTGTGTTTTGCAGACTAATCCCGCTGTAAAGTCTGCAGTTAAATCGGTGAGTGGTCTTAATGCTTCTACAATTTTATGTTTTTGCATGCGTAAATCCATCACTATTATTTCTTCTTCATTTTCTTTTCATTATTTGCGAATATAAATTGTCAAAATTAAAAGATAGATATGAAAATACAAGGCTGATTAACTGTTTTAAGATGTTCTGCTGTTTGGCTTTTGATCTTGAAGCGCGTTTTAGCTTCCAAATCACTTTCTTTTATGTGTGAACTGTTAACGTGAAGAATGGAAACTGCTAGGCTATGGTCGATTCTGTGTATGTCTATTAAAAATTATGGGAGATCGGGAAATATTTTTAATTTATTTTCTGTGTGTTTATCCAGAAAACATTTTTTTAATTGACTGAACCAAATAATAAAAGTTCATTGACAACTAAAAATTATCAGCTTTTGACAAATTGCAGGTTGTGATATTTAACAGCTTATTTTTAATGGATTATTTGTTTTGACTATGAAAAGAAATTCATTCTTCGGTCAATTAACTTGCTTATATTTTTCGACAGGTCAAAGAAGGCGGCCGTGGCGTAAAAACTGTTTATAAAGATCTAAAATCGAAATTACGAGATGTAACGCCACCGAAAGCACAATTTCATGTGTCAACGTCATCACCAACAGATTTCACGCAATGCCATCACTCGGCTCCTAATTCCCCAATTTCTTTGAAGCGTGAAACGAAAGTAGAATCATCCGTTGTGTGGAAACCTTTTACTTCGAACACAACAGGTTCAATTTCTCAAATAAAGGATATCTTAGGAGATAGAGCAGTTGAAAGTCTAAAGCATAATAACAACAATATCATTTTAGATAGCTTTAACAGATCAACTCATAAAAGTCCTGCCATAAGTCCAACAAATTCTGCCTGCTTTTCAGATATGAATATCTCTACGGAACTCCAAGATCACCCGTTGTTTAAATCTTTAAATTCCGATAAAAACGTATGTACACAAATGACCACTGTTTGAAATCGTTCATTATATTTATTTTAAAATTTTAACAACGAACTGGCGTACATTCAAGATAACAAACATTTCCAAGACACGCATGAATTACATAAAAGCAAGATTTTGCATTGATATCCATCTAGCAATCAACTTACTAATAATTTTGCCCCATTATGTATATAACACTATTATCAGTGAAAGATAAGTAAAGAGCTTGACCCATAAGTAGTGAATCATCTATTTAAAATAGGATTCGTTTTTTAGAACACTAGTTTTATTCCGTTTATAAGTACATCAGGTTATCTCTGATATCTTGCAAATATATTTACTTTCTGCATAAATCAGCCCATTAAAACGAATTTTTTGGATTCAACAAATTTCGTTAGTTTCTTGTAGTCTTCTTTTTGGGGGTATCAGGGAAAATTTTTATTTTATGACAATCTACATTTTTATTTCAAAAGTCCTCAATTGGATTTATGTCCGCTGACACTGTGGGTGTTGCATTCTTGTAGGCACCAATCATTGCAAACTGCTTCAACTATGCATTTAGTTAGTGTCAGTTAACTTTTGTATTCCTTGCACATGTATTGTGCATCCAATTCCGTGATAAATAAACGCAGGCCTGCGTCTTAATCGAATATTTAATTTAACTTTTACCTCTCCTACTTAAGATCCTTAGAAATTGCTTGGAGAGTTCTTTTCTAGAATAATTTTCATAGTGTAAACCTGTTTTGGTCAGCACCACCTGCCAGATATACCAGTTTATCACATAAATGAGTCAAGTAACTGATAGAAAAATGGTGCCAATAAAGTTTTTTGTATGTATTTAGATGCATGTCTAAAAAATCCAATTCGGAATAAATTAGTCATCCATTCAAAAGTATCCAATTTTGTTGAATAATGTTTTTATACAGTTGAAACCGGACAGCAGTTTGGACTATATATGCCAATATGCATCACCGCGTACAGGACCAGTAATAAATATTCCCACCAAAAATGGCTCGGATATCAATTCGTTGGCAAATATTTCTCCATCAGAAAGCTCACTGTTTATCAATGACATCTACAAGAAGCCAGAAACTAATAATGACCTGAATGAATTCAAAATACCTTTGAAGGATTTATCATTGCATTTTACTGAGAAGATACTTGACACGCCCCCGGATTTTCCAGCACCTCCAATACCACCGAAAAGAAAAAATGGTTACTCTTGTAGTTTAAACCAACCTAGTGCTTGTTCCAACAATCAAGAAGTTATGAATGGAAACCATAACGTCTTAACTGATGATAAAGTTTCTTCCACGATAATTATCCAACCAAATTACATGAAAAGTAAAACGAATATGCTGGGTAACGCAATCAAAACTCAAAACTTGCCAATCCCGGTGCTGCGAAATAAATCAAGAGAGGTAATTTTAAATCAATTATTCTATCGTATAACATTTTGCGTTACTTTGGCGTTTCATTCGTTGTCACTAGCCATTAACATACTGGCTAAAATTCCATTCAATACTTGCAATTTCCCATCAGGCGTTAGATGATTTTGCACAGAATACCGCTTATTCCATATCCAACGCGTTGGTGAGTTCTTTGAATTAGTGGTTAATATAGTGATTATATCATTACAGTACATACTTTTTTGTTGCATAAAATCGTCTAGTGCCTGATTTTTAGTGGATATTGATTAACATGAAACAACTTAAGCTACTTGTCTTTTGTTTTAGCCTGCGAAATGTGAAACTACTTTGGTGAGAGATTTAATTCAACTGGAAGAAAAAACCAACAGCTACGACGTTTCAGATTTAGATCCACTGAATTTAAATGCGAAACCAATACCAAGCTTTCCACAAGCTTTGCGGATGTCATCAACCAGTAATAATCTCATTAACAATCCGCTATTACCCCATCTCATTCCTTGCTATCAAACTGCAGTCCGTGAAAATTTATTCGGTGCGAACGATATTGACAATGAATTGATGAGCCAATATGGTCTTGATAAATTCAATTTCACTAGCGGCAATGCTTCACAGAAACCGGATCAAAAGTCGGCGTGGACCAAATTCGATTGATAGTACTAGTTTAATTTATCGATAAAAGTTTCTTATAAAACGAATGAATTCTATAGATATTTCATAAACAAAGTTAATATATTTTAATGCTTTTTTAAACATGAATGTCGTTAAATATGTATATGGGACGCACTATAATATACAGAATAGACGAAAAGTTCATGTCTTACTTTAATGCGTAGTTTTAGTCTCACATCATATTTATGTATGAACTGTGTTATATGTGTAAATTCGGTTTTATAAAATATCTTCAATAACAGTGTATACAATATACAGTGAAAAAAACGATGCCTTTAGAAATTAAATTTTGTTCCAAGAAACGAGGCATCAAGGTACGAGATCTCACTGCAAAATATAGCACCTTTATGCAAAGATGGCTCACTTAGGCCCATTGTAATACCACAAAAGATTGGAACGGCACTAAAATCTACTGGATGACGAGAACCATTTAGATTCTCGTATGAAGTTGGTTATGCAGCTAATGTTTAAATCAGCTACTTCCGTGAGGCTATCCAGAAAAAGTGAACCTAAGGTTTGCATGCGTTTCCCGGATAGTGCTGGGCATACACACAGAAAGTGTTGGATTGTTTCTTCCTCGTCCTCCGATCTACAACTTCGGCAGAAATCGTTGAAAGGAACACCCAATCTTTCTGCGTGTCTTCCAATCAGACAGTGCCTCGTCAGTAAGGATATGATGGAACTCAAGGTTTCGCGGCTCGTGTTAAGGAGTCGCTAGGTAGGTGTGGAGCACAGTGCGTACCAAATTTGCCTGGTTGTCCTACAGGTTTTTTCAAGTGACCAGGCCCTATTTTGCAGCCTTCATGTAATATTGCTCTAGAGATTGGTGAATTTGAAAATGTCTGGAATCGCTTATATTGTCTGCTGGTAATTTTGCTTGACAGATGATGGTGGCATCTGTCATGATTGGGGTTGGAGATGAGCTTTGTGAGCTTATAGCTATTGTTGTGATGATATTATTACCATGAGCTCATTGAAAAACTCAAGCTGATTTTTGGAACGTATGGCAGCAAGCGATGTTAAAAGACAAATCAAAAGCCTTCATCGACTAGCCACAAATGAAAATTCAACTGATACACCAGAGCTCAGAATGAACTAGCAGCTCATGGGTCATTGCAAGCCGTTCTATCGCAATGAGAGTTATGTACTATGAAAACCACAAAAATATCATAAGCAAATAGTTTTATCCAAGGATGGATACTGCCTCAACTTGGTGATCGACAATGCAAGATTTTGTTTTAATGGCAAACTTTAAATACTTTTGAATAATATTATTATGAAACTGTGCCATCACTTTGGAATAAAATAGACGTCGGTCCATCGCTTGTGATATACGGCATCTATTAATTGAAGTAAAGCAATAACTACATATATCAAATTAAATTGAATAAACAATTATACAATTACTAACACGTCTTTATTTGACATTAAACTTTTTTAATATTTTTTTAAGTTTAGAAGACGATTATCAAAGTACATTAGTTGTAGCTTCTCTAATTATGCGGTTTCATGGGCCATTTGGAAAAAAATATAATCAAAAACTATGATTTCAACGGCCCCCAAAATAATAATTTCAGTTAAAACAAAATTTCAGTCTAGATCTTTGCTCTGCTGAGTCACAAATAATTTTGAAAACTACATTTTTGCTCTTTCTGTCTTTTTTTTATCTGTACATTTCTTGAAGACTACCTCTGAATGGCAAATTTGATTGAAAATCTATTGTATAAGCATAATTAAATTAAAAAGTGATTTCATTTTTCTATTAAGAACTGCCTCTTCGAGTTTTTTCAATCGAATGTTAGTTTCCGCATTCAGAATATATATTAACAGCACAGCATATCATATGTTTGAGACCTTTTGGAAATTTTTTAGGGTATATATTTGAGATCTTTTTGAAATTTTCATAGTTTTACGTGATTTTGCTACCAATTTCCATTACTGAGTTAACGATTTTGACAGCGTAGCGGAAAACAAAATGCACTTTTTATAAAAAAAAGAAAGTGGTAGTTTCAGCTCATTAATTATTGAGCTTTTAGATCTATACAATACTTCCGTTCCTTTGCTAGTTCGCTCTTCAAAGGTTACTACCGCAGTCTCGTTTGCACGAGTTTCTCGATCCAATATATTATTGAATATGAAAATTGTTCTAATCATAACGGCGAAGCTCATACTACTTCAAGTGAGTCAGCTAAACACATTCTCATATACTTCACAATTGATTTTGCTGTAATTAATGTCATTTGTCACAAATTTTCTCCAAAAATTTGTCGATGAGAGTGCAGTTAAATAGCTTGAAATAAAATTCGCAAAGCTGATTACAGTGGACTTACACTTCTGGCATTATTAACTTATTGGAAAGCATGGAGAAGAAGCAGCAATTGCTAGTTATCGAGCCTCAAGCAGAACTAAAATTCCGAGGTATATTCTTAGAAGTGCGTGAAAACTGTGTAATTGGATGAAGAGTCGATGGACGAAGAATGAAAATGCTTTTTCAGTTCAAAATAACATTGATTTCTTCTTTATTGTAATCCCGCTCGGTGCTGGAAGACTAGAATAGTAAATCGTGATGAGCTTTGGTGGAGTTCTAGCTCGGACCTAGGAGCGATACACTCATTAATCAGCATTTCCATGCTTAAGCCGAAATGTTTATCAGGAAAATACTGACCGCTGCCCCATCAGTAGTGTACGTAGCTCCACTCAAGATATGTGCGCTGAGTGCCTCCCGCTGCCGGTCAGAATTTTTCTGATCACCCAATTGCAAATTCGGGATAGATTTGTTGAGAACTTTTAGGTTATGGCTTGTAAAAGAAGTTCTAGATAGTAATATTCAATAATAAAGGGTATCCGGGCGGTTTTTAAAGGATACATAATTATGTCAAGTAATTGAGTTTAAGAAGTCGTGGCGGCTCGTGATAATGGAGTCAGCAAAAGCAAAATTGAAAAAACCAACTCAAATTTTTTTAGAGACTAAACAAAAAAAGCAGCTATTCACAACCCAACATGATCCTCTCTTACATAACACAACTGGATACTTGATTTGGGGAAGTATCATTAACATATTTGTACATATACTTTTTCTACGTTACAATTGTCATGAAAAATATCTCTAAAAGGATATTACCACATCAATATTGTTTACGCATTATTGATTTTGTTGTTGCTGCCAAAACATGAAAAATTGTTAGAAATTAATATTTTTATTCCGTTTTGAACCATGTAGGATTGAAGCTTACTCTGTACGTAGACTTTTCTTGTCAGTTTATAAAAATTCAAAGTCAAAATTCTTCTCTACTGATGCAAAAACAATTAATTTCATTTATTTTTAATGAATATTATTTTATTAATAAACGTACACATGTGGTTACGACTATTTTCCCAAAGAGTTATTTTTGAGAACCATTTTTCAGGGCGATAGTCGCTGTTCATGTTTTACTCATTTCTCAGCGAATATCATTATTTCGAACAAAAGTGCCCCTCACATCGTTTTCAAGTGACGCCCGAAAAATATTTGTTTGCAGTTAACACTCCACAGTCACAAATGTGGAAATTATTTTCGTGTTTGTGCTATTATTATTTTTCATTTGTTTTGACTGTGTTATCAATATAAAATGAACAAATAGCAATAAAAAAGATTATTGGAATTTTTTACCTGAAGAATCTGTGTTACCAGAGTTATAAATTTCTCTCAAAACCGAGAATCCCAGCATCGCTCAATTTCTCTTTGAGTCATTTCGGCAGCTCTCAAGACAAAAATTGCTTACTTGCTTTCTTGGAAGCAATTTTTACTTAAAAGAAAATCGAATATATAAAGAAAATCAAAAAGAAAAACTTGCCATAACTCAAATCCCAATCTTACAGCCGCTTTCCACAATTAGAATGGGATAAACGTTTCCTGAACCTATATTCACAACTTTGGAGACGAACTAACAAAAAGTGCCGCTTTGATAAACTCATCAAAAAATTCTGGGATATGACAAAGAAAGGCTCGCGTCAGTGACTTAAAAACAGCGAACAGTTTAATTAACGTGATACGTTTTTCTGAAGAAATTTCAACATTTTTTGTTTGCATCTATATATATTTACAGCAGAATAATAATCAGTGGAAAAATAACTATTCTTCGAACATTTTTGAGGCGTTCGACTCCTTAAAGATATGAAACATAATTTATACAATTCAACAAATTTACTTTTCTAAGAAGTATTATAAGTATTTGTTAAAGTAAAATAAATGGAAACAATTTAGTTTAAACGTTTCTATGATGATTTAAGCAATCTTTTTTATTTATTTTCAGGACCTTTTACTAAACCAGTTACAACTTATATGCGACTTATAAATCCTTCAGATGACACCATTTTGTTCAAAATCAAAACAACTGCGCCACGTAAATATTGCGTTCGACCCAATTTTGGATCATTGGCGCCTAATGAATCAACAGATATTGCAAGTAAATTTAGGGAAAGCTCAAATTGCAGAAATATTTTGCTATTCAATATTTTTAGTTACTCTACAAGCATTCGTTTTTGACGCAAACGAAAAAAACAAACACAAATTCATGGTACAAAGCTTAGTTGTTCCAGAAGGTGCGACAAATTTTGATAAGTTGGTAAATATATTGCTGATTAATTACCGTCAGATATTGAAAGTTTTCTCAAAAGTGGAAAGAAGTTCAATTGGAAGACCTCATGGACTCGAAATTGAGATGCGTGTTTGAAGCTCCTCTGGAAGTGTCAACAGAAGAAACAACTGGTATGTAATAAATATTGTTTATTGTTTTTTTTTGTAACATGAACAGATGATCTGTTTTTGTTTTCTATACTGCAACGAGGATCTTTTTTATGAATGAACACTTTTTTGCATTTATAATCAATTATAATTACAATGGTCTGAAATGAAATCCTCCTTCAAATAAATACAGTTGGAATTTAAAGACTTCGACGTGCTTAGTCTAAATCTGCATTATTTCTTAAAATGAAGAAAAATAAATTAATTTTAAATTAATTTTTCAAAAAAGACTCGAATTTCAGATTTGTATGCTATATTTTTGCAGTTATGTCTTTTCAATCCATTAAACTCGCGTCTATTTGTAAAAAACGTATCCTAAAATGTAAACCGAACATGGCGCTAGATATATACGTTCTCTGCGAACTTTGCATATATGGTTAGACAAAGTCCTAACTTTGTCTAACCGCTTTGAGTGTGGATGGGTACTAGACGTAACGCCGATCCGAATATTTAGCCAAGGGTTTCTCCCAAAGGTTGTAGGTATTTTATGAAGCTCCAATCAGCTTCGTAGGTATTTGGCAAATTTAGAATCTAGCCGGTAAGAGAGTATTTGAGTGCAATACCTAAATTTGTTGCTCGTTGAACAAGAACGCCAATGTTCGCAACGACGTCCTTGTCTAACAGCAGAAGCTATTTGTCTAGGTCAATGCCGCATGTGTGACCATTTGGGGCTGAGAGCTGATGATTTGTTTTGAACGCAATGAACAAGGATGGTGAAGGGTTTAAATACATTAAAACCGAGTTTGCCCGAATCAATGACTCTAAATCAAAATCGCGAAATATATTAATCTATGAAAAAATGATTTTCAATTTGAAATTTTAGCCAACAGAAAATGAAACCCTGCCGCTTTTTTGTCTAAGAATAAATTTTACTTAATTATTTATTGTTAATACTAAGCAAATATGATGTTCGTGTTGATTTGATTATTTTTGCGCATTTTTTTGAAGATTTATCTAAAAATGCCGTTAAGGAAATCGCAAATAACAGCAGTGGTGATGATAAGGTAAATTCCGGAATATTTTTATATGCTTTCATTCAATAATTTATTAAGCTTTCAAAGGTAACCGACGATTATCAACGCGCTATAGAAGAAGTGAAACAATTACGAATGGATGAAAGTTCGTTGCGGCATGAAAATTTACAGTTAAAAGTAAGTAATGTTCATTGATCAAAGTCGATGCATCAGATATATGTACATCATCTAAAATGAAAGATATCTTATATTTTGACGACATAATGTTTAACATGTCATTTGAACGTCAAAGCGTTTATAAGGGTTGCTTAGAAAATCAAAAGCATGAGATGAACGCAAATTATCGAACGATATCAACATGAAAATGAAAGGTGCGTACAGGTTCACAAAACCAATTCTGAGTTCACATTCGTTGCGCACAACATGATACAAATCTTCCTCATTCTTAATAAAAATATAATTGAAACATAACCGTTGAATGGAAAACCAAAGTGAAAAAGTCTTTATAGACGTAAAAACATGGATAAATAATAAGAATATGATTGAAATGAGTCCGTGGAAAAAGCAGGTGCTCGTACAAGATATACAACAGCAACGAAGGGATCTTATAAGATTCCTGAGATTCAATTTATTATGTTCTTGTAGATCGGAAGGAGGTCAATTCATTTGGACAACTAAAATTACTAAACATGTTAAATTTTTTTGAATTCAAGACTAGGATGTTCGCTAGCTAAAAAATATTTATCAATTGAAAGCTTGATACGATGGGGTGTCTAGTCTAGTGATTACTGAATATTTTTAGCTTTCGTTAAAAATATTGGACTCAGTGCTAAAATTTTAATTTTGTAGAATAAAACGTATATAATCAGTTTCTATGTTTGTTGCTGTTAAAAATTAATATTTTTGCTTCTACTGATTCAATTTAAAAGGATATTTTTATTAATTAAAGATTAATGACCATATTTATATGTTCTCTTATATATTGTTTGATATATTTTTTTGTAAATAGGAATGAAAATAATCATAAATAAAAAAATGCTATAAAATTTTTCAACTTCAAAATCATAAAAATTATAAACAAAAGACGAAACGGATCCATTTCTAAGGGAGATAGTTTAACAAGTCAAACTAATCTTATAAATGAGAATAATCCGAATTCATATGCAGTGAATTATTCTTCCATAACCTTTTGATTTAAGTATGTTGCAATAATAGTGGAAACAGTAAATTAATAGCTAGTTATTCTGTGGCTTTTAGTTTTAGTGCCCCATTTTCTCATACTTCAATGGAACATAATAATTTTTTTCTTCCAGGAGCAACTTTTAAGATTAAGGATGAATTTGGAAGCAGTGCAAGATAAACAGTCATCGAAGGGTACTAATTTACAAAATCTTTATACGCCGCCAACATTACGTCAGCAACAAATTCCAGTTGTGTACATAGTTCTGGGCGTAGTGATGGTATTTATTGGAGTATTTTGTGGAAAATATGTACTTTGAATCATTGAGATCAATATTTCTTCGATACTGGAGCAACCTTATCAAATAAATGAAATGTTCATAACCACCCAATCTATAATAAACATATAGATTGCACGATTGTCTATTTGATTTTTTTATTTATTTATCCATTCAATTATTTAGTTGAAGTGCGCGTATACCAACAAGAACTCTACTGCTTCAATCAGAATCCCATCATGGAAAAAATCTCTACCACACACACACACATATATATATATATAATATATATATATAATATATATATATATATATATATAATATATATATATATATATATATAATAATATATATATATATATAAATATATATATCGGCTCTGGCGGTACTAAGGCACTTGCATTCTAACCATGCTTTCATTTTTGAATTTTAGCACCCCCCTCTTCCTTTAATAACCGGGCTTGGGACCGGCTTTGGCGGAATTAAGACACTTGCACTCATGGTTTAATTTTTTTAACTGCTCATCGACAAAGTGTTTGGATTTGTCTCTAACAGAAATACAACAGCCTCCCATAGTAACAGGATGAAAGTCACAACTTGCGGGCTTGCAAACTCCGATATTTTCGAGAATAGTAATTTTAAAATTATAATAGAAACAAACATGCTTTGAAGATTTACTCCTAAATGGCCGAATTTATCGACAGCAGATTGTCCGAGATTTGAACCAAATGATTTCAAATTTCATTTCAAATTTAACACTCCCTCAATTGTTTCTTCAATCGAAACGTTTATGCACACTTGCCACCAATTTTCACTATTGACCTAAAGACTTGAACATCATGCCGATAAACAAGTCACCCCTTAAAAGCGACGAGTTACTTTGTCACCTTTGGACTCTACGCAATATTTTCGTTCCTGTATTAAAGCTGTGTACGTTGAAAATTATGTTACCGCAGGGTTCTACTGTGTTTAACTTGAAAGCGCGTTGAATAATTATGGCGATTATGTTCACTATTGAACACCCAAGACATGAACACAATGTTTTTTACAAACCGTAAAAAATCTTCAAACAGCGACAATTTCTTATAAATTGGATGAAACAAGATTTTGTATTAATAAATTCTTTTAATATTTTAAATTTATTTCAAAATAATAATTAGAACGAGGTTAACATTCATATTTTTAAAGGCAAAATAAAGAACCATACATGGTTTGACTATCGTTCTTATTCACCATTTATTGTAATTTCCAAATATACAATTAGTATTTATCGTTATAATCAAGAAAATAAAGTTGACTGAAACCAAAAAATCTGAATTTTTGCCGTTGATAATTACACATATACCTCTTGAAAATAGTACATATAAAATCACGAGTTTACAGTCTTTTGCTGGCATTTTTTAGTCGATTGAATCAAGAACCCTTAAATATCTTGAGGTATAAATATAGTTTAACAAACAACTCTGAAAAATGACTTATTTTGAAGATTACGGTTTACTTGAATTGCAGGTATTTATTCAAAAGTTTCTTTATGATGCATTCACAATCTTTAAATTGATTATTCACATTCGACCCATTGATTTTTTGCAAAAGCTTTGCTATTGAGGATTCATGAGTACGGTTCGTAAAATTTATATCTGCTATGAGACTTTACAAATATTTTTAAGCAAACACAACTCAATTTTTTTCAAAATACTGTAATAAGTGCAAATCGGATTTCAAAAAATTTCTATTAGTAAGTTTCGTTTTTAATGAATGTAAAAAAACTATCTGTTAATTCAAATATCAACAGGCAGAATTTTTATTGTAGGTGCTTTTTACTGTAATATATGTATTTAAAATGTATATCAGAGAGCATTTTTTCACCTAAAGCATTGTAGAAGCTCTTTACGCCTACCCCATAAATGTTCCTGACCAAAACGCCACCAGAAACTGAAATGTTTAAACGGTATTTTATTTTTCTGAAAATTTAAACAAACAAATATTGAACATATCAATGAAATACAACCATCAAAGGTAACACAAGCACCCATTGATGCTCTTTATACACAATGTAGCATTTAAAACAAATGAATTAACGTTCTATTACGAAAAAGCCAAACCAAGAGGCTTTATTCTTTGGAGCTGTAAATTTTTGAGCCTTGATTATGATCAACGAGTTTCGAAACGGTTTATGTTTCATTGCAAAAACTGTATATACCAAAGCCAATTATACTTGCTGCTTTTATTATGATAATCACAATTAAGGGGGAAAAAGAAAGTTTCGATATGTGATACACCTAATCTATCAATAAAAAATATTAAAATAATATCGCGCAAATATTTGGTGTACATTAAATGTTTTCATGATTCCTGACTGCTTAGTAATGTATATACATACTTACATTCCAAAAAGGGCACCACCCAAGTGAGCAGCATGGTCTATAATTTTCCAGCGTAATAAACAGCCGCAAATGTCCATCCCAATTATAAACTTTATGATCTAAAATTATTTACATACATTTTATCTTAAATTAATACGCATATATACATAGATGCAAAAATAGGCACTTTAAAAATTTGAAAGTATCTTATCAATATTCAATAATACCTACATTATAATAGAAAATAGGAAACACGTTATGTTTATAAAGAAAATATAGGAAAAACCAAGTCCACACGAACAGTTTCATAGATGCCTGCGTCGGCGCAGGTTACTCCAACGAGACAGACCTTTCTGTAAATGCAACAAGTTGCGGTGCGCCCGAAGCTCCTGCATCCAAACGGGAAAAAAACAGGGGCCAGGCCATCAAGCGGAATCTGAAGTTGAATGAAGTTGCCGCTTGCATTGTATGAATCAACGATTACCACACAATTATCCAATTATGAAGAACCATAGGCATTCGCCCGACACCATAAACATTTTTCAGCGAAACATCCAACAGACAATACGATAATTTCACTCGCGTAGTGATCACTTTAACCGAATCGAATAAGTGATAATCCGTCTCGAACGAATATGTTGGATATTGTAGATTAATACCGACACAATTGTAAGTAAAAAACATTTATCTCACCCAGACTTTAAATACATAACTTGTTTTGAACATTAAATGAATTATAAAAAGGACAAAACAACCACAAGCAATGTAACAATGAATGAATGCAAATATGAAAACGAGACATACTAAAGAAACATAAATATGACTGAAAATCAATATAAAGAACAGATAATAAACAATTCAATATTTAAACGCTGAGTAAGAGATAGGCAGTATGAAACATGTTTACTGCAATATATTGCAAAACAAGTTTACAATCAAATTTCGAGTGGCATAGGGCCGGGCTTAAGCTTCCAGGTTATTGACATTTAATTTCTACGTGTATGCACTATATTTGTGAAAAACTCAGTATAGCACACTTCGAACAAATCGTTCACGAGCTCTTAGTCTAATTATTTAATAAATTAATTATTTGTTTGCACACGTATATCAATTGTTTCCCTTTATAAATATTTAGTACTACCTTTAACTTACCGTTCCAGCAGCTATTGTGTAATTAGGTAAAAACAGTAAACTCATCTCAGAGTTAGGGTTTTCCAAGCATTGCCATGCAACGATCGCCATGATAGCTCCACTCTGTAATGAAATCAAAATTAACGCTGGAATCTGTACTGTTTGGATTCTTAATTTTGTTTTATTTCGGATTCTTTTTAGAAAGAAATGCCTCGAAACAAATTAAATAAACTAACATTTGTAGCGAATCTGAAACTTAGCTCTACTCTGTGCGTTATGTGAATGATGCGGAATCAGCTAATAAACTTATTCCCAAAACCACCATTTTACAGGAGATCCCAAAATCATCACGCATTTTCGGTAAAAATGGAGGTAGGCCATTTGCATATTGGCCCGACGTTATGCAAGAATATAATCCATTATACCATTTTCATTTGAAAAATTACAGTTTATTGAGAATAAGCATTTCATAATACATTTATTTATCAAATAATGTTATTTTAAACAGGAATTGCGATTTCAACTGTTTTTTAGTTATCGTTTTGTTATTAAAAAAAACTACTTCGTGCTATATAATTTAACAATTTAAATCCGAAAGTACCAGAAAAATAAATTGATCAGAACGCAAGCTTACAGATTTCGTTCCTTATCTGCACAACTTCGAAACAGTACAAAACGTTTTATTTTCCATCATTTATATTTTCAAATAAATTGATTTCAACTTACTGCTCCCAAGGAAGGACGTAAGGCATGCCTGAATATTTTATAATAGTAACTGGTCATTGTAGCAAAAAAGCCTGCATTTAAGTAGAAGTATATGAATTGTTCCTTTCCCAAAGAATTCACTGCTCTTTCTGCAAAACTATTCAGAACGTACATGTTTGCCAATAAGTGAATAAATGAAAAGTGAGTGTACGATGACATTAACATAGGCCAAAATACAATTCCTGCAACAAATAAAAACAGAATTTCGAATTAGGAAATCAAGGAGTCATTCTTACGAGTTGCCGGATTTGAACAAAAGTATTCCATCATTATTCCATTGATTCGCCGAATTCTCCAGCTCACAAAAATTAAACAATTTATAGCAAGTACTTGGGCAAATATCTGATTCCCTGGTGCTAAATTGTTCCACCACTTAATTGCTTCAGAGCTTATCTGTAAAAAACATATTTAATCAATTATAGATCAATTTGGCGCGTTGCTTCGTGGGTCGTTTGCCTAGTCTTGGCCTTCGAATCTCATAACCTTAATGCCCGATTATGGAAATAGCGACAAAAGCAACAATCAAATAAAAATGAAACAATGTCGAGGATGTACCTCCTATTTCCATCTACAGCATTATCCCGTGTAAAAATCGCAATCTACTAACTACCGCGGAGCTCATCAAGGTTATGATAATAGACTTTGTACTGCACCAGACGCTTCCTTCTCGCTCGCTTTCTAACGAATACGCACGTTCTGTTCGGCCGTTTCGAGTAAGAAATGAAAGTGAGAGAAGCCAAGCGTTTTCAATATTTCCAAAAACTATTTCAATTCACTTACTAAGTTGATCAATGTTCCTTCGTATACATTTTGTTCTCCCTTTTTACGCTCCCAAGTCGACGCGCAGACAAAAGTGCTTACATTAAACTATGATGATCAATGGCTTCATGTGGCCCTTATTGCATTTAGAATTCTTACCAGCAATGTGTAAGCAATTGGTTTCCAGCGCTTGGCATGTCCAGGCGACTGATAACTTCCACTGCGATAACGATAACGCGGCGCCCCGTAGAATCTGCATTTAAATGAGCTCCTGCTCGAAACCAACTGAGAAAAGGATCTAGAACATATGGGTCGCAGTGCTTTCATGTAACATTTCAAAGTCAAGAAATGCATTCTATGAATCAAGTTGCAACTTTTCCAGATAGATTTATATTTCTTTGTCAAATAACGAACATGTGTTTTTTACACTGGGCCGGTCTCCACTTCGTTTCCTAGACACTTAGAGGAGAGAACTGGCGAAGGACCGGCGATATTCGCAAAATGGCGCTGATGAGCATCACATATGAGAGAATAAACTAAGTTGACGTGCGTACAGCGTAAAGGGGAGTGAAAGGAAAAATTTTAGAATATAATTTTTCAATGTTTCGTTTTAAAAATCTTCATTTGCGAGTTATTGTTAGTTAGGATCTGCTACGTCTTGCGTAAGCAAAAAACGATGTTATCGAAATTTTATTGATTCAACAACGATTGTGATTTTTGATTTGAGTAATACCGTTTGTTTTGTTATATCCTGTTGGTGATTGTGTCATTTTGTTTTTATGGGAAACTAGTAAAAATATAGACACTACGTTTTGCGGTGCAGAGTTGTCAAAACAGTAGCAATTTTATTTTATTTCATGCGCACGTTATAAATCATGGTCCTTTTGCAACGTTATTGGGCTCAATACATGAAAACCCCCATTTAAAACAATCAACTTGAAGAGAAATTTTCAATTGGCATTTAAACCAGTTGTTTTATTATATATGCTTTTGTAGATATTTCAGCGGCACTGCAGTATTTGGTTCAGCTACATCAAATTATTTTCATTGATTATGATAATGTACAAACATTCCACAATCCTTCTAGATTTCCTGTGTATGATATAATAGGAAAACTATGACTAAGTGCTTTTGGAGGAGTTGACCGCTCAACTTCCAAAAACGTTGAATCTGTTCTGAACACTTCTTCAAAAAGGTTATTTAAAGGGTGAAAATCAGAAAATCAGAATGAGAAAATAGAGCTAATATTTAAATTTCGATTTCGATTCTATGGTGATATCTGTGCCTACATGGTGATTATTTTGAACAATATGTATTTAAAGGATATTCAATATCGAATTTTCATTCTACACTCATAAACACGTAATGGAATATCATAATCGTTGTTTTTATTGAACATGCCTATCTAATACAAAGCCAATTAAATTGTTCTCTGCAATCAATCGTTTATATATTGATGTGCTGATTATGATGTTAAAAATCAGTAAAACAAATTTTAAATGTCATATAACAATGTAACAGTGACGTTTCATGATTTTAATTGGAATCTAACCATAGCTAAGATAAAAAGTGGCACCAACACTACCATATGTGAAAATGATAATGAAAAAACTCATCATTAAAAACTCTTCCTTTGAAAGGAGTGCACTAGTTTTCGTTTCAGGTTTCTTTAACGTTTTATGAAATGAAATTACTATATTTTGTACCAATGAAAAAAATTTCCATGCATTTGTATGTAACACACCATATTCAGATATAATATAGATAGGATCTGTAATGTGTTGCTGATCTCCATTTTTTAATATTTTTAAATATTTTTCACAGTTGATTTACCCACCCTCAAGGTGAACTATTTATTGTTTTCCTAAGAAAACTGTAAAAGTGAGAGACGTAAATTTATTTATATAGTTGAATAAATTATCTGCTCTATGCGTAACCAGATTTTGGATAACCTTTGGTGAGAATATAGCCTCTCGAAAGTTTAACAATAAGATTGTTTTATCCGTCTACGAATATTTGAATTGCAATACTAAATAGACACTTTTCCAAGTCATTTTATTTCAGCTGGAAATATGATCGCAGAAATGAAAAAAAAATCAAGAACTTTTATCGTTTCATTATTTATCGTTGATATGTTGCCCCAAAAATCATCAAAGATTTTTCGAATTTTTTAATATATACAACAAGAAAGTTTCATGGGACGAGTAAATGACTATTATGTGCACTCTTCGTCAATGCCATTTATTCCGGTATTTCACTGTTATTATGAGATTTCACCTAATGTGTAAATTCTTTGTTTCTTTCTTGTTCACTTACTGGTGGTTTCTAGAAGTTTACTTGGTAATGAGCAGTCGAATTAGCTTTTAATCAAACTGGAGAGAGTTCTACTTCTTCTAAAATATGTTGGGTTTCTGTTGTCAAACGCCCTTGACAAATGACAATTATTTTACATACAAGTTGATACAATTTGAAGTTTGTGATACCGATGTCTTCCACCATTTTACATCTAAGGTTTCACCCGTTCGGTTCCGCTCATGTTCTCTATCTCTATCGATTAGTTTGGTTTCCAAAATCTTGTAAACGCGATTGTTCATCATGATGTCCGTTCTGTGCATCGACTGCTTAATTCAAGACGAGACCATCTTAACGTTGGGGCGTAGCGTAGTCGCAACTCATAGTGGCACTCTCATCATAAAGCATTTATTTAAAAGACTCGGCAAGAGAATTTCAGTTCTGTTCCGTTAACATTATTTTACCATCCATAGTGTGGTCAGCGGTAATTCCATATTTATTCTGTTAATACTATATTTAAAAGAAGTGCTAGTACTTGAACATTGTCTTCATTATCAGGAGTTTTATCCTATGCTGGCTTTTGCTGTAAGAGTTGCATATAAAACCACGATGTGAAGGTGATGAATAATTCATGTCGGGGTGTGTTCGCATTATCGATTGTAGAAATATCCGAATGTATTAATAGAGATTTATGTGTATGTATATATATATATATATATATATATATATATATATATATATATATGTGTGTGTATATATATATTTATGTATATATGTATATATATGTATATATATGTATATATATATATATATATATATAAATATTTAAATATTTAAATTACTAAAGCCACTGATCAATATAAAGACGAGCGTAACTTTTTTTGTACATATTATGACAAAGAGAAGAGGGAGTAAATAAAATAATTATATTTTGTAGTTATGTCTAGTTTTGTATGGATGTATGTTATGCTTTTTTAACATAATTTCTTGTGTTTTTTTTACTTTTGACGTAAGTAATTCATTGCTTGCATCTTTCTGAGCTGCGTTTTTTCCACAAATTAATAGTTTCGAACTTTCGTTAAAACTGTTCCTTGAAACTGATTAAAGTCAAATATTTGGGGATGAATTTTCCGTTCGATTTGTTTATCACTTCTAGTCGTACCATAAGTTTTTGAATTTCGGTTGACTTACTGTATTGCAAGATTTTTCGAATAAAAACCATTTTAGAATTAAATGAACTACAATTTAGCCACGCTCTTTTCTGTTAGTGCCAATGATAATTGGAACCTTACTACTAATAACGATTAGGTATTAGTGCTTCGTCAAGCCACCGGTGTTTTCGAACCCTTATCATTCTCACGTTCCGTGTAAAATCGACAACTGGACGGAGAACTGATAAGGGCCCGTGCCACCAGAACAACGTTAATATTACAAATATGGCTTCTTACTATTTATTAACCTACACAAAATGGGGAATAATGCTAAAAATGAATCGCTAAGTAACTTGAAAAGTTCTCTGGTCGCCGATTTGCAGTTGGTAGATCAAAAAACGGTCCCATACTGTCGTGCTAAGAAAAAAGTTCGCAAACTACTAAAGTGTAAATTAGCGTTAATCTTTGATAATTTTAAAGCACCGCCATACCTAGACGTAGTCGTATTCCCAAATAAATTGATAGAAAGATGTTTTTGGAAAATATTTATTTGCCTCTATTAGTAGTTTAAAATCCTTTTGGAGTCATAATCTTTCTTAATTTTTTTTAATCTTAAAATAATTTTACACAATTGGAATCGAAAAAATGGAAAAGCTCGACACCACTTTCCTTGAAAATACGCGGTCGGGGTAACCGTGTTATAGGATACATTAACTAAATATAACAAAAAATAAATAAGGAACATTCTGAATATTTTTTTATTTTGTAACAACGTCTATACAAAAACATTCCAAAGCAAATTTGAATCAAATAAAACATATAAAAACTAAAAATATCACAACTTCAAGTTTAATAGCCAAGATTAACATAAAAGCTCAATAATCAATTTAATGTGATGGTAACAACTTTTTTTCTCCTTCATTTAGTTGATCGAGAACGTTTGAATGGTCTTTCTTCAAAATCTGAGCTAGATTCAACGACAAGTTCGACTGCACTGCCAGTAGTTTTAGGTTTCAAAAATGTTTAGACTTTTTTTCCTCTTGCTTTTGCAAATTTTCGCTACGTAGACAAACAATTTTCATGATTTCTTTTGAATATTTCCGCTCTTTCAAGCAGAGAGAAATTAAGATTCCATCTATTTTGCCAAATATTTTTCTATAATTTTCAGTTCTTTGGTTTCTTCATTGGAAAAATGTTCAGAATTGTCTTCAATTTGGTGAAGTTTCGGTTATTTTTGTCTCGTTGCAACATCAAGGGTGATTTCAAAATAAAATCAACCGATATTTCAGCCTTCTACTGCGTGTGCAGTGCTTACTGTGTTACTACATTCGCGTTGAATTAATACACCATTTTCCTGACTGACCATTTTTAAATTGAAAACTATTTTCAAATTTCAAGAACCAAGCGAAATCCCTGCTTGCTACTCTGATCATATTTCAAAAACAAAGACTGTTAGTTATATGTTATACGTTCTATAGAATAATAAGTCGCGACGGCTCATCAATTTAGGATCTAATCTCTTCCGACCGACTTCTCCCCATCATAGCCCGATCCCACCATCCGATCAACTTTTGCTCACTTGCGCTTATATCGTTCCCAAAATTATGCCCATTAGAGGTTTTCCAATTTTCCCCCCTTAGGATACGTTTGAATTATAAATTTTTAGCTACAATATTTTCATTACATTAAAATCTAAATATACTGGGTTGTTACATTTTTAAGTAGACACTTAATAACAGGTAGTTTTTAAAATAACTAACTTTATTTTTCAAAGCAATTTCCATAGTTTGTTGTCAAAGATTTTCCAAGGCTGATATGCCTCTTGCGAAAATTTATTTTTTGTCACTGTTCGCTTTTTAACTCGAATGATCGAATTTATTATTGGTGCAATATTTTGAAAAACATAAATTGTAGGTACAGGTTATTTCATAAATAGCTTTTTCCTAACTATTGATGAAGTTATTATAAAACATTGGCACAGTAATTCACTTTCGCACGATTTTCGACTTTTGTGCTTTTCCCCCGTTCCTAGAATAAATCTCTTTCACTAAGTAGGCAAATAAGAAATATCGGTACTTCTGACTTGGTAAATAATCTGATATTGTTGCTAAATAAGTAACTTACCAACGAAGATTGCACCACTGAAACTAAAAATTCATCTGGTAAAAAGTGGAACCACTTTCCACCTGAAAGAAGTTTTACTAAGGAAACATGCAGTTAAAATCTATGAGAACAAATCTTTATATTTCAACATGTCATAATTACAGAATATGATTTCCAAATAATTATTGGAAAATTTAAAAAGAAAATATTTAAAAGTCCTGTTTAGCCTATCGACAATATTATTAAATTCGGTAAATACATCGTTGAAAAGTTATTCGCAGTATCTCAGCAGGAAATTCTTTAATCGTTGTGGTAACGGTAATAATCCGATTTGTGATCGATTTATTCTTGATAATATTGCATCACCGCAAGCATTTTGCAAAGATGTTACTGAATAATAGAAAACATTAAACAAATTTTTAATTTTAGGCCAAAAGTTCTACCTCCGTAAAGTTGAACAATTTTAACTTGTTTTGTTGTTCCATACACATCAATAACGGCGTGTAAGGCGCCTTGCTTGTATGGTATATCACGAACACAGGGTCCTTGATCTTCTCCATTAATTATAAAGTGCATTTCAGCTAAGTCATGATTGTGGATAGTGGGCAAAAAAACAACTCCGATTCGCGAACCTTTATCTGTCAATAGCATCTCAGATGTTTCCCCGTCAGAAACCATCGGTTTCAACACACTACGTGGTATTAGACCTCGTGAAGTTTTCACGATGAATCCATCACCTAATACGTAACCTGCACATGTTATGCGTATATAAGTTTTTATTGTTATTTTTTTTAAATCGAATCTTAAGCATAGGCGATAAGCTAAAATAGTTTTGGAACTACTGAAAAATTTTTCTAGTTGTATATAATATAGAAATGAAAATAAAATATGACAACTATAGTGCATCTTAAATACTAATACATCTACATAATAACTGCACACCAAGCACACATTCATATTCAAGACCAATTATTTACAACCGATCATACTAGACATTATGAATGTCCAAAGTATTTCAAATCTAATAATCGTATCAGCACTAATGAACCGCATGCTGATGGAAGTAAACACAGAAAGAATCCCTGCGTCGTCACTGTGAACTCATGAACATACGTAAGCTGTACATGAAAACGGCATGGTCCAAAACTGCACATTTAGACGCTATGATTCATTAGTTACATATATGTATATAATCCGAATGAAAGGGTCAAGTGATACTAAACATTACGACAGTACTAACCATGGATCAGCGCCAGGTAAGATATGCGATAAATAAATCATTCTTTTAATTGGGCTACTTCGAAAATATTGCGAATTTTTTTTCTTCGTCCACATAAACTTGGAAAAATTAATGCCGAAACGTTAAGGTTATACCTTTTATACGTTTTTACAAATTGTGTCACATCATGTACTGTTTTCAGTAAAAATCAAAACAAGTTTACTTAAAAATTTGACAAATGCTGCTGAACTATCTAAAAATGTTGAATGTATTATTAGAGTTTGGTCTCCATTAACGGATTAATCGGAAAAACCTATGTTTTGTTTGAATATTTCGATGTTTTCTGCTTGATTAATCGTAAAATCGATGCCTTGGGTTAAGCGCAAGAGGCGCCACTGCAGATCTAATTTAATTCACTCAGTTTCCTCACGCGATCGACTCACTGACACTATATCATTCCAAATACAGAAATTTTACAAACACCATTAAACATAGGACATAGCGTTGGTTTTTAATTTCCAGCTTATGACGATTCCTGTAGCTGCTATTCCGAAGAATCCAGCTGAAAAAGTGGATTCGAAACACCAAATCGGAAAGGCCTTGCGATTGACAGTGTTGGCGGAGCCCAAAAAACGTTTTGGGAATTCACTTTTAGCATTGTCTTGCATCCTAGGTCCCAGATTCAAGGCGATGTACTTTAAGGAGCCTATCAGCCTTGCGAAGGTCATAAATATTGTTTCTAAACATATACGTGAAAGGCAAGCTGTATCTCATACCCAAATTGAAACCTATTCAGATTCATCACTCTCAGGTGCTGCATCTTCGTCTTTATTCAAAATGCACAACAAAAATATTCAGAAGGCTTGGTCAAAAGAAACCCCGTGCTCATATGACACTCAGAGACTCGGCGAATTGCATTCCTGAAGAATTTAGTCTTTATTTGAGAGCACCACCAGAGAGAATACAGCAGAATCCTATCTTGTATTGGAAGCAAATAGTTGAAACGTTTCCAGCAGTATCCGCAGTCGCTTTCAGTTATGTGCCAATCATCTCGACATCAATGCCTTCCGAGAGGCCAAATTCTAAGAGAACAGAGGAGTCGACTGACCGCCGATGAAACAAACAAACTCTTATTTTTGAAAGACTTATTTTATGGTTGATGATGATGTGCGTAATGTAATGATGATTAATAAGTACATATTATGAATTTATAACAATCATTTAATTAAAATTATTCTGTGTTTTGATGAGGTTTTTTTCATTGGGCATTTTCACTATAAAATGCCAGATATTTAATCATTTAATGTTGTTTTCCGTTTTTTTGATTGACGATTAATCGATGTTTTCAGCAATAATTAATCGGTGTATCGATTAGTTACTTGAAACAAAAATCGATGCCAATAATCGATGTTTTGTAGTTCGATACCCATCTCTAGTATATATATATATATATATATATATATATATATATATATATATATATATATATATATATATATATAGAATGTCAATAAGCGACGCTTTCAGTAAAAAGCAAGCGAATCAGAAAATTTCCCTCTACCTTCTCTTTTCAGACCGTTGGTGCGAATACCCACCCTCGTCCCTCTACCCGCTACTTGAAAAGGGTATTTATACATTGACTGAACAAATTTGCGAGTGATTCCCTAAATGCTGAAGCAAAGATTTTGAACCGGAAGAAATCAATGTTACATCCACGGAATGCATGGTAGATCCTAGGAAATTCTAACAAATGATTCATTTACTAGGTTTTTCGAACGTACCAATTATTGCAACCTCACCATGATGACGTGGTGGGTTCATATTGGTTTATTTGTTCTTATTTTTAATAACTGCAACAGATTCAAGATACTATTACATGTCTTAATGTTAAAAGGTTAATACGGAAATTGTACTGGTTCAAACTATTAAATGAGGGCATTTACATAAATTTAAAAAAACACGAAACTTTGATCGCCACAATAAAAAACATGTTCTATCATAATCAATTCATTTGAAATTGCTATTGTTTAGCTAAAACAAAGCGTTGCTACATAATGGCAATTGCAGCACGTCGAATAGTTTATCTCATATTTTAAATTGAAATTCTTATTACTCTTAACATCAGAAATTAGTATACAAGTTAATGTAGCTGCATATTTTATTCGTTACTCGCAAGATGGTTGGTTGGCTGTAGTGGCAGCCCCCTTCGTCAAAAGGCGGCTCACCTAGGCCAAGATAGGCCCATTGTGATACCACATTTAAATAGGGGTGCGACACTAAAACCTGTTGGGTGACGAGAACCATTTAGATTCTGGTATGAAGCCGCCTACGCAGCTAATATTTTAACGTGGCTACTTCCGTGAGGCTGTTCAGGAAAGGTGAGCCTAAAGTTTGCATGCGTTTCCTGGATAGTGCTGGGCATTCACACAAACTGTTGGATCGTTTCATCCTCCTCCTCCGATCTGCAGCTGCGGCAGAAATCATGGAAAGGGGCACCCAGTCTTTTTGCGTGTCTGCCAATGAGACAATGCCCCGTCAGTACGGATGCGATGAAACTTAATGTTTCACGGCTCGTGTTGAGGAGCTGCTTGGTGCGCTTTGAGCTTAGTGTGTGCCAAGTTTGCCTGGTTGTTCTGCAGGTTTCTTCCAGCAGCCAGGCCCTATTTGCAGCCTCTATATAATACTGCTTAAAACTTAGCCAGCCAACTTTTCCATCCATCTTTGATCCATCAGTGTAGATGTCGACCGATTCCTGTATCCTATTTCCTTTCATGATCCAGTCATCTCTGCTAGGGATGACGGACTTGAAACTGTGGTGGAAGCAGGGAATCGGAGGTGTGAGGTCCACTTTCTCTGGCGTTGGTCCATCCCTCCGTAATATGGTGGAGTGGCCGATATTCCCATCATGCCAGAGATTTAGAGCTTTCAATCGAATAGCAGAGCACTTGGCCTGCTGTTTCGTTAGAAGCTCCGTCGGGAACCAATTTAATAGCATAAAAAATGCCTTTGTCGGGGTAGTGCGTAAGGCCCCGGTGATTGCAATAGCTGCAGTCCTCCTGACCCTGTTAACCAGGTTCGCGTTTGATGTTTTTGCCATCGCTGGCCACCAAATAACCATGCCATACAGAAGGATTGGTTCCACTATCGCTGTATAGAGCCATGATACAGTTTTGGGTCCCAGTCCCCACCTTTTCCCAATAGCTCTTTTGCAGCAGTAGATTGCGCATGCCGCTTTACGCGCTCTTTCTGCTATGTTCGCTTTCCACGCGAGTTTGGAGTCTAGAATCAGACCTAAATATTTGACCTGATGAAATGGATTGAGACTTGTCTCATCAAGTTTGGGTGGAACAAATCGTGGAATTTTGTATCTTCTCGTGAAGAGCACAAGTTCCGTTTTCTGCAGATGTATCTTTGGACCGCACTCTTTGCTCCATTTGGTAAGAATACCTAGGGCAAAGTTTAGTCTTTCAGATAGTGTGTTGACGAATTTGCACCCCACCTTGCGGAGTGCCTCTGCACGTCCGCCTTCTTAGGATGCTGTCTCCTAGTGAGGAGTTGATGCTTCTGCTGCTTAGCAGTTGCACGATAAACCTAATCAGGTTATCATCAACATTGTTATTCTCGAGTGCCTTTTCAATAGCCTTGTGGCTGACGTTGTTGAATGCACCTTCGATGTCCAGAAAAACCGCCTGCGTATATTCTTTGACGCTTAGCGATTTTTCAATGTAGCTGGTGAGCGAATGAAGACCTGTTTCAACCGATCTTCCTTTTGTGTATGCGTGCTGCGCATAAGAAAGTGGTTGCAGGGTAGCTCTCAAATAAATCTCTGTCAGCCGTTCCAGAGTTTTCAGTAGAAAAGAGGTGGGACTGATAGGTCTACAGTGCTTAGGTGAGGAGTGGGATGTCTTGCCCGCTTTGGGTATGAAGACTATTTTAGCTTCTATCCACCGCTGTGGAATATAAGCCATCCGTAGACACGCCCTAAAGATGGCTTTTAGCCACGCCATATTGATACCCTGCCGGATCTCAACAGACGAGATGTTGTCCGTTCCAGGGGATTTAAAGGGTTGAAATGAGCTGATTGCCCAGCGTAGGAGCCTGTCGTCTACAGGCACAGCGGTTGACATGCGGTTCAGGGGATCGCAAGATAGTCGGTAAACATATTATTGATGATATATATATATATATATATATATATATGATAAATATATTATTAATACTTGCCATGTGAGGTCTTCTTCGAATCGTTGCTTCCCATTGGATTTGAATCTTCTGAAGGATTAATACAATCCGGCGATGTGTGTTTCACAAACTTTGTTATGGGGTATACCCAGCTGGTGCCCATATTCGTGAGGTCTAAAATATAAGATAATAAACATATATTATATGTAAAACAAGACACAAATATAACAGTCTTGCAAAAAGTTAAAAAAATCATTGAAAAATTTATTGCAATTACTTCTCATTCAACAAGTAATATTAAGGCATCAACAAACCATTAAAAGCATAACAATCTAAAAATAAATAATCCAATGAATCTAGTAAGACAAAACAAGCAGAAATCACGATCTCTGACACCTGGGAGAGCGAATTGCGGCAGTCCGCTTTCCGAAGTTGCCACTTCCAGCGGGTCGAGGAGGGTCAAGCCTAAACGCATGTGTCCTGACCATCCCTTCTCGTTTTTTTCTATCTCTAACAGAAATATTTCGCCCGCAAGTAATGGTTTTTCTGAAAAAGTCAGTGCGTTTGCAAAGCTCCGGCAGCGGAGGGCGACGGTATCTTCTTCGAGCAAAACGATGTTCACGCCGTGATAGGGATGGAAGCGGGACAACATCTTCTGCGGACAAAGGCTCATTGGTCGATCCTTTTCAGGTGATCACAATCACAAAAACCTTAATAAGGGACTAAAACTGGAACGGGAATAATGGAGTGCGTGAACAGTCAGCGGACTAAATTTTGTTGTCGACCTGAACAGCTGACAGAAGCGGGATATGCCACATATTGAGATGTCAAAATTTTGTTTCAGTTTACACTGTCCGTAAGGGGAAATGTATTCTTATGGCGGTTTTCCACTAAACGGACAGTTGCGTTTATGTTGTGTTTTCTGGAACTTAAAAAACAAAACAGAAACAAAACCAAAACTCTTGTTTCCATCAAGCGGACTACATTTTGTTCGAGTTGTATTTTTGTTTTTGGTCCGTTTCTGGTTTCACTGGTTGTCACGAAGAAGTCATAATACATTTATTCAATAAGCAACGAACATGTTTAGAGAAGATTTTTACATTTTTGAATGCATCTATCAAGGTGTAGATTTTTTCTGCAATCCACTGCTTTTTTGAAGATTTATCTTTTTCAGACATGATCTGTAAAACTATACTATAATATTGGTAAAATAAAATCATTTAAATTACTTCGATTTACACTAGCAACACGAAACACAAAGTGAAAATACAAAACACAAAACCGTTTCCACTAAACAGACTTGAGTTTCAAAACACGTCGAAACCTTTTGATGTTACCGACTGGGACTCGAAAAACAAAACTCCAGCTGTCGCAAAACACGCCAGTCTTCAAAAAGTTTGCGAAAAGTGGCAGTTTTGTTTTATTCGACACGAGTTTGTGTTTTGTCCGGTTAGTGGAAAACCGCCACATATATTCAAGCATATTTTAATTGCCAGGGTACTTGTCCTTGGTGTGAAATAAAATATGTACAATATTCTTTTCTAATATTTTGTACCTCTTGTAAAGATTTCCTTGCTAGAGGCTTAAGAAAATTCAACAGTATCTACAAGGTCTGGGCCGGAAGTTGCACAATTTACTGTCAACGTGTCTTCAAATGACTTGCACTAAACACAAGGAGATACAAATATTTTACAAGAAGCATTTGATCTTTTTTTCAATAAACCAATAACACATAGTATGACACTGGATAAACTCATACAAATATGAGTACATACATATATTCCATTATGGTAAAATATCAGAACACTTATTACTTTTCTTTACATGATAATGTTGAAATTAGTCCATTTCGATCTTTATTCTTAATAAACAAAAATAAACAAAATAAATATGCAAATATTTTTAATTGCTTACTTTAATATAATCATGAAGAACTTCATTAAGAGCATCACATACTTCTGGTACAATCCGTGATATGGAAGTAACTGATATTTTGCATAAGTACATTAAGCTTTGATTACTGTCGCCAGTAGCAAGGAACCTCAGTGTTACTGCTACTCGATCTTTAACAGAAATTGAATCTCTAAAGTTGGTGTTTAACGTTGCAACTTTTCTGCCAATTAATGTAATTAGCTCCTCAAAATCAGCGGAAGACATTCTCAGAAAATTATGAAATGATGAGCGCAGCTCCCCATATAATCCAATGTCATCATTTTAGATATCGTTCATCAATTGTGTAGTACCATCATTTGCTCGTCTAGATAAAAGTGATCGAACCCAATATCTGTGTTGACGTTTTCTTCTTTCCATAAAAAATAATAATATTTCAATCATTAATACATTATACCTAGTAAAAATACATATGTACGGTTAAAGTGTTTTCTTGGCTGGTTTATATAGTATACAAACTAACTAACCAAGTAAACACTTTAACCGTATATATACTTACTTTTTTCCTTGGACTTGAATATTAACCATCCACAATTAAGAATAAAAAAATCTTCTCTAAACATGTTCGTTGCTTATTGAAGAAATATATTATGACTTCTTCGTGACAACCAGTGCAAACGGACCAAAAACAAAAACACAACTCGAACAAAATGTAGTCCGCTTGATGGAAACAAGAGTTTTGGTTTTGTTTCTGTTTTTTAAGTTCCAGAAAACACAAACACAACATAAACTCAACTTATCGTTTCGTGGAAAACCGCCATTACATTTTGATATTTGGCCCTGTGGCAGCCGAGTTTTTTCAAACTTTGAGCATGCTAAAGTATTAGAAAAATCAATTCTGTCGTATACAGGCAACAGTGCGCCCGTTTTTGAATTTATGCCGATGACGTTCGTCTCACAAAACAAATCATTTGAATATTTACAAAAAACGGTACCATCGATGACTACTGAAATTTTAGGGTTGACACGTGAAATTAAAATAGGACTCACAAGCCGGTATAATACACTACCAACGTTTGTAATTACCTTTATAAATTAACTATTCTTTTAGTAATAAGCTGCGCAGTAAATCATAGAAAGTTCTTTTGACAATTTTTAGGATTTTTATTTTCTGATTTATTTATTTTTAATACATACATATTTTCTCTCTCAATTGATTCATTTTATTTTATTTTAACAAGTACGGCTGTTACATCATTTTGCTCTCAGAAAAACAACAAACATAAATGCGCCTAAATTTCCCCCGATGGCCTATACAAAAATGAAATCGACACCTGGCAGGCAATTACCCAACGGATTTACACTGCCGTTATAATTTAACCTCGGTACAAGTCACCGAACTTTACGCAGTTCTCTCAGAAAATCTTCAATCGAAACTTCGCTGCAAGTACTGCAGTTGTAAGGATATCAGCTGACATTGCAGGGTCGTTCTTAATGGAGTCCGCGAAAAGTCTGAAGCTGATTGGACCTCTCCAAGATGATTTTTACTGTTTAGAACAGCTTGACCTAGGAAAGTTTCTCACTTTTCCACATGATTGTCCAGAATAACATTTCAATAGCTTTATCCAACTCCATCGACAGAAATCGCTAGTTCCCTATTTCATAATAGCTTTATTGTTCACGCAATCCTCCTGAATTAACTAAATTACAAAATGCAGCATCTGAACTAAGCTTAGGAAATTCACCTTATCTCCAATATGAAATCTAAACAATTCAAACTATTTTGTATGAGTTTATATTTTTCTATTTGTTTTGAAATTTTTGTATGAAAAGCGCTCATTCAAATTCCTCTTTCCTTTTGATGAACTTCCAAAATAGATATCCAATTGCAGTTCCGGTTATATTTTGTCTAAACGAATATTTAAAGAATGAATATGAGAATAAATGGAAACACATCAGGGCGTCGTCGTAGCCATTGTATGCAAATCCCACAAAAGGCGAATCATTTGAAAACTACCGAGTCTAACATCGCCCCCAACGCCTGTACGATATTGTTCTGCATGACTTTGTCGACTTTCTCTTCTAAATGCCGCTTCGGATCCTGTTTGCCCACATTCTTAATCGCCAGCTGTTCGGGGGTCATTTTCTCTTCGTCTTCGAGAGCCTGGAAGGGCAGAAAATGTTATTTTAGGCACGTCAATTTATGAGCAGTTCGGAAAGAAGCACACCTTGTTGTAATTCTTCGCCAAGTCAAGCATCTCCGCAACTGTGGTCTCGTTGATCGAACAGTGCTCGTTGTAATCGGCCAATCGCAGGCCGTCCATCCACGACTTCTTGTGCAGGTTCAGGAGCATCTTCTGTTCCAGTTCGTTCTTGCGGTAGTTTATGCTGATCGAGTAGTAGTGCCGGTTCAGTCCGTGGATCAGGGCTTGCACGGAGGGCTTCTGCAAGTGGCCCAAGTTCGACGTGGTTTGCCGCGGCTCCTGGCCCAGCACCAGCATGTTCGGATTGATGAGTCGGAAGGCGTCGATCACCACCTTGCCCTTCACCGATTGAATGGGGTCCACGACCACGGCGACGGCCCGCTCGCTCAGCGCCTCGAACGACTGCTGCGTGTTGATGTCCACGCCGGACAGCCAGCACCCGAAGCCGGGATGCGAGTGGTACCAGCCGACGACCATCTCCGGGCGGCCGGTCTGCTTGAGCATATCCAGCATCTTCGCCTGGAACACGGGGTCGACGGCTTCGACGGAAACGCCGGTGCCGGTCTGCGGCATCGCGAACACGTCGATGACCTGCACGGTGTAGTCGTCCACGAACTCGCCCAGCATGAGCCCCATCACTTCCATCGGCACGCCGGCCCGCCCGTGCTTCAGCATCTTCAGGAGGGCCAAGGACGAGATGTACACTTGTTCCGCGGTGTCCACTACGGGTGCATCCGTCGGCGGGGGCGCTTGCGGCATGGCGCCGCCCAATCGCAGTAACCGATCCATTATGGTCGAACGGAGCTCCCAAACGGATTGCAAGTGGACTGTGCTGAAGCCGAAAGCGAATGCAAGTATTCAATATTTGCAGAAATCTCACTGAACAAGCGACCGTGATTGGTGATTGCACACTGATGACAGCTCCAGCGACTCCGATCAAATGTGCAAGTAACAACTTGCCTAAAATCACGCCGTATGAGTACGTCCAAAGACCTGTGGGTGACAGATGATTTCGAGAACGATTTCGTTGCAAAAAAAGAAGGACTCGAAGATACCTCGAAGGGGCAAGTTTTTAAACATAACAGGTGCGTAAACAAAAGGAAGTTTTGCACGATTTCTTTCCCAAAAAAATATCCTGAGGACCCACTGAAAGTAAACTTATAAATTAAGAAAAAATAACGGCAAATTTGTGAATATACAAGGTGTCTTCTTCTGCCGTTTCGCTATTATTTCAACCGCCCATGGCATTTTTTCTTGGAAGCAAGTAACTGTTTGAAGTCTATGTAGATTAAACCCGAACTTCAATTGCATTTTCTCTACATCCACCCTCAGTTTTCAGGCAAATTTTTCCAAATTCAATGAAGCTCGGATATCGTGTCGTGCCATCATTATTTCTTTCACACTTACCATCATTATAGTGGGTTGAAGCGAGTTGTTCCCACTGTCGAGTTTGGAAAACGCGGAACAGGCTGTACCTTGAAATTAGATCAAAGTGATTTGAATTTTTTCATGTGTTTATCAATCTTTTTGTGGATACACTATTATTGATGGCATGGTGACTGACGAGTTGAATCCATTCCGGTCGAAACGACTCTGACCACCGCGCCCAAGCGGTGTACAGCCGTTTGTGACGGCTCTTTAACAGCAACAGTCTGCAGTATACTATGATTAATTTCTCGTTTACATCTTATGTATGTATTGAATCGTTCATATACATATGTACGTATGCACATAAGGAGTTCCGCATTGAAGCAAGGATCCGTAGGACTTTCCAATTGCTTTGCGTTTGGCTTCGCTTTGCTCGACTATCAAACCCAACCAACATTCGACCTTTCATCTGCAATAATGTATGAGTTAATTGTGAAATAGCGATATATAGTAAAAGCCATAGAAACATAACTTTTTTAAACACAAGCAGCACGCGGCGTCTTAAATCACATAATAATAATCACTTATTTAAAATATATATATTTTCGACATGAGACAAAATATTCAAAATCGCTTAATCGTGTTTCGGTAGTGCATGCGACATTAGGCGGTACGCGAGACAGCTACCGCTTGGTCTTTCGATAGCGTTTGAAACATCAGTCGGTAGCTGGCTCGCGTACCGCCTGTCTCTCAAACGCTGCCGCTAGTGAAAATTCAATTAAATTGGAAAATCAAAAAAGGACAGCATTTAAAATATTTAATCCTTCTTTCTCTGATTTCATCTGAATACAACCGATGTTGGATGAATGTCGACAATAAATTTATGTTTCGGATTGCACAGGATTGTAGATTGGGGCGAGTGGAAGGGTTGCATGCATACATATAGTAGCAGTAGATAATTTTATAGTGTAGTCAGACATAATTTTCTAGTGTAGATAGTGTCTATTCTATTTACAAGCATTTCCAAGCACTTCTTATTTGAATTTGCAGAATTTTAAAAAAAAAATTGACTATTCGCCAACAAGCACGAGCCACTTATACCTTTCTTCAAACCCGAAAAGTATAAGTATAATGTTTTGTTTTCACGTTTTCACGTTTTCTAAGACCCCATGTGGGGGCTTAGAAAAGGCACGTCGTTTCCTTTTAGAATCACCCAACATGACACAATTGCTTAGAGATTTAAGTACAATTTGACCATCGACAGCCTTGTTTAGATTGTCTGGGCAATGATCCAGTTTAGACCGAAGAGCATGTACTCGTATGCTGTCGAAAATCAAATGTTTGGATTCTGCACAGCTCGATTAAGAGGCCAAAGAAGGTTGACTTAAGTCGTTGACTGCTTTCAAAATGGGACGAAAGCTTTTTTAAAAGCGAAGTCAAACTATGAAGTGTTTTGGGGAAAAACTTTGCATTTATTAATAAAAAAACTTGGCGATCAAACACGCTCACTCAGTTTGCTAGTGAAAGTGTTCAGTATATATTTTACATAATTTGCATACTCTAAAAATTGGCATTCTCTAACAGTCTAAATCTTTCTGCGTGTCTTAAAAGCCAGTCGTTTAAGCTTACTAGCCCAAAACGGTGAAAATACACGGAAATAGGAAACATATCAGCTTCGACAGCATCAAAAATATTAATTTTCTTCTGAGGTGTCACGATAATTATAGTTAGCCAAAAAGAGACATAATAATTACAAGACGACAAATTTATTGCAAATGAATTTTACACTTACCTTTCCTAGCTTGGTTGGTGCCCTGGGCGGTATTTAGGTGTCCGACATTTTGTTGTTAGTTAAAATTATCTAAAAATTGCGTTTCCTAATATATGGATGGCCGCTAACATGACGAAAATGTATTCGATTTTTGCACAACTAACGATTATTCTGGATCGAATTCATCATGCGAAGATGACTTTTTTTTTGATAATCAAACATCTCCACTGGGGCATGTACAGTAGAGCAAATGTTTGAACTTGTGAATAATATTATATATGCATTGATTATAGGACGTAAAATTGAGTAGAAGAAAAATAAACAGTATTATTAGGTAGCAAGGCTTATTCTATCTTGTTGGCAGTCACAACATCGAACTTTACTAACGAATGAATTATTGAAATATGCTGCTAGTTTGCTGATGTCCTGCGAATCGCATCGCTTCACGTTTCTGCGCTGCTCGTCGATTGATTTGAAAATAATTTGATACAGAGAGAATTAATGAATTTCGTTGTATCAGTTTCTGCACTATGATGTGTAACTTCATCTGAGATGTTCCCACTTTACCTTTCAGCATCTTGCATTAAGTATCTAGCAAGTTAGTTTTTTCCTAGTTTGTTAGCACACAGATCAGTTACTCAAGATGATTACGACAGAGAATGTGAAATAAAGTAATTCAAAGTTTATTTTGAAAATAGGTCTAAATGTTTCGTTTCAAGAAAAAATTCACGATCGTACGAATAATAAGAAGCGAGAGAGTCTCGATCGCCTACAATAGAAGCGTTGTCAGAAAAACACACTAAGGTCGGCAGCCCTTCCACAATAGTATGGGCTATAGAATCGACATAATATGAGAACAAGGTGTGGTGTCCGATGAAGACGTCTGTGGTTTTCATCGAGACTTGGAGAAAGGACCTGCGCCGTCCTGGATACTCCTCGTCTAGTTTTGATTTTACCAGCAGAGGCGCCTCGCAGTTGTGGGCTAGAATCCTATCTAAATATGTCCGGAGCAGCTTTAAAAAACTAGTGCTCACACAGACTTCTGTGGAGGTTGTCGTTAACGTTGGACTTCGTTAAGTTTTTCAGTTGACAAGAACTGTCGAAACAAGGTTGATTACACTTTGGATTGATGAAAGGATGGAGCTCTTTCGCATTTATACCAAATCTGTTCGAAGGACTATTTCTTGTTTTGCTCTTTCGCGAGGACCGGCTCCACGTAGAAATGAGTGATTTCAAATGTCCAGTGGAATTGGATTTTGGCTACGATGTGCAACAAGACTGAATGCATCGGTGTTAATTGGCATTTGTTTGCTTACACCCCGATAAAGTTTCATTGCAGTTGTGTTCGTGCAAATTTTCAAGAGATTTGAGAGGTTTTCCTATTCTTTGAAGACTATGCGGCTTCTGTTACGGCACATCAAAACCAGAAGAATTTCAAACTACAGTCTAATGGCTGGTGCAAGTCTATCTTATGCGGATGTATTCTGGGTGGTGGGAAACGGCTACATTCGGATAAGGATTCAAAATAACATCAAATCTACAAGAACACAGTGCAGACTAAAAGTGGATACACTTTTGCAGCCTGTGAGCGGCTGCTGTTGATGTGTTTAAATACCCATATTACCGAATATATGTATTCCAGGTCAGGAAAGCTGCTGAGCCTTTCAGTTTTTGGTTGGAACAAACTGTTGAAAAATAGATACTTTGTATGTCTGAACGTATTTGACATTGGTTCGTAGCTTTCTTCTTCTGTAACTAAATACACAATTTCTTCTGTTTCGCCAAAAAAAATGCGTTTTTCGAAAAGGTCTTATACAATTCTTCGTAAAAACAAGACGGAATCAAAACAGAGCCTTTATGGGAGGGTCTGATTTTATTCAAATTTTTGTGGAAAGTATAATTTGATTCTTTATTTTGTTTCCTTATCGCTCTTCAATTTTCTGCCGATATGTTCGCGGTAAGGTGTTGACAATCCCATTGTACGAAGAACCAGTTTTTTTTGAATGTGGGAATGTATATAATTTATGAGAATTTATTATTTAAACTTCATTTGGGGTTGATTCGTTCGAGTAACTATTTGTTTTACCACCGCTTTTATCCCATGTCGACATTCCAACCATAAATACTGTGGTACCATAATTCTGAGATTTACTCAATTTGGCAGACATTTTATGACTACTGAGAAACGAGGAAAAGGCAACTTTTAAGATTCTATCTGTTGTTAAACTTGAAAAATGAGGTTGTCCTTTGAGAATCTTGTGGTTATGGATATCATTTTTATAAGAGAATTCTATTCGCTTGTAAAGTTGAAAGAAAACATTTGGTGCGGTTTATTATTGTTAAATCTTTCGTAAAGTGTTAGAAAGACAAAATGAATGGAATGAATAATCTTTCCGTTAAATGTTTCAGTTAGAAAAATGTTATATATATATATATATATATATATATATATATATATATATATATATATATATATATGTGTGTGTGTGTGTGTGTGTGTGTACCGTTTTTTTGAGAATGCAGAACTTAATAAGAAAACAATTCGAGTATTATGCAATAATATTTATGATCTTTTTCGCATCAGGACGCCGAAACGTCCTCATTTCAATACCACCAGAGCTGGCTGTTAAAAGAACGCTAAATTTTCTATCAAACCGACTTGGGGTGTTTTAGTGTAGGATTGATAGTTTACACTTTGCAGCGCGACACATGTCGCCAATTGATGAAAATCCCATCACAATCCTATGGTCTCGATATGTGCTCCTGACGTGGTGATAATTGGGAAAGCGTGATAAGGTTATCATAGTCAGGATCCGAATTATGCTCAAAGCGGAAATCTGAACCTGATATATGCTATGGTTTTCGTCAGGCTGCACTGATGAACGTCTTTTCGAATTCACTTTGTATGAAAATCTTGAGAGCCATCGGCAAGCGATAAGACAAGAGATAATTCGCCTTATGATGAAAATGTGTCGGAAAACAAAGTTTGTGGTAGAGAAATTGTATACAAGAAAATTAAGGGGGAAGGGCTCCACGCACCAACATATTGCCATATTGTAGGCAGCATCTGTAAGAATATTTGTGTTTTGCAATAGAAAGAATATACATAATCACATCTTGGACTAACTCTACATTTTCGCATAATTCAAAAAGATGGCTTGAACTTGAACTGAGTTACAATACTTGCGTGCAATATCCTTAACACTATACTCCATCGATTTTCAGGTTGGAACTGAATGAATACAGTCATTTCTCTATCAGCTCGGATTTTTACAGATGTTCCGCTGATGAAATTTCCTGAATTTTGCTTTTGTTGGGATTTGACTCAATAACATAACTAGTGGGAGGTTATCCCATGAAGCAGAATGGTAATTCAATAAATGCTGAATGGAAGCAGCATTTCAATATTCATAGTCGATCCTGGGCGGAATCTTCTCACTTCTGAGCTCAGTAGTGCGTTATTATTGAGTTTCACATGATATGGATACGCGGGCATTATGCATATATGTATAACGAAACGGCCATAACAGACAATAAAGTATGACACTTAAAGCAAAGAGTACTTCCCGTTCTTCTCCAGCAAATACAATATGAAATACGTATCCTACTTGAGTTGCGAGGTCAATGAGCACTTGAAGGAATTGCGTATTGATTTGTTTCCAATGAGCTCCAAATTTAACCTTGGCACGTAATTAATTTCACCATCACCAAGTTACTGCGATACTGAATGTTCATATAATAGGCGGAAATATCTCCGTTGTTGCTCAGTTTAAGAGATGTTTATTTCCACGAGCAGGTAACGAGCAGTCAGATGATGATGATAGCAGAAAGATACTATTTTGATTAGAGCACATTTTTGCAAGTGCAAATCGAGATATCTGAAGTTGTAATTCGGTTATGTTTAATTTATGTACTTGGTTTGATTTCGGACAGAGTAACTTTGAGCATGTTTTTCAAATTTCGATCCTTCTAGGCCACCATCTATCTGTAAAGCCCGGTGGAAATAATTTGAGTGAGTTACTTTTATTTGGTTTGCCTATTCACTTTCAGTAGAACTACTGCAAAAGCGAAACTCACTTGAGGGAGCGTGTATGGCGTCAAGCTTTCCTTATGTTCCTGGAACATGTCATCGACGTATGCATGGCATTTGTAAAACGCTGGATCTCTCATCGCGGTTACAGCGTCGCCCATCACGCCAAACGATTCAAGGTGGCGGTGTCTGCATCATGAGCATACGAAATGAAGACATGACCCATGTTGTGCAGATCCCCGGACAGTTGGCGATTCGGTGATATTATTGCTGACTCCATTATATTGCCAAGAACATCAATGGCTCGACTTTCATCAAGTGGAATACGATTTCCACTCTCCTGTGGGTGGAAAAGTTTATAATAGTATTCGGTAACACTGCGCAGCACAAGCATACATCAACGACAAATCCTTGGTGGACCGCTTCGAAAAACCTGTCGCGCCATCTTTCCAGATCAGCGACATCCAGCTTGATTTGATCTAGCTCTCTGTCGAGATCTTTTAGAACTGTATTTTCCATTCGTGGTGGCCAAGCACGGCTGGCGACAAGTGAGTCCATCTGGGGAAAGTATCCTTCTTCAATTGGTGCGCGAAGGTTGTTGAAGCGCTTGACACGTGCTAAATTGTTGCTGAAACGTTCCAAGTTATAACGGGCGACTATTTGCTGGTGCATGTAGTAGAAAAGCTCTCCCCGTCTGTCCTGGTTGACGATTTCACGACTGGATGCTTCGAACGGGTAAACCAAGTGCCAATGCCAATGATGTAGATTTACACCCATATCTTCTCGAAAGTACCACAATCTTAAAAAAATTATTACGTTATTTCTTAACAAACGAAGGTGAAGCGCTAGATAGCAATGCTTACCTGTGTTCTTCCTCTAGATCCGAAGCGGTGTAGTCTCGGGGGATAATGATTGGCATTCTAGAGCCTTCCTGGACCACAGTAGCTTCCCCTCTAATTTGGGAGAAGACTTTCGAGTCAACATATTTGTCGGGGAAGGTTTCAACGAAGGAAGGCTGGTTCAGCCCTTTGGTATCCGGCCGATGCAATAATGCGACAGAGAGTGCATAATTGAACAAGTATGGGTTGACACGGTCACGAGCAAACACTGCAACACTTTGAAGATCGTCTATTGATCGGACACCTGCGAACAGATTGATTCAATATATGAATAGCTACGAAACGTTATGAGGAACCCAGGCAGTTAAAACAATTAAAATATCAATAAGCCTTCCAGCAATGCGCCTGTGGCGAGGAATAAACAATGAAAACTGCTCGTTTCTACCCAAGGACATCGGAATTCGCAAGTCGGGGATGGAAATGTTTTTGACAGGGATTCTTTGCTCTGCTTTCTCGCCAAAACGACTCTGGACTTCGTTTCCGATTGGCTTGAAGCGATCCGTAAGAAATTTATCGGGAACATCAAAAACAGTTTTATTGCCTTTTTCCATGAAGACCGGCTCCTGAGGGCGGTCGAAGAGAAGAAGAAGATTTTTTTTTGTCTGCCATGGTTTCAAGAAAAAGGAAAACAAACAGTAACAATAAGAACGACAAATAAATGAGAACTGATGTGATACCACACGCACTGATGGCTTATATACAGTGGAGCCAAGGTATATGGACTAGACTAGTCCATATACCTTGCAGTGGAGCGCTCTTCACTTTGGGTAACTTGAAAGCAGCACACCAAATTGTTGGCGGAAACGCAGCCACTGACCAAAAGATAACTGAATAAACACTTGGAATATGTTTGAAAAATATATCACTCAAAGCTGGCGTTGATTAGTGAACTTTATGGTGAAAAATTAATTTTTCTTTTCTTCCCGTGTAGCAAAACTATGATTGGCTGCGAGAAAGCAGCGCTCAGTTTGGTTTTGCAGTGTGGTTTCTGGTTAATTGGACATTACCTACTTAACTATAAGTATGTTTGTATTATCTTAATTTGTGTGGCGTAAAATGTTTGCTTTTTGAAGTAAGCGGCGCACAATTTTGCATGTTGACTCTTTGTTCGAATTGAATTGTGTCAGCATTTCGATACATAATTGTATCTGGCATGTATTTGGAAGAATTTAGAGAAAAATTTGAAATTATATCGAATTCGAAACATTTGACTGGCAAAGTTGGCAGCTGTGGTAAGAACGTTGGCAATAAGTGCGAAAAACTATTCGAAAACTTGCTATTTTCTAAGAATCTGCGAAACGATCCTTACTTTCAGATACCACTTCTGTCACCATTAATGAATTGAGGATTTTGAAGTTGTTTAAATTCATTGACCTGAACGGCAAGCGACGGTTAGTGCCGTATCATTGAATTATTTCCTCTCTCGTAGACTCCTCTCGGCTGCTGTTTGGCATCACATTCATCTTTATTGCCCGAATAATAAGCGAAATTTAAAAAAATAAATGTAAAAGACAAAAACAATCATCCTTAATCTCAAAGTTTTTTCTTCTGCGTTACCTTACAACACAGACTGCAGCTGCGCTCGCAAATCATTTATACAGCTGACTAGGCTCACTGTTAAAGCCAGTTTGCGCACGCCAACAGGATGTGCGACAAAACGTAAACAGAGTATCTACTCTTTCCATCCAATTCACGCTTCAGTTCCATAGTTGGAGAGCTGGCATGCTATGAATAAAATAGGTGGGGCATCTTTTGTGGGTTTGTAGTAGGTTACTACGAAAGACCTTACAGGCAGCCACCGTTTATTTTAGCTGATTTTTCTCGGCTCACCGAGGCTGACGTCACTAATGTTCCGGTTTTATACATTAAAGTGTAGGAATCGATGCATTCGTTTTTCTTGAAAATACCATACAGTCGTGGTAACCAAGAATGTTGCAGGCAACTACGACATGGGACTTAACTTTTTAAACAAATATAGGTTCGACTTGAATATATAGAGTCGATGTAAATCTTAGGATAGTGGATATCAATCCTACAGCGAAACAATCACTTCACGATCTATAACGCTGAGGCAGAAGTTCCCCCTTAGTCAATATTTTCAGATATAACAACGAAAAAAAAACGGTTTAAAAAAAACTTTAAGGTCTCATAGTTCAGTAATTTCAAGATTTTAAGTAAAAAGATAGACGATATAGTTTAAAACAAAAATATCTGTCTTAATTTTTTCGTAACATCAATGGCCTCGAAGATAACAGCAAAAATCGTAAGTAAAAGATGGCGGCTAACGCTGACCTTCTGTAAGATAAACTTTTTGACTTATCTTCTAACTCTTTGTGCAAAACGCAAGTCTTGAATTGTTGTATTATATCAATTTTTCATTAATTTAACTGGAGTAGTACGTAACATTTCCATATAGCCATCAATAAATAATGGATATTGGAAATTCATGCATTAGCAAGCAATGGTTTCAGTTGTTGCTACGAGGGAGGAGTGTTCTATTTTTTTTACCTAATGGCTCAGTCATATTCTGTATTATTTTAGGCGTACGTCTATGTGTGCCGCTGCTTGATCAACTTTGAGTTAACTATTTCGAAACCAAACAAAGAAAGCACAAATAATACAAATTGGTATTCTCATTTCTAAAATCGCATCGAAAAACTTCAAAATTATTTGAGCATCTTCAATTTAGTTCGCTGAAAGCACATCGGAAGGTCGTATTGCAATGGAATCAGATAGCAATTAAATGCCTGCCATTTATTATTCTCATCAAAGTGACAAAAATAAAACTTCAGCCGAAATTGCCTCTCGTGTCCGAAATGCTAACACATGCTCTTTAAATCCCGCAACATTGCTAGCAAGAACGAGTGGGGGTGCCGCGGAACTGTGATCGATTCATTGCTTGTATGTCATCCCTCGCTTAATCGCCACCATCCCCGAAGAGCTGGAAGCGCTGCGAACCCCACCATTTCTTCGTCGAACACCACCCAACGTTGCGAAAGTATCTCTGAGGGATGACGACTTAGCACAATTTGACCCGAGGGGTCGTTATCGCTCGTACAACGATACAACTTTTAAGGGTGTTTGGCTAGTCGTGATTCTCACGTTGTTATCACAATATTTTTTCCATTTGTTGTGCTTGTTGAACATGTTTCTATTCTTGTGCTTGATGTTAATGCGGTTTGATTTGATAACAATGTTCTGGTAAGATATGGTAAACAGCGACGATACGCGTTCCGATATTTTAAATAGAAAAAAATATTCAACTAATGCCATAAACTTTTTGAATATGCTAACATGAACATTATTTTTTGTGCTACTTAGAAGCTATTAAAGGATATTTTACCCGATTGAAATTATTGCTTACGTTATATGAAAGCGATTGATCTAATAGCTAATTGCATAACAAAAGAAAAGTTATCCGCATGAGCATAGATGTGTCTGACATCGTTTAGAAACTATCAGCACCTTCAAAAACGAGTTATGCTGTGTTCTGATTCATGCAATCATTCCATCTCGCCATACGAATTAATAATCCAAAAAAGTATGAAGGAATTTGCTGAAATGCTTCTTAAATTAAACGATCGAAATTTTTCGCGTTTAAAATTTGCTTGCGATCTCAAATCATTCACTGCCGTTCACTTTAAATATGGCAAGTAAATTCTGAAATGAATGCTATCGGTACGTTCCCTCCATCTCGCGTGCTACCACCCTGATATGATAAGTGTCTCACCACAACAAACCATTCCATAGTACCAAGTGTGCCAGAACATTTCTTACGGGATGTCGATAGACTTCTGCGCCGTGTTCCACTACACCATTCATGAGATACTTCAGAAGAATCGCTGAAATGTGTCACCTCCTTCCATTAATCCTGTCACGTCCGCGACTTGCAAAAGGCTCCCTCGAAACGAACGTGATACAGAACGGTGACCACTTCGCTTCCATGGAATTTTCCGGGGAATATCAATAGTCCCTTCAAGCGATGCTGTAATTCTCTGTGTAGTAGAATCTTTTCCCAGCGCTACGAACCTCAAGGCTAGAATCGGTGATAAGGAATTTGTGAAGATTACAGATGACTCCAGTGATGGAGGAATCAGGTTTCGATTAATGTTCATGCAATACAAAACAAATAGCTATCAGCGTGTATAATACAGTTTTGGCCCTTGTTGACTTACAAGCTTGCGATCAATGTCACAGCTTTGCTTTCATAACGTTCAGCGAGAGCTGGTTTTGATGGACGATTGATTGCGTTAATGACTTATCATCGTATTCGTGGTTTCCTCGAAATGACTTATTCATGCAAAGCTCCATCAAGATGAGCGCAGGGGCAATCACTCATAGTTTTCACGGGAATGTTTTGAACAGAATCTACACTGTTCTTGTAAATTCAGAATGGAATATTTCTATTTATTAGTCGCAGCATCGATATTCTACAAAAATCTCGATTTCGTAAATATGGCGTTTGCAACGTTATTCGCGGCGCCCATCCACATGTTGGGTCATAAACCCCAACTCAAAACAGGAAGCATATAGTGTTTTCGATAAAAAGTGTCTTCTTGGAATCTTACCATAAATAAATGTTCACTACTTAAAATATAATGTGTGAAAAACAATTGTTTGTTGTTTTGACCTGTTCACTGTTTCGGAGTTCTAAATACCGCGTGTCTTCGGTATTTTTCTGTTCGAAATTCGCAAATTTGTACTTTGACGCCGTTTGAGAGATGAAAAACGTTTATTGAAAATGTTTCTCAACACCTCATGAACCAAATCTAATACGTAATTAAAACCTTTGAAGAAACTCTCTTCCGAGGCTGTGATTGTGATGAAATTCTACTCATTTCTGAGTTCCACAAATACGGATTTTAGTATATTTTCCTGAAGATAGCATTCAATGGATTTGGATAGTTGCGGCAAGTAGATATTTCAAAATGAAGGAATCGAGAAATGGGAGAAGAAACCTTTTAAATAAACCTAGAGTAAACACATTGCTCCGCGCACGTACGACTTAAGTAAAAGTTTGGATGTGCACAGCTCTGCTGATGCCTTTTCTTAATCGAAACTGCTGGCAACTGCCAATCAACTTAAATTTACATCACATACACGTTATGATTTATTGCCACTAATACTTCCCCATAAATATGAAAGTTTGGGTTCGCAAGGACAATCATTCATTCATTCTTCCAGACAGCTCCTAAAATGATGCGAATAATATGGTTGGGCAAATATTATTGCAGCCACTCACGGTTTTACATAAAAAATATGTTAATTGGTTGTGTTGCAAATCTTCAACTAGATCTGAGAAATATATTTGTATATTTGTCTTATTTTCAAAAATACTTTGTAGCAAATAGTCTTTTTCACATACATAAATCGCGCGTGCCATGACTTTACTGGTAGAGCGCAAAAAAATTCGGCTGTTGGAAAGTTTCCCCGGAAAATTGGTTAGTCATCATCGTCTCTCCGTGAACTGTAGACGAAGGCAGTGAAGCAAGGTGAAGCCGAAAAACACATTAATATACTTCACTCGCCATCATTTCAGTTTGATTGTTAATCAGAGGATATCGAGCTGAAAAAGGGAGCAGCCTGAACTGGGTCTGGGGCGTCACAGGGTTGATGTTGATCCCATTATTTCCAGTCGACTTCAAGTTCCGTGCATGAACACCCTGATTGTGTTCATCCATTATTCAAGCTCAAAAATGGCGAGTAACAGTACAAATTGATGGCCGGAGGAGAATGAGTACGAACTGGAGGGTTTTCGGGGCACAAATGATTCCTCAGCTCGAATCGAACCGAAGATAAAATCATCGGATCAATGATGTACACAAGCATCAGGAAGTGTAAAGAGGCTCGATCTTTTACGGCCAAGGGAATTCGCACGCATTAAATTTGTCTTGTTTGTGCGTATTAAGAAAATTAAAAAAATCAAGTCAACGTACGGAAGTCAGGCCACAAGGGGCTCGATGAATTTAACGTCTTAGCAAATGACTCATAGGCCGGTAGCACACATCCTTTTATAAAGCGGATTTTTATAGTTTTTGCCAAGAACGAAGGCAGCCAAAATGCGACCAAACACATCCGCTCCAGACTATCGAAACAAAAGTCGAGTTATTTGCTTAAAATTGCATGTTGAGAAGCCTCTGTGGTAATTTCTGGACATCCTGTTGACATTGAATTCCAATCATCACTCTGATTAGGTACGTATGGAATTGTTTATAGTTTTTTTTTGTTTTCTTCCGAATAACTTTGCAGTCTTATTATTGTAAAAAACTACCGTATTCATCATTATTGATTGCTTGCAAAATAAATAGGTTAGTATGACTGACTGAATTTATTTGTTTCAATCATTGACTTGCTCGAGGAAACATAATCCTTGATCGGAGAACTCCTACGAAGTGTTATGTATTTTCTTCTGATGTAGTCGTCCATGGTTAAGTTTAGGATATCATAAGATATACCATATTAAACATAAATAAACTATTCTGAGAAAATGTTTTACATATAAAACATTTTCTCAGAATACTTTATTTCAACCACGTTCAATAATTTTTTATTAAAAGATAAGTACATGATTCGTACATATTATCAGAAAATTAGTTGAACTTTGTTAAACATTCGATTCTTTGGTATTCACGAATGTCACAGTTCGTTTTAAATATCATTGTTTTAAAGCAGTATTTTTCTCCATTATCCCGAAAGCTTTACCATTAACGTAACATCCTGCACTATGGTTTACCACTAACTTCCTGTTCATTTAACGTGGAATAGCTGTTGCTGCCATCCTGTTGGGCGTTCTCTCTAGGATATACGTGTTGCAGATAGTTTTCTGCACCCCGACCAGAAAAAACGTAATGGTGAATGTGTCTACATTAGTTTTAGACACGAATCAACTTTTATCACGTGAATTCAAACCAGAGGAATGTTTCGCATGTTTCACGCGTTATATTCTGTGGCAGTCGCATTACATTCTGTAATTATAATAGCCGCAATGACTGCAAACTGTGTCAGCATATTGTACGTTGTCCTGTCAAGGAGTAGTTTTGGATCGTGGCGGAAATTCAGTAAGGTAGTTAGGGGAGTGCAAAACATAGGGTCGTTGTTCCAAAGGACCGATCATTCTTCTTTGATAGTGACCAGGAAGGAAGGCAATGTTTAATGCGACTAGTTGTTTGAGATTCAAGATGCTTCAATAATTCTTCATTAGTCTCCGTTAAGGATTCACAAAAGCTCCAAGAACAAATGATTATTAGCTTCCCAGTTTGTGGAAAGTTCGTGCTTCCAATTAAAATTTTCGACATAGATAATCTTTGCGTAAGTCCTTAAGAGTAATTTAAAAGTATTTTCAGAAAAAGTCTATTACGTACGTACGTGGTCACTTCTTTTTCTTTTAAATAATTCTTTTAAAATTTGAAAACTATTTCGTGGAAATATTTTTCATGATTTTTATTATAAACTCTGAGACTTTCGTTATATTTTTTGAGTTAAAATTTAGTAAGGCGGGGCGTAGCTTATTTTAATAAAAAACGGAAAACTTGCTTTTTGAAGTTTTCACGGTTGCGTGCCTTAATTCTGAGCCACGCTAGATAAATCGATGTTTCCGCGATTTTTTTATGAGACAATCGATTTCCTACAACAATCGCCAATATAAATTTTTCGTGTCGGCTGGAACCGTAGAACAGTGTAAACAGTGTGTCAATCAATTCTTTACAAAATCTAAAAATAATCTGAAACAGTTGTCATCAAATAAAAATTCGTCTCGACTGGTTTTGGGACGATTTTCATGTTGGATCACATTATTGGTTCACACCACACCGGTTGAAACGGCGATTGTTGGTTGTTTGTGGGAGGGGCGTGTACTCCTGTCGCTTGCGATGGAGTTGGCATTTGGACGTGGTCCAGTTGAGGAGGTTGTTCCGCCTGTTGATTAGCTTTACTTCCTAACTACTACAGTTACAGTAACTCAATACTCTGAGAATTTTGAAATTAAGGTTTTGTTCAACGTCTTCCAAGTAACCGAAGGCTACTGATTTTTCTGCGCAGCATTTTCAGAAAATAGGAGTTTGAGTTAATGAACAGAAGAAGCTTATAGCTCACACGTGCTTTTCTGACCATGTAAAATTCACCTCTGAATTTGGGGGAAATGCAGCAGAATACTCAGTGGCTGGTTAATTGCATACTCCTTTACTATATCTCATTATAAACGATTGTACAACTTCGGTCCAATAATTTTATTTCAAAAGGAATAACTTCACATTCTTAGCTTTGCAAATATTAATCTATACGAGTATTAATCTAATCGCTTACTGGTCGGCGTATTCTTTAAGTGACTTTGAATCCAAAAGTAGTATTTCGCCACATTCGTATAAACTTCTGAAGTAAGTCCTCCGCATCCTAATGGTTTTGCGAACACACCAATCAGTTGGGGATCATGTGGCCAGTTGGTCACTAGTGCTGTGCCATCGTCGTCGCCACAGGGTCTTTGGTACGGACTCACCCATCCGATTGTACAGTACTGTTTGAATGGATCAAAATCAGGATAACTGTTGCACATCGTTGCATTTTGAAGTCGGAAAAAGCCGTAGTACAAGGTGACCGTAGAGTACGCGAAACCCGGAGATACGAGTACGCGTCCACTATTGGGTGCCGTTCGTGATATTTTTATAGGCTTTATTTTAGAGTCTAGTTTTAGCTTGGTCGGTAGCAGAATAAGAGAAAGGTCATCGGCGTTTGTTGGAAACGGGAAAACGGCGTCAGCTTTCACGTCCAGTTGGGTCGCAGTAGCCGTTCCGTTCAGTTGGTGCAGTCCGAAATACAATTTGGCCTTATCGATATTCAGCACACAATTCAACGAAGTAAGCACCCATCTGTCGTTCAAAAGAGAGCCAGCGCAATTTCGAACGACTCCAGTTTTGGCTGTGACTACAATGTGCACGAAGAAAGGAAAGTCATCTGGGCTCTGGGCGGAATATCCATTGTATACACGGGTTAACAGTCCTGCATTGATACCCACTGTTGCACAGCCAAGCACCGAAAGAATAAAAACGCTTTCTACTCTCATTTCAAAGAAACATTAAGTCGAAATGGTTAGCAAACCCCTTTATATAAGACAATCAGGCTGCTAATCAAGAGGCGATCGCTTTGAGCCTCGACTAATTGAGTACAACATTGGAAATCAGAATTAAATTTCTTAATGGAGATTACTGCTGATAGTTTAATTTATCATTTTTGCTATCTAGCTCAAGGCGCGTCCCGCTTTAAAATGCGGAACAAAATCTAGCTTAACTTATCTGAGATTGGACATTGTAGTAGCTGAAAACAAATCGCCTTAAGTTGAACATTTTTGAGCTTGAAGATCGAGACATCCACGAATTTGATGCGACTAATTTGAGAAAACCACAGTGTTAAAAAAACTTTGGAAAATAAAGAGCGTAATTGAAAATGCCATAGTTGTTTAAGGTCAATACACTATTTTGTTATAGTTTTTAATTCCATTTTTAATTTGCACCAACTTCATTGAAATCAAGTTGAAAGTCAAATATCGTTCCTTATGGAATCTGTTGGTATAATTTCAAGTGAACAGATGAAATTTAATACAACACCAAGATGAATGCTTTTGAATAGCATGAAATGAACACTAATATTCTATCTACATTATTTCATTATCCCTGTATTTGTATGGATATTTTTTTCGTAGATTTTCGGTTGTCCAGGTTGCCTCAATCATCTTCCGCAGGCAAAACTCCGGAATATTACTACCGAAGACCGTTATGCTGACGTGGCAAAAAAGCTACCTACTTTGTTTATATTTGCTAAAACTGTCTTTCGAGGAAAAATATGATTGTTTTGTCTCACTGCAGTATGAAAAAGCAACATTTTCAGTTGTGGTCACTGTAATATGAAAAAAACCGGGTGGGTTTGGGTTTGGGCTCATAATAACTCCATTATAGTCAGTTAAAACCCAGCAGCGAACAAATCCCTTATTCGTGTTCATTACTTAAAAAAGTCCTGAAATCCATGCTATGTAAATATTATTTTATAGCAATGACAAACTGGTGAGATGCTGTTGCTCGTGCAACTACCGATAAATCTCATTCTCGAGTATGACTCTCATTGGTGCAAGTGCATCAGGTGCCTCCTTGAGAAGTTCTTCGTTGCTTTGAAGTAGGTGCAGATAGCGCAAACAATTACAGCGCTGTGGCTTCATGGCCATAACATGGTGGAAGAATGATCCATGACTGATTACCACTCGACTGAACAAGCTTCAAAGTGGATTTTGTGACTGCTCATCATTGTTTCCCACTCATGTATTCGTATTTCCATTATAATGGAATTTGTCTACTAAATTGAAAGCTTTTCTATGAAAGGGTTTCTTGAGAATGTCGGTTATGATTTTCTGATTGGAGTATGTGGAATACCCAACTTGTTTTGAGATATCATTTTCCTTTCAGCCACAATAACTACCTACTGTTACATAATAAAATGCCAATCCTGGTGCTGATTTTTTTTAAAAAGATACATGAACCGTTCAAAGCAAAAGTTGACCCTTGGCATCTTAAATCGTTTTGAGAAAAATGTCAAAAGGCGTTATTTCTAGACGAACTATATTTTCATCAGATTTTTTTTGGAAAATAATGAGATTTTGGTCCCATTTCAAATATATCTTGAATATCAGTTAAGTTTATGAAAAATGGAAACGTGGAACTTTGCTGCTCATCTGTGAAAAATGAAAGTTGGTTGTAGAAATGGTCCATAAATTATATTAGACCACTGATTAATTTCATACTTATTTCGAATTCCATATTGCTTCGAAAAGATGGGAGAACTCCATCGCCGCCTTCGGTCGGAATCTCAAACATCGGAAATATGAACGGTTAGTTTGACTCAGCCCTAGTGTCTTTGAGTTCGACGTCGATAATAAAAGAATTTTCAACTTGTTTTGGAGGGGCTGTATTACTTCCAATCAGCATTTGGACAGCGACCCTAAACAAATAGCAGCAAGTGGGAGGTAAAAAAATGTGCACGTACAATTCGAGTGCTATCTTCGATTACAAAGTTCACTGAATCTAGGAAAATCGAAACATCGTTTCAAGACCGCAAAAACTGATAATCACCGACTTACACAAAATATAAATTTTGTTGTCGTTGCTGGGTTCACTAAAGCAGATTGCTTAGAGAAAAGCGTTAATTAGTTTCCTGTCCTCGCGGGTTAGTGCTTCGTTCGAGACCTCTCGCCAATGTCGTCTGGGAAAACTATGGAATTTGAAGTGAAGTGCATTGACGTAGTGGCGAGTTAAACTGCTTGCATTCCCTGAACAAGTTAGTTTCATTTGAAAAGATACAATTGAAACTGGGTTAGTGCACCGCTATTGTTCACTAGCTAATTATTGTGCAATATATTCGCCACCATTTTGTTTGCATGGCAAGAAGTTCAACTGGCGGCGAACTATTCAGTGATAAGAGCTTTGATTCGCTCTCTCCGTATTTTCGCCCTGTGATAATCTTCAAATGCAATTATTGTTTTGTCCAGCTTCATTTTGCTGGTGGCTTTGAACTTGCATTTGCAAATACAAACACAGTCTGTTTTGAAATGGTCGTACAATGTTTTTTGATACTTACAAGCGGAGGACTATGTGCTTCCAAAAAACTTCGACTAAGAACGAAATGGCGCTTCGGTCACCAAAAAATCTGCTTGGGGTATCATGAAAATTAACATTCTTCCAAAAAACTGGAAAAACTCGTGAGGTTCTATCAGCAATTGGTCTTTTCGCAAAAAGAAAAAAGGTAAGAAAAGACCAATTGCTGAAAGAAACTCCCGAGTTGTTTAGTAACCGAAGCACCATTATAATTGTATACGATGATTTACGGTTTTTATGGCGGAACTGTTTGCACTACATGTCACTTTCTTCTATTGCTTGCTCCATTGTAAGCCTCTTTAACTCTTTGTTGAAATAAACATCCAATGATGCTACGATTTTGACATCATAGACATAACATAGATAATAACTAGTAATGACGCTAGCATAGCATAATAGAATTAGTCTGCCGTACATCCGTTGTACAACGCGCTTTGTGGAATTTTGCACGCGTATTAGTGTTCTAATCGGCATCAGTACACATGTCATACACACACTTGTCCCGTCGCGGCGTGTATACGTACACGAATTACTGACATACGCCTCGCCACAATACATTTGTTCCTTACCACATGGGGAAATTTAGCTACGGGCTTTCATCCGTTCTTTTCCGCGCGAGTTTAGAAACAACCTAAAGAAAGTGTGATAAAGATACTTTGTACTTGTTATAGGCTCAGTTTTAGTTGCACAAATAAACACAAACATCAAATTATGTCGAAGAATTCCAACCACGCTTCTGTCAAGCTGTTCACTGCATTGGTAGTTCAAAATCACCATATTATTACTATTGCTTACGGACTGTGTTTTCCAGATCCTTGTGTTCCACCATGCTTCATCCGATCAATGTTTTGAGGCTCTTGCTCGTAGGTACATCGAAGAATTTGAGACGAAATATTGGCCTCAAGCGGAGCAAGTTCAAAGATTCCTGATGATAGATCTTAAAAATTTAACGAATGAAGATATACAAGCAGGGGACCTTGCTACATTCAACATCCGAAATTTCACTCTGGAATCATATCAAAAACTTAAAACACTACCAGTGGAAAAGTTCTCCGACACGAACCTAAAACGACAGATATACAAAATCCTAAAGTTAAAGGACTGGCTTCTTGAGGATAAGGATTTAGCGAAAAAAATTAGCTTCCAGCCACTAATAAATAAAATTTCCAAACGACCGGGACTATGTTCATATGAAAATCGAACCAGATGCGATTTATCGTACGATGGACATGTAAGGGAGCTGATCGCTAACACTAATGATCCCAAGGAATTGCAGTTTTACTGGGTTCAATGGAGGGATCACCTGGACAGCAACGTCAGTATTCCATTCGAAGAATATATGAAGGTCATAAGAAAGTCGGCTCGTTTGAATGGTAATTATGAGCTAGTGATGTGAAAACCCATATTTAAATCATAGATAGTCGGGCTTGAATCAATAACATTCGTACACGTTACACGTTTATACAGCAATTTTATTCAATTAAATTCGAAAATATTCCAACAGCTTTTAACGTGACATCAGAGTATTGGTTTGATGATTTCGAAAACGGAGACATTGTCAAAGAAATAGAGTCTCTTATACGGCAAATACAGCCATTTTATAAGCAACTGCACGCTTACATTCGCTCGATTTTGAGGAAGCGCTATGGAACAAACATCGTACCTGCCAAAGGACCCATCCCGGAGCATCTTTTGGAGAAAATTTGGCTAGAGGGAATGGACAGATTCCAGTTTTATGAGGATTTCGAAGACAGGAAGTCTCCCCCAAATATAACCGCCAAGCTGCTCGGACAAAACTATTCCGGTATTATGCTTATCCAGGAAAGTGATCGATTTTATCGATCACTTGGTCTAGCAGCGTTAAGTGAGTAAGTTAATATTATTGTCAGATTCGTTAGTCCTTGTTGATAGGATTGGTTTATTCGAATTTCATGCTAAAAGTGTCTGCTGGCTCATTTCGCTAAGTCAGATATGCTTTGAACAACGAATGACTCACTACTTATTTGCAATAATTTTTCAATTACTTCTTTTATACATAAGTCGATAGAGTTGCTTGCCTTTTGTCATTGAATTCTCTTTACTCTGCATAATTCGTTCATCTCTTTTATTGAATTTTGTTCACACTTCAGCTTATTCTGGACAAGCAATTCAAATCCATTACCGGAAAGCAAAAGTACACTGCACTGTCGACCGGTAGTTTACGATTTTGGACGAGTAGCCGGTCTTAAATACTGCTCCAAAGTCGACTTCAGGACATTCCTGGAGGATCACGCCATAATGGCAAAGATACAATTCCATGCGCACGTTAAGAACTTGCCCTATGGCCTCAATTCAGAAGCCTGCCCGGGACTCTGGAAAACCATAGGGAAGGCTGTAAAACTATCTGCGTCAAGTGCCAAACATTTACGTGAGGTTGGTTTGAGTCAACCACTAATGGGCGACGATGAGATGCTCATTAATTCCCTCCTGAACATGGTAGGTGGTTGTTTCCCTTCAACGTTAGTGAAGAGCTGATTAATCGATTGTTGCAATGTCACTGGCTGAGGTCTTGAATAAAACAAATTTCATTTGAATTTTAGGCTCTGCATACTGTTTTCAAGTTGCCTATGTATTACGTGTACGAGAGGGTTTTCACTGATATGATGGACGAGAAAGTGCGTCCTGAAGAGTACAATTGCTTTTATTGGAAGCTGATGGAAGAGTGGACTGGATTTGATGCTCCAACTCAGCGAGATAATGATGACTTCGATGTATCGAAACAATTTTACAAAGTAACTCAGAGTAGCTTACCGCTTGCAACGTATGTAACTTATTCGGGATACTCCAGATTTAGCTCAGTTATCGAAAAATGCCTTTAACAGAAAACTAATGTCAGAGTTTTTGGGGTTTCATCTTTATCAAATAATTTGTACAAGGATCGGACAATACCGTCCAGGTAGTCCAAAGCTGTCTTTAGAAGACTGTAACTTTGCAAATAGTACCGAAGCTGGAAAAATTTTCAGGTAAACTGTTTTTTATATTAGTTGATGTAATTATCATTTTAATGTTTTTTTTAGTAACTTATCATTTCTATTTATAAGTCTTATGCCTAGTGAAGTCGGAAGAGAAATAATACTTCTGCTAAAGTATCTGGCCACTGTTGTTGATTACTTTTGTTTTAAACCAAGCGAAATCCTGGCATGTAGATCGTGCTATCTTGTTTTTATAGAACAAAGGCTGGGCCTTCTCATTGCTGATATACTACCGTGCTCGGCAAAAGATAACTTTTTCGTAGCTGAAACAATAAAAAAATCAAGTGAAAACCATACGAAAAAGGGGAATCATTTTTCGGGGATGAAAACTTCTTTGTTTTCATCTTTGCTGCGAAGTACATTTGAAATCTATCATAAAAATATTTTGTTATCTTCCATTTGTAGTATCGTTGGTGGCAAAGATTACGTCCCCTAAGAGGAGTCATGCCATACAAACGGCTATTATATTGATTGCGTTGGTGAGCAGTGACTAAATATCATTTGAACAGGTTATTTACATTTTGCAATTTCCACATATTTTGTGCATATATGTACTATGATCAAAATGTTCAGCTAACAACATTAAGAAGTAAATACTCCACAATGATATTAACGCTTAAATAACGTCGTGATTGGATCCTCGGGTTCAAATTGAGAACAATGATCTTCAGATATCACCTTATTTTAATGCAGTCATCTACGTCGAACTATTTCTGCCAGCTGAGCAGGGAAGTTAGCTTGAAAATGGTTTCTCCTAATCAGATATCAAAAATGACAAGCGGGAATCTAGAATCTGATTTAAGTTCCAAGGAATGACACGGAAATATATAGTTCCTTTAGGCCGCAAAAGTACCCAATTTAGAGTTTCAACGAGAAAATCAGATCTTCCTTTTCTGTAATCACCTTGATTATTTAAATATGTGTATTCGCATACTCCAAAAAGCTAATTTCTGTTTGGAAACGGCAAGGCTAAGGAAATGTAGCTTGAGGATTGGAAATTGTAGCTCACCAACTGCATAATTTTTCGCTTTGCTTATTTCCGTTAAATGATCCCGTGTGTTTAGTACTGAAACAACATTCTTTCAGCGATATCATGTCATTGGGCTGGACGAAGCCCTGCTTCGAAGCTATCGAGTCCTTCACAAAACAACGAACCATGACTGCAAATGCAATGCTGGAGTACTTCCGACCGCTGCATGAATGGCTGGAACAAAAGAACAAAGCGAATAATGAGTTTCTCGGATGGATTCCATCTAATAGTAGGTTGCTTTTTTTAATCATTCGCATTGTATTTTCATCCCTACTTTCTCTGCGTAGGATGCCGGAAAGATGATTGAGTGATGCACGTGACGCCGTCAATTGTTTTTCTGTCGGTCTAGAAACTTGTTTGGAAGAAATATATTATAGTGTGATTCCTTCTTAGAGAAAAGACTTTATATCCAGAAATAATTACATGATAATTGGAATTGATTTAACTTTAACATTGAAGGTATTGTGTCATATTGTAATAAAAATATATTTTTTAGGTTGATGTAAGCAAAGCAGTGTATAATTTATGCCTGAATTTAGCCAAGTACGTTCAAATTGTATGATTCGCTGAAGTATGCTTTCTGATTGCTCTATGCCATTTCATGCTTTCATGCTGAACAATTGCAATGACTAGTGATGTGTTCTTGTTTAAGATCTAGATTTATATAGTAAATCGGTCACTGCCACTCGAGCGGAAGCTCAGCAAAAATAATGGAGTATTCAAACTACATATTTGCGATCGAATGCATGGTAAGGTAAAAATACATCGGTAGTAGTTTGTTTGTAACACGTAACACTTAAAATATATGTCTGTCTTTTTATCGTACAAATATTCACAGTGGGCCAAGTTAGCCATCTTTTGATAAAGAAATTGCCACTCCAACCAACCAACCAAACATCGTACAAATATTGCACTAGTATCCATAAATAATAAAAAAATACTTGGATCTACATCCAGCTTTCAGTTCGTTGTTTTTATTAATATTAAAATTTCATCATATTCACTGAACCATGTTCATTCTATATACAGAAGCGACTGAATAGAAATTTACAAAAGGCACTAACACATGATCTGCTGTTGTTCGGTTGAGATGATTTGCTTCTTTGAGTCAAAAACCGAAAACATCCGTAATTTTTTGAACAATTTTCTACATACATAAAGTCGAGTGGAAATATAGTTATTATTGTTTGCATGTTTTGTAAACAGATTTAGTACAGGGTTAAGGTATTTAAGATGATAATATGTGTGTCGAAACACCAAGAATTTTAGAAATTATTTCAGCTGTAACTGCATGAATAGAAGCGATTATTACACTCAACACAGTTCACATAAATTTTCAAAAAGACACCCGAACTAGAAGGACACACCGAGCAAAAGTCCTCTTAAAAACAATTCAAGAACCGTTTCTTAGAGTAGGTAAAGGAACTCAGAAACGAGGAATTGTCTAAAATAAACGCCGAATTTGAAAATATATATGTATGATGACGTGAAATAATCTTCGAACAGGGTAATATGATCCACGAAATGTCAGTTATTTTCAAGCTTCTAAAAATATTACCTGATCTCTTAAGAAAACAATTGGATTGGGCCTGGGTGCACATTATCAGAAATTCTAACTAGGAAAATTCTGATCGGTGCTTCAGCCGTAGAAATTTGCTGTGCTCCTTCTGGTGCCTCAAAGGGCGCATCTTCTGGCTTGTTTTTTATATTCTTGTGGTGTGTCGCTAACGTTCACACTGAGGATCTTCTGCTCGATTCCTCTTCTTTAGATAGGGCTTCAACATTTTTTCACAGGAATTCAAGCTGCTGCACTTCCAAATAAAATGAGAACGTTAACTACTTGGGAAATGCCACTTCTTTCGTACGAGCTACCAAATATCAATTGATTTAGAAACACTGCGTAGTACTTGCTTTGGATGTTTAGTAATCGATTTAAGAATTGGAAAAACCAGGAGATAGTACTCAGATAACCGCGTACGTAACAGTGTGGATATTGACCTGTCGCAGAGGTTAGATTGCGCCCACTCCATTTTGTTGGTATTCAGTGCAACAAAACTGATTGTTTGCATCAACTGAAATGCTTGGCATCTTGATGTGAACATTAAACATCGCGAACATCACTTCAGAACGATATTGAAGAATCTTGCGAACGCCGCGCAATTAGATGAGAACGTTTCGTCAATGAATAGCGGCGAGCGCTCTCTAAACTTTATATAATAGATAATGGCTTGCAGACCACGCTGCTCTACTTGTTCAATCCATCCGTGCCGGATGAAGGAGCTGATGTTTACTTACTATTGGTGTTATCGGCATACGCAACCTTCAAAATGAATCTAGTTGATAAAGTCACGAGAACAAAAACAAGAAGAAAGTTCGGTTTAATTTTAGATTCTAGAAATAGTTAAAAGATTCGCACGTTAACCTAATTAGTTGTCAGCTAGGAACTGGAAACCGTTCGATAGTTGCAGTCAGTTTCATCGCAGATCTTATTCCAGAACATAATTTAAAATCGTGAAGGACAAGGGTAAGTAAGAATTTCATTGTATCATAAATAAGAGCAGACTATAATGACATTGATGTACCTACGCCATCAAAGTGTAAAGAGTCTGCTACATAAGAAACCTCTATGTTGTTTCAATTGCTAACAATAAAAAGAAGAAAAAGAAATATTAAATTAGATTCTTGTCTAGTGTGCCTAAAGCCGAAAGAAAGGTTTTAATTGTTTTACATATCTCTATGCACTACGCCTTCCCACTGTGCTAGAACAATGAATACCTGCATTATATAAGTCTCATTTTGATGCTTCAATCTATACCCAACCGTAACATAATAATTTGGATTCAAAGTTCCTCATCTACATATACGTTGATCTTAATAAGAACTGTTTCATCCATATACGGCTGTGTGGATACTAGTGAATACAGTAAACCAAATATTTAAACTAATAACGAATTTCAAACATCATGCATTGTATAAAATACAAAAAAAGGTGTAAAGGTTTTAATTTTGCTTTTAAAATTTGAATTGTACAGGGTGTCAGAACAGTGATCAGTCAAACAGAGAACAAAAAAGAAAAAAGAGGCACAAACAAACTAACATTCAAGAAACATTCAGGTACAAACAGATTCCAAAATTGAAAGCATCAGATTTGGTTTCCCAAAAAAATACTGTTTTTTATACCTAACACTAAATTTGTTAATTTTAGGTTTGTATTTATTTTTTAAGATCATACTTTGGCTTGAAAAATAATTCCATCTAAAATTTCATCCCGCAGAGAAAAATGTACAGCCACCATGTATAAGAAATGCATATACATTCTGTTTATAACGGTAAGTCGTCAAGGGTCAAATTTGATTTTTTCACCAAAAGTTTTCAAATCAGAGAATATTTAACGTGACCGCTGAGCCGTCAGAAAATGAATTAGAGGCTATCGATTTTCTGAACGAAACCAACACAAAATTTATAGTCGATATCGAAAAGTTCAAGGCGTTCGTTATTCATACTCGGGGCATCCAAACTTATCCCGTCAATAGTATCAAAAATGGGATTCTCATGGCCTCGTACCCGGACCCAAATCGCTTGGAAACTTTTTCTTATGAGTTGTACGAAAACGAGGACATCAAACGCCAGTTGCAGATTTTGCGGCGAAAGGGATTGTATACACTCAAGCGACCGGACTTTGCAAACGCAACGTCTATTATGGACACCCTGAGAACCGTGCACATCGAAAGGTTCGTATGTTTCCGCAATGAAACTCGTGGATGCCAGTTTTTTGATTTGGCGGCTTTAATTAATCTATCTTATATGAGTGATAATCCGGACGAGATGCTGCACTACTGGAAGGTGGGAAGGAATGCCTCCAAAAGTATTACAGCAATGGTGAATGTTACACTCTTTGCAAACTTCTTTCGCGAGGCAGCTAAGCTGAATGGTAAGTATAATTGAAGCGCATTCAGCTGCTTCCATTATGTGTGTTGAGTACATATCCTAATTTCTGCCGCAGCAAACAATCAGTGTCCCTTCACACCTTGCGCTACACTCGCAGTTATTGAAGTGCACCTAACGGTGCGACCGTAAGCGCCATTTGCAAAATTATTTTAATGTCGATAATTTAGTGCATTTCATACATACGAGTATGGTTGAATTAGTTTCCGCCCATTTATTTTGCTTATTTATTTGATATCACAAACACTCCTAAGATACCATTGTTAAATCGAAAATTTAGAACAGTTCGAAGTCCGAAGCTGGATTTGAATTGCAGCGATTAAAGCAGCGAATTTCGTCGTGCATATTATTGCTGAGACACACTCTTCTTCAAACGGTAAGTTTAAAATTAAACGCTAACCAACCGGTGTGCACTTTCAGGATTTAAAGATACGTCGGACATGTGGTACGAGGATTTCGAGGAAGAAAGTTTTAAAACTGTTTTGGAAGAATGGATATCTGAAGTGAGGCCATTGTACGTGAACTTGCATGCGTATGTTCGAAGCGTTCTCCAGCAAAAATATGAAGCGTTTGTTGATGTAGGCGGTACAATACCGCATCATCTTCTAGGCGAAATTGTATTCCGGGCGAACACTAGCAATCTTGATGGCAGCTACCTGCCGTACCCCGAGCTCGGCCTGATTTACTTCGACAACCTGCTAAGGGCTAGAAACCACAGGTTCAGAGATAGTCTGAACATGTCCGCGGCATATTTCGAGTCCATGGGAATGATGCCTCTGAAACAGTAAGTACAAGTGCATATAGTGGCTGCATTCTTCCATTGTTGTTAATAGTCGCCATGTCTCGATGGAGGGAGTGTGTATGCTTCACAAACTGCTCATTTTATTGCAGAATTTATTGCGAAAGTACGCACAGATTCTTGATTTCCTATCATAATTCAATTAGTTTGGCTAATGCATATACGTATATCTACTCAGAGAATACTTTGACGAGCGCAGTCGCGTGTCTAGAAGCAGTAAAAGCATGTACAGAGTCTGCAGAAATGAACACTTCGACTTGGATGCTGACATAGCCTTCCGGTTCTGCGCCAAGCCAGATTTCGGTAGCTTCGTGCGACTGCACGGCGACATGGCCCTCATGCAGTATGCAATGCACAAAGGGACACTACCAGTTGGACTCAACAGACAACCGTGCCCGGGGTTTGGCAAAGGTATTTCTGAAGCCGCATCTTTGTCAGCGACAAACTTTCAATATCTACAAAAAATTGGAATGTCGGAGCAATACAGCTTCGCCAAAGAGTTACATCTAAACATGCTCTTCTATTTGGTAGACCTTTCTTCGCAGAAATCAGTTGAAAGTGCTTACATTTTCCCTTACAGGCCGTCGAAACTCTGTTTCCCCTGATGGAACATTTCGTTGAAGATAAGCTGTGGCTGGAAATTTTCGAAAGTGATCTTCAGCCAAGTCAGTACAACTGCCATTATTGGTTTCTGATGCAAGAGTATGCAGGACTGGATCCACCCCAATACAGGACTGACGTCCACTTCGATGTGAGTCCCGTGTTCTTTGACATTTTTGAGGAGAGGCCAGCTGCGTAAGTTAGTTCTTACCGCAAAAACCATCGCGTCTCACAAACATTTTTATAAACTAGCAAAATTTTTTCTAAGGTCTTCGGATTCCACGCATACCAACAGCTCTGTGCGGTGGGTAAGCCTGAGGCGAACGAAGCAAACGGATCGAAGTTTTGTACGTTCTATGGAAACCAAAAAATTGGTGATAAAATCAGGTTGGTCTGTTTATGTGTACATACTTCGCCGTTTGGCCTTGCCTTGGAGAATAAAAAAATCTGATGTTATTATCTCCGCAATCGACCTTCTTTTTTGGCTAAGGGAAATCATGTCACTAGGATCGCGGCGCCCCTGGAGAAGTGTCCTTAAGCTCATCAGTGGGTCGCGAGACATCGATGCTTCTGCAATTCTTGACTACTTTGCCCCACTAAATGACTGGCTAGTTCATCAAAACGCAAAAAAACACAACCAGATTGGATGGAAGTCGAACCTCAGTAAATAACTATGAAGTCTTCACATCACTCACATATCAACTTTGGTATATTTCAGAGTGCGATGCGGTTGCCATGTATTTTGAGGAGGATTTGTTCCCTTCGCTTTCTTACCCATAAACTTTGCGATTAGTTTCTTCTTTTAAAGTTACATACTGTTGTGATAAACGAAATTAAAACTGATGAATTTTTTTGTTTGCATTTAATCGTGTTTTAAGTTTTGCCTCTGAATAACACTTCCAGAGTGGCTTATAATTGTTGGCATTAATGTAGAACTCACTCCGATTTTGTACGGAGTGCAGCACTGATGGTAGCCAGAGACGTCACAATCCATTTAGCTGGTGATTTGATGTAATTCACATAAAAAATCCATCAAACACTTTCAGCCAAATTTTAATACGTATTGCCACATTTTGGCGTATTCGGACCTCCTGTGTATTTATTGTTCTTATTTAATTAAAACACTAGAAATCATCAACGCATTCCTAAAATCATGAGGCTCTCCTCAAATCAAGATTGAAATGTCCACAAACTTTATCTATTCAGCTGCAAACCCACTTCGAACACATTAAAAATGCAAGCTCATTAAGCATTGCTACACAAAACATTAAAATTTTTTGGCTCAGTGTGTTAAAACAAAGATTGATTCCACCAGGCTTGAAAAATAGGCTATCTACTGAAAGTTTCATACGATAGAGGCTACAAGCCCTCACTTGGAGTATAATTTTTAAAAACCGCACATTTTGCATGATTTAAAAAGTTGAAAAATTCCAAACTGTTCTCAAAATAAAGATTTTTTGACTTCTTCAAGCCTAACAAATGGTTCCGAAAATTCAAATTGGAATTTTCAACGTGACGTTTTAAGATCTAAAAAGCAATTCAAAAGTATTTTTTAGACAGAATGTGTGTGCAAGTGTGTGGGTTGCAATATCTAGAAATGTTTGTGTGAATTCCAAAGTGTTGGCAATAAAAACTGTTGCAAATAAAAATAAGCCGCGAAGTGCGACCCTTGAGGTCCACACGGTCAACTTCCCAGTAATATCTAGATAAACATTAAAAATATTAAACAAAATAATAATTTTAAAAATATTACTACTTTAAATAATAATAATGAGAGGTATTCATAGCAGCAACAGGAATGAGTTGATATTAATCATATCATCTACGGAAGGGTTTTTTGGACTTCCATCATTTAAGCAGTTTTTTTATTAACACTAAAACACTGTAAAAACTATTAAAAATCTGCTCAAATTATGCAAATATTATAAAACTTCGATTGAATTTACAACAATTTCTTTACAATAAAAGATATAAATTAGTGTCATTCGTATGAACCCTCTATACATAATAACTTTGAATGATTTTTTATTTTTTATTTAGTTTTTTTATAATCATGGATTATGGTTTTGCTCGTTTCTCTTCAAAAACTGCTAAGAATGTATAAATTTTATAAACATTTATTACTGTGCTGTGCAAATCAAGTTAAAAAATTATTTTTTATGAAAAAACCTTAAAACCCTAAAAGTCTAATTTTTTGCATTTTCTTTTATCAAATTAAAAAGCAGCTGAAACAATTTTTATGTAATGTTAAAAAAATTGCAGCAATGTTAATACACGTCTATTGACACCTTAATGATGCAAATATTATATCTGGTTCGTGAGACTTGACTTGACTTTTAATGATTTTTTATTTGTAATTTAATTTTTTACGTAATCATGAGAAAATGTTTTGAAATGGTTTCTACAAACATTGTTTGGAGTATATAAATTTTATAAACACTGATTACTATATTTCGCAAATCAGGTTATAAATTTATTGTTTATGAAAAAAATCTAATTTTTTGCACTTTATTCTCTTAAATTAAAAAACGGCTTCAACAGTTTTTATAAAAATTTGAAAGATTCACGCAAATGTTGATACGCGTCGATTGACACCTTAACAATGCAAATCGTATATTTGGTTCGCCAGATATGAAGCATGACAGAAATGGCCTTGAAGAACATGATGACTGTTAGTGATTTTTTATTTTTTATTTGATTTTTTTTTGTAATCATGAGTAAAAAACTTTTATGTCATTTTCAATAGAAATGTTTGGAGTATATAAATTATATAAACATTGATTACTTGCACTTGCAAATAAGGTTAAAAATTTATTGTTTTTGAAAAAACCGTTATTTTTTGCACTTTTTTTAAAAAAATTAAAAAACGGCCCCAAGAATTTTTTTAAAAACTTGATAGAATCACATAAATTTAAAAAAGCGTCGATTGACACCTTATTCAAGAAAATCGTACGTTAGGTTCGCGAGATATAACGCATGACAGAAATGACCTTCAAACGGGCAAAACAGCAAACCCCCCAGACCGAAGTTTCCCAAAAACTAATCAGCTCTTAAGATTGCAAAGACGCTTCAATTGACACCTCAACGAAGTTGATACGACTTTATTTACGTGAGTTATCGTCGTAGAAAAAAGTGTCCACGAACGTACGTACGTACGTCCATACACACACACACACTCACACATACATCTCCCTTTCTGAAAACACTTTATATATACTCTATAGACCTCAAAACGTAAAGAAATGTTGAAAATTTCAATTTCGATTTTCGAGGCGATTACAAGAACTTCCCATATACTGGGAAGTTAATAAAATACAAAAACGGAAATCAAATGTCTTTGAATATCAACACCTTTATCGATATTTTTAAAAAAACAACTGCATAAATATTTTAAAACAATTTAAATCAAAACCAAACACCTTGTAATATCTACCCTCTAGTCTAAAAAGCGAAAGCAGCGCATAGCAGACGAATTATCCTTCTTTGTCACACTCTAAAAGTAAAAAGTGTTGAACAGCTGTTAATGGCACGAAATGAAAAACAAATACTATAATTCTTACTTTCTGATGTATCCCAGCCAATATAAATATCATTATTTGCATTAAAGTCCTTCAGCCACAGGTAAAGTGGTTCGTAAAATTCCAAAATGGGTTTCGCAGAGAGCTTCGTATCACCCGTAGCTATCCTTAGCAACTCACGCCAGGATACGCTGGCTCCCATCGACATCATTTTTCTGCAATTAAACTCCATAAGCAATTATACTTTTCGAGTTACGTACACGGAGTGAGTGTACTTCAATATATCTCCTGCTTCTCGCTGTTTGTAGAAGTCGCAATTATGTAGTGGGAATTTCGGATCTCCCGGAATGTATTGTCTAGTCTTCAAGCAAAGACCCTTATAAATTTGGTATCCCATCAGCTCCGATAAGAGTTTGCTGAAATGGAAGAGCAAGGATTAATATGGATAATGGCGTTGGTTTTACCAAGACGAGCATGTGTAGAAGGAAACTTTGTGCACACATTGTACTGGAACGGGTGTCTTCCAGTCCTGCATAGAATCGGTAGCCAGGATCCAAGGTCTGCTCTGTTCGGTAGTCGGGAGGATTCACTCCTGCGTACTCTTGCCGTATCTTCCAATACGCACAGTTGTAGTCCTCTGACTTGATGCGATGATCAAGTGCGTCAACCCAAAACTTTTCGAATACGAAATACATCGGTATGGACAGCAATGTGTGGGTGCCCTGGAATAAATGTAGGGAAGGTCAGGCGTTTGCATCTCGAAACGGAAACTTGTCTGGTTCTTGGCATTATGCTCACCGAGTTTGTAATAAAAATGTGTACCTACCAAGCGGAACAAGCGATTTATGTTCAACTCCTTGTCAACAGAATAGTTCTCAATCAATCCAATGCTCTCCAGATGTCGAGGAGTCGATGCCGACAAAATGACGGCTTCACCAATAATGTTTCCGAATCCAGGGATCGCTTCGCGGTCCATGCCCATCGGCAACGCGTTCTTTTCCAAGTTGTAGAAAACCGTCGCCATCGTTCCGTGCATTTGCATCAATTTGCGGAAGTCGACTTTTGTACAGTAACGGAGAGCCACTTCGGGGTGCAGCTCGTATACCTTGGACTTGCAGTTGTAGTCATCGGCGTTCTCCGGGATTCTTTGGATGTTATCCGACCAAAAGGTACTACGATAGAATGAATATTTTCTACATTCAGGCGACTTGATTTTCCCTATATGCATTGAAATACTGAACAATGATGTGCGCAAAACTTGCACGAAATGGGTGCGTATTTGTCGTTACCTTCTACTCATTGTATCATGCTATCAATGATGTTAATACGATAATGAAGTATGGTAAAAAAGAAGCAATATTCTTCATTGCGAGCAGACCTAATAGTTAAATCCCATAACTATCACGAAGTTATTGCCATTCACACGTAAATCTTATGCGTAAAATTGGATTTTTTCTCAACAGAACTTCCAATTCGATTGAAATCTAAGCCAAAACAACATACCTCGACAATTCCTTGAACCCTAACGATCGGTAGAACTCCTCTGCACTCAGAATCACTTTTAAAGAGTTGTATTTGAGACGGTTCATGTTATCTTTAACGTTTGGCAAATGCTTTTCCGGAAATGGCATATCAGTTACACTATGTTGTCGCCACGCATGAAGCAAGACTTGCTCCACTAAATGCTCGGGAATTGAATCGTCGTCAGAAATTTTTTCGTCACTATACTTCTCACGAAGCTGGTACCGTACGTAAGCATGAAACTGAGTGTATAATGGTTTAAGCTCGTCCATAACATCTGTGAGTTCCTTCAGTAGCTCATTATCCTCAAAATATAGGTACCAGGTTCTTGAAGCCGTGATGTGCCCTGGAAATATATGAATAAGCCGAGCTAACGAATGGCTAACATTGCCGCGCTCAAACAACAACCACTGACAAAGTATCGGCCAGTGTACTGAATTTTCACTATTTTAGTGTCATACCGTTCAGAGCAGCTGCGTTTCGATACAGATCTATGTACTCCTGGAAAAGACGCCTCGATTGATCCTTGATTGTGTAACGCCATTCCGACCAATAGTACTCCATTTCACTGGGCGTTTTAGTCTTTATAATGCAGTCAACAATATTCGGAGTGTAGGACAGTGAGCAGTCACTTTGGTTACGATACGAGCACACTTTGGCGGTCTTCGGAAAATCCGAAAGGATTTTGAGTATCTCCCGTGCTCTGTGGTAGCTGTCATCATCAAGCCCCGCAATCTGCAGATCACTCAACAGTTGCACTTGCCGCTGTAACTTCGTATCACTGAAGTTCTGGTGAGGAACTACCCTCAGTTCTTGGCAGATACTTGTTAGCAGGTTTCTAAAACGCTCAGCTGGGTTAGCAGCATCCCCTTTGGTCGACGTATAAATTTTACGGGACGTGTCAAACTTCCAAGTATAGTTTTGAACTTGCCGCAAACCCGAAATGTAGTCACTTTGCCTAGCTGCAATTATATTAGTTGCCCGACGTTCGTAGTCAATTGCTTCATTGTTAGAGACAATAGTCTGAAAAAATACAAGTAGTTTTTCAATTTATTGATGAATGGGCAGGATAAATACGCAAGAATATCATAAAGACGGCATATCCTAAACAACAAGGCTAGAGCTGGAGCCAAGTTCCTTAGACTTTCAACTAACAAAAAAATGTTTGAATCCCAATGTTGTATTGATTTCCACACTTCTTTGAATTCGAGCACAACGCCACAAGTACAGAAAATTACTTAGGCAAAACAAATACCTTCAAGAACAATCGATAGCCCTGAAAATTTACAAAGGACGTTTACTGTGAGCTAAGCCGTATTCGCCAATTATAGGTTTTATAACTTCTACTCAATAAAAAAAACAGTTGCATTATTTAAAATTTTACAATATGTTTATGATCTTAGCTCGAAAATTTATTCGAAAAACTCTTGAAATTTGGGTAACTGACAACTATTTTTATTGTTGTATAAATAACGTTTCTCATCTCATGTTAACATCAAAATCAAATGAAAAGGCGAGTAGTGTAAGCTTTTCACAGAAATAAGTGTGACGCTGCAAAGACAACCCAAGAAGCTTAAATCTAGCACAATATTTGGTGATTGAACGTTCGTTTTGAAGAAAAAGCATCCGAGTCAAAAGAGCTCCTCAAAAACAAATGAAAGAACCAATGAATACACAGAATAGTTCAATATTTTTCATGTGAACTATAAGTTTCAAGTTGTTTAATTCGTAGATTCGTTAGAGTTTTACGAAAAAAACACATTATTTAACCTATTGAAGTAGCCACCAGCGCGCAGCTATCACTAAATTCAACAATTTTCCAACAATAAAAGCAATCCAAACTGCGATCGGCTTCCGTGAATGGTTCGTCTAACTTCAAGCAATGCTTTACCACATTGAAGAGTCCTCAGAAAACAAGTAGGCTTTCTGATAACTGTTATTAAGGTCGACAATATTATTCATACATGGATTACGATGACGAAAATCGATCAAGAACATGTTTACGAATAATACGGTCAGTGTTGGAATGACATTATTGAATGCACGGAAAAATGGTGTCACAATTGATGGAGTCTCGCAAAGTTTGAACCACTCGTTTTTTTTGAAACACTTTCCACCACACTGATTGTTTTTAAAATGAAATACTTAGGATTTGCTTATGTTTACCGGAACGTAGAGTATGAGGACAAACGTCGCTGTAGCCAGCATCGCGTCCACCCGATAAGCAGGGTTGCAAAAATTGGAGTGTGGCCGATCAGCGACTATGGCGTCCAGATGATTCCATTTCTTTTTCTGGCCACGAGTTGCTTAGCTTGTATAAAATTAAGCACTGAGACGATAAGCCAAGTTGCTAATGAATGAAAGTGAGTTCTTCGAAAATATTAGATTGAGCCACGTGACCTACGCAACAATTGATAAGCAGAAAAGATCAGTGGTGTAAGATTACTTAATGATTACATCTTTGAAAGATGCGCAGTACGTGAGAACTTCCAAAACAAAATTAACCAGTGGATTCAGGGAAATGAGAAATAATTTACTTCTTAAGGGACGTACCGTTTTAACGATGGATTGCCATGATGATTGACATGGTAGCCGAGGATAAGCTGGAGATGTGCACACCGATAAGGTTCTTTAATGTTAGCTACAGGACATATACTGGGAAGTTTAACATTCTAGCAAGTTATGAACAGATTCAGCGTGGAAAATAATCATTGCATCGTCAGAGGAGTTTGCTAAGGGAGGAAGTAACCAATAGATATTTTGAAAATTCAGAACAGTAATACTAGTGATCGGCATCAAACTCTAGATCCTCACGTTGAGAAACGCGCGCTAGTCCATATTTTGGTCTAAAAAAATAACAGAAACTTTTTAAATGATAACTGAAAGTATGAATTACCGAATACGGACGCATTCTCGCATGGATTTGTAATGATTCCTCCTTCGGTTATGGAGTAATGCATCTTGTATGAGATAATATATTTCATCAACGCATGTATCTATTCTCCTTTTTCTATCGGAATGGGATTGCTTTGAACGCGCTTCATCATTTAGAGCAAATATTCGTCGTCAAATATCTCTACTGAATTTCTGTTTTTGAGTAAGAATGTTTAGCCTCAAGTAATTTTGCGAAAAGTCCCCCCCCCCCGTCGTCGTCATTGCATTGTTTCCTTTCGCTGCAACTAACAACTCTTTCAATCAACTGTGATTTAAAAAGGGTATTGTAAAGTTGCCAACGCGAGCAATCAGCCTGGTTGAAAAGAATAAGAAAGAAAGTAAACAAAACTGACCAGTTGTAAAATATAATTTCTAATATGCCATTGTACTAGCGAGTGCCCATACTTCAGTCTATTTGAGAAGTAGCAGTTCGCAAGCACCAACCCTACATCACCTTCAAAGCAGTCACTGTCGTTCACTCTAGCACCAGCCACCCAACACCCCTTCCACCGCCTACATATTTAGGGTTTTTTTCATCCAGAATATGAAAATGTAAAGGATATGATTACAATCTAAACGGTCTAATGGGTCACGAGGGCTTAAACTTCCTTCCACCTATTCTGGTGCGGCCTGTTTAACTTTCCCCATCGCGGTCTCCAACGCTGGCTTATTAGAACCTGTCGCACCGGTAGTTTTGGTACTTCATAAAATCGTGACCGTTATTTTTTTTATTTCCTGCGACTACTGCCCACGTTCGATGTTGGTTGAGTGCGCGCAGGTGGTCGCACTTTCTGTAGTGCCTACCACAACTTTTCAAAGAGTGGTAATTCAATTCAGGATTTTATCAGATGGCCGTAAACAAGAAAAACAAAAGAACAACAGAGCAGCAACAGCCCTGACGAAGCCCAAGCGCGACTCGAGCGCTAGCGCTCCCTCCCCAGTTGAAAGCTTTACAGCGGTTTGACACCCTCATGCGCACTAGGAGGCAATCGGTCGCATGCTAGCAAGATAGCTTGGTAGGAGCTGCCTCCTCAACAGAATAACCGAATAACTCCTGGTTCTATACCGCATTCAATCCATACCAAAAAACAGATATTCAGCGGCAAAGAATGCTTCTGACATTATCGCTACCACATAATTAATTAATTCATAACATTGTGCCCTTACTTCTAAAGGAAGAGATCCATTTACAACTCTCAGTATTTTTTTTTTTGTATTTTTGCAGTTTTTGCATGGATTGTTAGTTGAGCATGTTGTAAATAGCCTGCCGAATGTTTAAAAACGCTCGCGATCGCGGTTACGATGGAGTCACTAATATGTTTCAGTTTCAGTTTCAAAAATGGCTTTATTGATATCATTGATTTTCGTAATTAATAAATTCTTAAGCCTACGAGCTATCATCTAACTTAAAAACTAAATGGCCACTAGTCCGCTCAAAGTTTATTAATCATTATTAATATGCATCTAACATATGTCGCTTATTTTCTAACTTATCAGCACTATTGTTAAATTTAGATTGGAAAAACAAAAGAAAAACAATTTATCGTCACACATTAACCTAACTTATCCTATGCGAGGTTGTATCCGCCAGCAGATACGCCCCCGCATGTATCTAAGTCACTCATATGGCTGAGTAACTCTGTAGTCTTGTAAAAGTGAAACAACCATTCCACTCTCCCAACTTCGGTGGATTAAACGTACAAAATGCCCGCCATTAGAAACATGATGACAATAATCGCTTTCGTATCTACTTTTCAACCAGAATATGGTAAGCATGCTTAAAGGCTGGAAAGATATCTTGGCACTTCAAATAATATCACAATAAATAGGTAAGTGAAACTTTGAAGCACAATATATTATGATTATCCCCACCAACTCGTGTAACGCTCCAATAATTGTTTGAGACCCTCTATTGTCAAGCAGGTGGCGTCATTTTAAGAACAAAAATGTCTCAATAGGTATGTGGTCAGTATCTCTTTCTACTTTACATAAATGACCTGCCACATCGCTTCTCTTGCGAATGTCTTTTATACGCCGACGATCTTAAGCTTTTCGCTCGCATAAAAAACTATAGTGACTGCCTCAACCTGCAAGCTAACATCAACATCCTGTCTAGCTGGTGTTTAGAAAATGGCCTAACGCTTAACGTAGACAAATGCTTTATGATGTGTTATTCTTTGAAAAAAACACCATTTGACGCCATCTACCATATTAATAACAGTGAATTGAAAAGAGTTAACACTATCAAAGACCTTGGAGTTATTTTCGATGAGAGACTTCGCTTTAATTTTCAATATTCCGACTTAGTAAATCGTGCATCACGTATGGCTGGATTCGTACTTCGAACTTCCCAACAGTTCTCCTCTATCGAAAGCTCCCTCACACTTTATCGAACCCTGGTGCGAAACATTCTCGAGTACGTTCGGTTGTTTGGTCGCCTTATCATGCTTGTGATCGTACACTGCTTGAGTCTGTTCAACGTAAGTTTACACGATCTTTGTTTTATAAATTCGGCCTACCGTATACGGAGTATCCTGATCGGTTAAGAATTTTGAAACTTCCCTCACTTCTTGATCGTAGAGTACTTCTCGATCAATGTTTTTTGTATAAGTTATATACCGGCCTCATCATGTGTCCTGCATCCGAAAGCATAGCACTTCGCGTTCCTTCCCATAACACCAGGAATTACAACTTTTTTAATCCCACCATTGCTGAATTAGCTGTATACTTTAACTCTCCTTTGCACAGAATAATGACACAGCATGATGCACTTCAACTTGGTCCTATGTTCTCATCTTTTTATTCTTTCAAACGTACTTTAATTTCAAAACTTGAAACCCTATAATTTTAATGTGTAATTGGATCTAATCTGTACATTGAATTTTTCCTAAATAAATAAATAAATAAATAAATAAATAAATCACTAACTCAGCTGCTCTGCAATACTTAATACCCAAATGCGATTTAATACTACTGACACACTAGGGCTGATAATAAACTCACAGCTAATTATGAGCTTCGATCTAATGAGAAAGTGACACATTACGTGTTGCTCATTGTGATTGACAATTGGACTGTCAGTAAAGATTTTAAAAGGTGAAAAACAATTGCAAATTGATTCACTTTCTTGCCAAAAACACCGGGTACATATTGTACTTATATTGCCTATTAAAAGCATGGTAATTACTTTCAAATTCTTCGAAACTCGCTACCATATGTCGAACTGACAAATAAATTTAAACTTAGTTTACTTGCTCTGCCCATAGACGGTACTTGCAACAATAAGTTTTTTGCTTGATTAAACTTTCAAAGACATAGCTTTTGCTTACTTACTGCGAGATCATTATCAGCCAGATTGAGCTGATAATAAGTTGCGAACCCATTATCGGCTGTAGTCTGTCAGTAGTATAAGTGGATGCGCCATGTGATTGAAAAACTGAATCCCACACACTTCCCCAAATATTTAAATATACAAATAATACAATGTGATCAAAATTTACCAAAAATTAACCCACGGAGCTTCGAATAGATAATTTAATTTTTACCTCAAAAACCCAAAACGATATTGAAAATTCATTTGGATTTAAAAACATAGTTTAAAAGGTGGCAACTCCAATACCATTTAGGCAATCGCCCCTAAATGAATGGAAAGCTCAGGATATGAAGGTGTATCCAACGTGAACGTGTTTTTCAGAAAACTGCCAAGTGAAAGCGCTGCCGTGCTCCACTGGAAGAGGAGACGCAAGCCTTGCTTACGTCAATCCTTGCAGGAGGCTAAGAAGCTTAGTAGCCGACTGACTTCGCGCCGTAATGGATCCTTGCAGCGTGCACAATCCACGTCGAGCTAATTTTTCCAGTGGATACTTGTGTTTCTTGGCCTTCAGTGAACTGCTTCGTAGCTTGGTGCTGCTGAGGTCGTGATTTTCCGGAGTTTAACTATTGCAACGTTTTCCACAAAAGGGTCGGTCGCCAGGGGTGAAAATCTTATTTCCAAACAAGTCCTCATTAAAAATTCATGTTCGGGGTGGCCAAATTGCGAATCGGTGTGAGCCGCATTGTCGTGCGTCGCTTCGGAAAGTGTGTGGAAATGTCCTCAGTGGCAGGAAAATCACTCCAGGTGTTTGAGCTTTAAAAGACGGGTAGCCAAACGGTTGGCCCAGTTTTGACCTGCTGCGAAGCAGGCCTCGCGCCAGGCTCAAATTAGCGAAGTGAGTGTGAAGTGTCGTTCGGGCAGTTCTTACAATCGCAGCGCTCCTGCGAGCTTTCGCGAGCTTTCCTCTCTGTTGCTTTGGCCCCCTTGTGCGAATCACTGGTGAGTGGCGATCCTGCGAGCTAGGGTGTTCGGCGTGATGAAGTCGGGCATGACTTAGGCGCCCAGGATCAGTGCGTGCATCGCAAAAAGTGTGTCATCGGAAAGTGAGAAGTGGCGAACGACTACCACCGCACCGATCCTTGCGGTCTGGACACCCACGTTTCGCGAGTGCTGACGTCGTCGGCACTGGCCGCTGCTGCTCCTTTCCGCGGAGTGTGAAGTCGGGAACTCACTTTGACCTTCTGCCAACAGATGAACACGTTTCGGTGGAAAGCCCAAGCCTCAGGCAGCATATTGTGGCGTGTGTGTCGCACTGCAACGTTCAATAAGGTTCGTGCATGTCCTCCGAGGCTCTCCTCTGCCCTGGTTCATATTATTATTTGCATGCTTCTTCGCCCCACTTTTGCCATTATTGTTTCGGAACATCATCATTCACAGCTCAGGCGTTCTGCGTCCATTATTTTCACGAAATGAAAAAGTATGAAAGTGCCATAACGTTACACCGTTTCTCTCGAAGCCCTCCACTTCTCTTGCATTCTTCTTCAACACCACTAATGGAACAGCACTGAACACTAAGTAATTTCGCCGTTTACAAAAGTTTAGAAGCGATGGGAAATTCATCACTAACTTTTCTGCTCTTTTGTTGTCTGTCTGCATTGTAAAATTTAACTGGCATCAGGATCTAAGGCTGGCGTACAAGTCGCGCTGATTCTGCTCAGTCATTCAAAATACTGGCACATGGAGGCCTTGGTTGAGCTTGTAACTAGTATTTCAAAATATGTGTCAACAAAAGGTGCATTAGGTCTATCACGGAGTTGTACTACCTTCAGAACAATTATGCCCCTTATTGATTTCAGTGCTATCGTGAGCAGAGACAAAACATGAGACAGTATTATAGACATTATGTGAAAGGCAATAGTGTATTATTCTAACGTCTCTGTTCAATCATGCAATATTTTGTATTACTTCATTTTAATTTCCTCACACAGTAAAGCATTGGGTGTGCAATGTGCCAAAATGTTACATGAACTGGTTTCCAACAAATCGGGCTAGCTTCATTGTCTCCCGATGCTTTAGGAACTGAAACGTGAATAAGCAACACGCTTTCATGTTCGCAATGAATCTCTCTAAACAAAGACAATACCATACCAAAAGCATTTAGCTTTGAACCATAAAATTAGTCTTGTTTTTGTTTATAACTATTTTTTAATGACATTTTTTACATTGATCAAAATTTTGCTAATACAAACAATTATAAAAATATTACTATGAAGGTATTTGGAATTTGCACGAATGAATAATACATTTCATCAGTTTCAAAATTAAGCTTGTTTGTCTTGTTTTCAGTGTTGTCATCATCAATAAAAAACGACTGGACCGATTATGCTGAAAACTCACTCAGTTTTAAGTTACGCAATTACGCGTCAATATCAACTTTGGTTCTCGAGATAATCGAAACGAAAAATAATTACGAAAGAACATGACCACATACACACATACGTCTCTCTAAAAACGATGGATTTGTATTCTAGGGACCTTAAAACGTGGAGATATGTTAAAATTCCGGATTTGCAAAATCGGCCCCAATACGAAAACTTCCCACTGGGAACTGGGAAGTTAATAAATAATAAAAATCGCATAATAAAACCATGCAATATTTGATTTGAACCCAGTACGCATTACAATGGAAAGCTGGAAGTGTATACTATATTGTGGCATTCCAGCTGTCGGAAATGGTAATTCTAAATAAAACTTAGCTTTCACTGAGCCGCGCAGAGGATACTTCTATGTCTGGAAATCATAGCAGTTCTTAGCTAAATAATAATCCAGCTCGAGAGCCATCTTGCTAGTTCTCATAAAACGGCCACGAGTATTCTTTTCCATCTGCATCATGGGAAAGCTTTTAGCTTTGGTTTTAGAGAAAATTGAAAATACCGGGACCTATTGACATTGCTTTTACGAACTGAATGGAAAAGGCAGATGTTTGAAGGCTGGTTTATTAAACGATTTATTGGAGAAATTGAAAATCTCTACAGACAAAAGGACATACCAATCAGCATTATACATTTGATGGACAACGCTATTCGTCAGTCTTCTCAATTTAACATTTTTGTTGACCGTTTAAATTAACTTTCATGCCGCCGAATAAATAATTCTGTCAAAGCATGGATCACTAAATTATAATAGTTTCCAACACTTTTGTCTACATAATTTTTTTCCAAGGCAGAAGACAAAAAAATGACATTAACACTCATTTGGATGCAATTCATATCATGTTAGCAGCTGGGAGTAGGTCACGAAATCCTGCATGACTGGACTAGGGAAAAAAGTCTTTTGAACGTCTGAGAGGGATTAAATCAGAAAAAATATCTTTAAAGTTCAAGAAAATGTCAGAAACCATACATCGAGAAAATAGATTCTGATGTGGCTGAATATTTGAAAGTAGAACGAACACGAGTGTTTTTTTTTGATTTTTACAACTAAATGTCTATTTAACATAGATTTTTCTAAATTTATATCTATATTTAAAAAAAAATATAATAATGTTGAATACATAAAACAAAAATGCAAATACTTCAAATAAAGTATTAGTAATTGATTTCATCTTCACAAAATACCACTTGTTGTGTTTTTATGAAAGAAAAACTTCCTTTTAATTTTGTGTATCTTTATTTGGATTCGTAATCGTAATCGCTGAGGAAGACCGAACGATTACGGTCGAAAATCGATTACGAATCCAAATAAAGATACACAAAATTAAAAGGAAGTTTTTCAAATAAAGGTTAAAATAAGGTGCAAATTTACAAAAAAACAACGTAAAAATCTTCTTTAAAAATATAAAAAGATACCAGAAAATAGATTTTACTTTTAAATAAGCAGTAGATGCTTCCTTCTGTTTGATTAAATGGAGCATGCGTCGTCACGTTGACTGGGTCAGATTCTGTAACTCTCTTTGTGTAATCGCCGACGATGTTTCCTTTATTGCGATTTTTCATTCCTGAGTGTTGTGAAATTGGCTACCATTGGCAAAAAGACGCTTTGCAATAATCCCCAAAGACTCTCAATTGGATTAAGATCTGGACTCCTTGAAGAAGGCCAATCGAATTTCGCGGTTTATTTTTCAGCTAGCCACAGGCTTACTTTCTTCGTAGTGTGAACACCTCTTCCTGAAACCCCTTACCATGCCAAGAATACTATAATATTGAAAACCATCTGGACCGTCCAAGTTAAACGTTGTTTCGTCATTGAAAAGAACTTTTCGCAATTCCGTTATCTAGCTAATATGACTTTCAGCAAATTTTAATCTAGCTTCTATATGTGCTGCAGTAAGGAAGAGTGGGGGTGGCTTTTTGACTCTTTTCTTGAACTCCATGTTAGGATTTTCATTTAAAATTTGTCGCACCTTTCGGCCTGTTACTGCGAAGTTCGATTTGTTCAATATTTGTGATGAAAATAATTTATTTGCTGCTGCTTCACGGTCGAACAATTGAACCTGTCATGATCTCAATTATTTGTTCTGTTCGTGTTTCGAAGGTTTGCCATAGTTACCGCCCAACTTAAGAAAGCTGTGTACTACAGTGTTGGATCTTTCGATCTTCCTTTCGATTTCTCAACCGGAAAGTGCACAGTCCATATAAACAACTATTGCGGCTCGTTCTTCCTCGCTTAAAACTTTACCACGATGCTTGTCTGTAATTTTCACAAGATTAAAAAATTCAATAACTAAATATAATCAGAGGTACTACTATTTTTACGGTACTAACAACAAATTTGTCCATTATAATCATGTCGTTTAGCCATGCATGGCGTAAAATACTAAGTGCCTTTATTACTTTGTTTTTGGATTGGCACAAATGTTTCAACCAGCTCTATCTGCATTGCATGTCGTATCAAAATTAAGTGTAATCCGTGAAATATAAGCTTTTCAAAAAAATTCTGAGAATTTCGATTTCTGTTTTCTATATATCAAGATAACATGATACAATTTTAGCCGCGCATTTTCGCAAATGCAACAATCAACGGTTTGGTTCGCGACAATACAAGCGATTTAATGATAAGGTGTTCATTTCCAAAGATTATTGTAAATTAAGCTATCTATATACATGTGTATGTACATACATACTTCGGCGTTCTCAACCAAAGTCCGACATTCACGAAAAAAATTAAATAGTTTGATAGAAATCTTGTGCACTTGTCGTAAAGCAATCAAAATTTAATACAAGGTCAGACGCACCAGCAAAACACGGGCAGGCAAGCGTAAACGCCAGTTTTCTGCATAAGAAATATTTTAAGATGCATCTGACGATATCTTGGCAATCGTAATCACCTTGACACTAAAGAAATTTGAATATTTCCAAACTATTGCTACGAAATTCTTGCTGAATGAACGGACAATCTCTTCTTCGCAGAATGACCTGATATCCTTCCTGCTTCAATACACACTGGGAAAATCCATCTTAACTGGCAAACAAAATGAAATTTCCTTTTTTTCTTTCAACATTGTTTAATATTTCACAATTCGATTCGTATGTTTTTCATGCCGTGATAGTAATTTCTCCGACAATCCAGGAGTGATCTTTTTGAAATTTTTACCATTTATTGGACACATGTTTAGTTAGCATGTGAACCAATATTTATTTTGTGTATTTTTTTAAACCCAAAAAATTACAAAAAAAAACTCGAATTTCAAAAAGTTATTTTTAACTGTTCGCCATTTTGTTATTATTGTGGATAACTGTATAGTTTTGATTCAGACGACAGCTACTGGTTTACTAAATAAAACCTTTATTTCCATTTCTCACTTCAGGATCACTGTCACCGTTTAATATGCATTTTTTATATGGCTAGGAGAATGCCGCCACTCTGTGTGAAAAAAAAATAATTCAATGAAATAATGTTTTTGATGCGATGTTTTTAATGGACCCAAAAATAGCTACATTAATATCTACTCCAGGGGTCTTGTTATAAATTCTTAAAAATACAATAGGTGAGTTTTTGGGTGTGTAAAGTGTGTGTAAATATATAACCCTTAAGGTTAAGAAAATACTTCACGTATTGAAAATGGACCTTTAAAGTATACTGATGGCGTCACATTCATGAACTGTGCTGCTGCATTATTCCTTTCGCCCGAAGAGCATACATTGCAATGAAGAGGGAAACGTTCCATACACAATGGCATGCCATGATTTATCCATAAACTTTGGTCATAGCATAAAAAATATTTGCACCGACACTCTGCACAGTCAAAATGAACAAGAGACAAAACATGCACGAACTAACCCACTTTCAGAAGGAGCACTCTTGATTTCGTGTCCCACCTCTCGCTAAAAAGAATGAGCGAGAATTCATGATCAAATTTCCCCATGTGTAATTGGGCAAATGTATTGTGCCGAGACCACGATTTGTGTCAGCAATTCGTATACGCGTACATGCCGCGTTCATATTAATGTGCGAATGACACGTTTACTAATGCAGATTAGAACACTTATGTGTGCTAATTTCACATAGCGCTTTGCATAACGGATGTGCCGCAAATTAGCTCTAGTTTCCGTGCTATTTATTGTCTATGCTATGCCTTGGTTTCCTTCGATGAATTTTCTGAAACCGCAGCTGAAAAGATTTGTTAACAGGGCCATATTCGGGTGAGGCGCTGTTTCAAATTGTTCATCAAGATTTCGCTCCTGAAAAGTTTAGACAAATTGACGCCGTCGAAAAATGATGATTGGTCAAGTGCGACAACGATCCGTCCACCAAGGCTTCTGTACTATGAAAAATCCTAAAATGTATATTGTACCTTCTGAGCAAAAGTACCCGGAATTTCTCATTTAAATTGCCCGCGTTGAGTATTTTCAAGTATTTTAAGTTTCTGTATGTTGCTAGGGCTGTCCTTAATTACTATGCGCGATCTGTCAAACAGTTTGTTTACAGCAGCTGGTTGAACCAGTCCACCTCAATAGTACTCGGCGAATTTTACAATGGAAAAATTTGAACAAAGAATTTGTCTCAAATTATGTGTTTTGAACGTCAGTAGTAATCATGATTACAAATCATCGCAATTTAATGATCGATAATGCCTAGTTGTAAGTTTAGAATATGAGAATTATTGTGCACAACTGGCAGTTTCTCATTTAAAATGGATTTATTATTATATATAGTCTTAAACACAATATAGCTAAATATCATGACTTTCACGGCTACCAAAGTGTTGATTTAAGTCGAAATTTTTGAATAATATTTATATGTATGTGTGTTCTACGCTGCTAACATAAATGTAAAACTGAAGAAAAATCTCTTTTTTCGGATGCATGTATGGCGTTCGCTTCAAATAATGCTCTGAACAACTTTAAATATAATTTACGACTTCGGGGCGAGTGATTACGTATTATGTGTGTAAATCCCATACGATATCTCAATTTGTTTAGATGTAAGAAGCCTGTAACATACAAAGTCTCCACGACAATTGGGTTCCGTCAGACTCTCTGGTGCGATGAAGCATAATGTTAATGTCGTTGGTTTTATATATATATATATATATATATATATATATATACATATATATATATATATATATATATATATATATATATATATATATTTATATATATTTGAAATACATTTCAACTGACAGTCAACATGTTCAAATTATCTAAATAAAATATATTAACCGGGATTTTTCTTATTTCTTTCCAGCATATTTGTCACGTACGCAACTTATTCTAAACAACTGCAAAAATGTCGTAAATTGCACGATATGCCGCATTGAATACCAATAGAGTACTATCCAACGCCCAATACTGGAATCAAACTGTGAACCGATCCTAGGATGACGAAATAAAATTAGTTAGCTGGTAGAATACAAGCGTTTCATGTTTACGAATACATCAATTAGAAAAATAATGAGCGTTCATCAAATGGTCATGTTTAATATATTGTGGATTCTGTGAATGTTACTCAAAAGTTCAACTCAATATTTCGATACTCCTCCATTCGATTAAATAGATATTCTTAACATTAGTGAAAAGTTTGTGATCACCGATGAAAATCGTTTTAAAGTAGCATGTTATGATGATAGCGTTCAAGTTTTTGAATTGTAATAGACTTAAAAGTTCGTAGGCCCGGATTGCCGCGGGTAACTCGCATTTATTAGTCGGCACATACAGAACAAATTATTGCCAAAATGATCGATAGCGCATCACCGAACGAAGATAAAGGTAAGATTTCCGTAAACTAAGCACAGTAGTTTTATTTGTTCAGCCTATTCCATCACACAGCGAATTCAAATTATTGCTTTTTCTTCTGATTACTACTGAAGTTGAACTCTATATTATTTCTGCTATGGTTACCATTCCTTTTCATACTTGTTTTCAGTTGCCAAACAACAAGTGGTCGCATACACACAAAAATCGCAAGTAAAGCATGAAAACCGACACATTCAATTGGTTCGTGAATATGGATTTCATCCGCGTACCAAAGCCACTATCGAAGATGGAGATGTCCTTCCAAAAAAGTTCGAGCCATTCCCAACCAACATGTATGGAAAGCCTCTGGAAGAAATCGACAGCTTTATATACGAAGAGGTAAGTTGTGCTTGGCTCCAAACACATTTGTCCTACATGTAAGTAAGATTTAAATACATACTAACTATCTGTCTAGTATGCCGCTGAAAATTGGAGTGGGAATAAAATAGGATAACCAATACAGTTTATCACATCCTGAAGAAAATTCTTAAATTTTTAAATTTAACCCAAATCCAAACATTTACAATGTAAGAATACGCGAAAAAATTCCGCGTGACTGAGAATGAAAAGTACGCTTCATTCATTCTCGTCGATAAATATATCGCATCATGTTCATAGTGTCACTAGCATATGTTATTTATTTTCGGAAAATCTACACAAAAACCATATTAAAAATCATGAACTTGGCTTTTTCGAATGCCTTCGTAGGAAGGTTCCGGTTAAGCAATGAACGAACGAGTACACCGTCCATGCCTGATCAAATCTCTTTTTCTAACCTTTTCGGACCAAATGCCCGAATAATTTGAATTACACGACCAAAATTTAACACCATGCCTACGAAAGTTCGTATTTCTAGGGAATGCAATTAAAAAATAAACAGTTTTCAAAATTTGAGAGGTTTTTAAACACTGAATACGTAATTAATTTCCATTGGTTTAAAGTCAATCAATTAAAATTGTAGATTTCAGGATCATCATTCCAAACAAGAGACAGATATCATTGAGGATTGTTCAGACGAATTCATCCCACCTCTGGAATACTAGAGAGGTAGTGATTCCCGATAAGCTTATGCTGGTTGGTTGTAGTGGCAGCCCCCTTTACCAAAAGATGGCTCACTTAGGCCTATTGTGATATCACAAAAGAATTAGATAGATAAGTATATTAGGTTCTAGAACCTACGGCATGACGAAAACCATTTAGATTCTCGTATGAAGCTGGCTATGCAGCTAATGTGTAAATTAGTTACTTTCGTGAGGTTATCCAGGACGGGCGAGCCTAAAGTTTATATGCGTTTCCTGGATAATGCTGGGCATTCGCACAGAAAATGTTGGATTGTTTCTTCCTCGTCCTCCTATCTGCAACTTCGGCAGAAATTGTTGAAAGGAACACCCAATCTTTCTGCATGTCTGCCAATCAACCTGTCTGGTGCCCCGTCAGTGCGGATATGATGAAACTTAATGTCTCGCGGCTCGTGTTGAGGAACTATTAAGTGCATGCCAAGTTTGCCTGGTTGTCCTGCAGGCTTCTTCCAGATATCAGGCCCTGTTTGCAGCCTCCATAAGCTTGCTGAGTTCAGCGGGAATATGGTTAGTCTTTCCTACTTTATTTTATGAATAAGTGACCTTATGTGTCAAACGTAAACTGAAATAAATACAGCGTTACGGTTTATTGTGGTTACACTTTCACTCGAATATGTCGGAATGAAAGCCATCCTGAAGTCAAATGTATTTAAATGCTTCTGCAAAATGAACATTAATCTATGGGATAGCCTATTTAACGGCATTTTTGCAATTTCATAATCTGAACAGTCCTTCAGAAGACACTTTGAGCGAAAAAATCAATTCTTTCTCAAAGTCAAGGTTTTTCAGAAAATGATTCATGGACATAATATCTCATGGCAAATTATCTTATCACGAAAATTCTCTTTCCGGTAAGTACGATGAGATAGGCAAATGAAATTATTGAACGCTTGTTTTAGCTTGTAAATCTTATATAAGCTTTGACAAGTAATGTTGATAATCTAGATAAAAGCTATACACTTCTACTATATACTTCATTATTTCTGCAAAAATCACCGATTGTTAAATATTGTTTTATTACTTTCGAACAATAAATTGTATATTGATCACGAACAGATTTATATGAATTTATCAAATCAGTAGTTTGTGTTGTTTGCTAACCAACAATCTACAACCGCTTTCAATCTGAATCTAATCTCTAAGAAAAAGAAAACACTCGCTTATCTGCATTTTGCCGGTTTAAAAGGTTTTTAATTCAAGAATTTCAACAGGCCAAGTGTTAAGTCTGGAAAAGCTGATGATACGCTAATATTTATTGCTGATACTTTATCTACATTTAAGTGCATCATAAGAAAGTGACTTGCATCACCTGTTGCTGTGGAGAGTAATTACGTATTTTTTTGGACTTATCCGTTATATGGTCATTGCTTTGTAGCGAACTCCTCGTAAGATGCACGGACTATTATTTAACTCTCTTTTGTGACTTCCTTTCACTATGAGCTCTTCCTGAAAAGCACAAAACTTCTCCAAAATAAAGATTTGGACTTCTCCAAGCTAAAAACAGTTTGCTCGCTGAAACCTGGCATCAAGGGGTGGCAAACCTCTTTGAACACATTCAGTATGGGCTCGTTGAATATTCAAAATAATTGGAGTATTCCAGAAAGCATCTTACTTTCCTCAAATCAAGATTTAGACACCCGCAAACTAGAAAATAGCTTTTTTGCTCAAACTTCGTCCAAATAAGTAGCGAGCATCATCCCCTCTCCCCATAGTTTTAGCACACCCTTATGGAAAATAAGGGTGTCAATATTTATTGTTTGCATGTCAAGCGCCTTGCATTATATACATATATATATTCAAGTATTGAGCAGGCAAGCTATTTTTTTAGCCTGCGAAAAATAAAAATAATACAAAATCTATGGCGCAGTCTGGAACTCTGATCAGAAAATTCTGATATCAGGCGAGAGTGTACCCGGCCTAATTCTGATTATTTGCGGGGCTTCATACAAAATTTATACACTGAGTGCTTTTTGACGCCAGTATGAATTTTTTCCTGACGCTTCCTTCGGGTTCATCGAAACACGGCTTCATTTTCAATTTGGCACACCCTCCAAAAAGCCGTTATTATCCCACAAAGCCATATAATAATTTTCACGCCCACTTTGAAAAATTCTATTCAATTTTCCTTGTAGCGTCTTTCAGCTATACAAGCATGTTTCATGGATCTGGTGGCTTTAACTTCAGTCGTAATCGAAATGCCACGCAACCGCAGCAAAATTTACACAAAACATTTAAAAAATACAACCATGATATCATGCTTTTTTTTCAAATAAACATACATAGATAAGTTCGATAGCATCTCAGATACACTAGACATCGGTCAATCACGATGCGATCGATAGTCTTTCTTTCCGCTGAAAGTCATTTCGCCGACGCATTAGAAAGCGCAATGGTGCCCTAGAAGTATTGAACATTCAGCATGTTATCATACTTCAGATATTGAGAATTAGGACAATGAAAAAGCTTTGAACTCGCCACCGAAGTTATCAACAAGGTGATAATATGTAAGCGCACTGAAGTTTGCATAATCTATATTTTTAACTCCTTAGGCTTATCAATACGGCAAAGAAACTCGTGAACAGATTTATTTGCAGTAATATTGATATTGGGAACTGATGATTAGATACACTCATATGTATTAATGAATGTATCAACAACTACTTGAATTGATTTTGTTATTATCATTCCACGTAGCTAAAATATATTGTTCTCCCAACGATAACAAAATCATTGTCAAGGATTTTCTATCTAGTCTAGTTAGATTATTTAACACAATCTAAGAAGAATAACTTCTCTACTTACATATTGCCGCCGTGGAACTATTAGCTCTTGTAATTCTATATTATTTTCAATACTGTAAATTGGCATTTGCCATCAAATGGGCATAATGCAACGGGTAAATTGTTGCCAAATATCAAAAATTTTAGTACTTTTTCAACGACTATGCTACTTATGAAAGCAGATATAGATAGTGCTCAACCTTGTAGCCATCTTCTGTATGTTATAGTTGAGACGGTGCAACTTTTTGTTCTCATTTTAAATTAGCTCTTCATGCCCTTGTATTGTACCGCTTCTTTGATATACGAGGTCTGTTCCAAAAGGATCGCAAATTTTGAATTTCCGCGGGCTACGTGTATTCGATTTTTGATATTTATATAGCAGTATGTTGATACTCATGTCACTAACTCATAGCATAAAGAATATATAGCACGGACACTTCGAGCTGTCAAAGTCGACTTGAGACAAAAGATGCCTAAATTACCCCTCCTGTCGGAGAGAGCGCTCTGGCTTTCGTTTCCAACCTCGCGCGCGAAAGAGTAGGTTGAAATTTGTATTCAAAATTCTCCATGCCAGGTTGTGCATATGTAGAGACACGAGCTCGCCATTTTATAAAAGTTAACCGTGTACGTGTGCATGCCAAAATCAGCTGACTTAACGCTAGTGTGCGTGAAATCAACGAATGCGACGAGTACCCGATGCGAATTCGCGACCGATCGAAGCATTTAGGGCTGCCCGATCAACAGAAACAACGAAAATACGCGGCATTGCAATTTAAAATAGCAATAAATTTTATTGAAAATTTTTGTATGTGAGTATTGAAAAACATAAATAAGGTGTTTTAGCATATCAACTAAATTGAGAATTCGTTAGTTTTACACTTTATTGGGTTTTTAAAGTTTTTGTATTCTCTCTCATTCAAGGAAGTGCCAAGTTTCGGTATCTGACGCGATTTACCCATACTCAGAGCTTATAATCGGAAACGAGCGCAAAAACCATACAAACACAACGTTACCGCGCAGTCTTTCACTACAATTTCACCCAACTATTGATATCTGCACACATTCACTAGCAAAGAGTTTTCACTGATTCCGTGTTGCAGTTCCAAGGAAATGCAATCCCTTCTTCGTTGTTCTATATTCCTAAATAAATAGACCACCGAAGAAGGAACTTTATTTCCTTTTTGGAAAGTATCGGCCACTTTTCACATTGATTTCAATTATGACCGTAAAACACTTCGCCAGTTACTTTGCGTTGCTTCGCGGGCCACCGACGATCACAAATTTTGAGCGCGTTGTTTTTCCGCACTTGTCACTCCGATTTGTATCAATTTTAATTAAAAACATCTAAAATCTAATTACACGCGATATTCCACTCGCGAATTGTCAAATACACACTGACATTTCTCGCTGTCAGTTGCGATTCAACGAATTAACGAAATTAGATTCTGTGTGCATCTCTGTCTTTCGTGCACGAACCATTCACATCCAATTTGCCTACTCTGTTACTCATGCTAGGGTACACGGATATGCATTTACCTATACTTAGGCACAGGCTGGCCACTTGGGTTGTATAACAGATATGTGGCCAATTGGCTGGAGTGTCCGTGCTATGTATTATTTATGCTATGCACTAACTTATGCTGACAAGTTCAGCCATTTTGAATCAGTTAACTTTCACAGCTATTTTTCTTGGACGTGTTTTGGCTTGTCTTCGATTTTTGTCTATTCCAAAAAAACGGATCAAAGAATCTGCATCAAATTTTGTGTGAAAAACAACTTTAAGTGCGTGGACGCGTTCCGAATGTTGACTGTGGCATATGGTGAAACTACCTTGGACCAAAGCAACGTTTATCGGTGGTACAAAACGTTCTCAGAAAAACCGGGCCAAGTTCGGTTGCATGCGACGGTTTTGCTTACAGTTTTCGTCGATTGCAGGTGCGTGGTGCATCATGAGTTCTTACCACAGGTAGAGCAATCAATAAGGAATATTAACTGCAAGTAATGTGCAATTTGCACGAAGCAATCCGCCAAAAACGCCCGGATTAGCTGAAGAGCAAAAATTGGGTGATAACACCCCCGCCCACACATCGTTGCTTGTGCGCGAATTTTTGGCCAAAAACAACACACTAATGATACCGAAGCCACCGTATTTCCCAGACCTGGCCCTCTGTGACTTCTTCCCGAAACTGAAGAGGCCCATGAAAGGAAAACGCTACGCCACGATTGAGGTGATAAAGCTGGCGTCGAAAGAGGAGCTGAACAAGATCACAAAAAAATACTTTTTGCAGTGCAGTGGAAAAACACACAAGTGTATAATATCTGATAGGGATTATTTTGAAGGGAACAAAATAGATATTGATGAATAAACAAAAAAAAATTGAAAAAAAACATAAAATTCGTGATACTTTTTGAATAGACCTCGTATATGTTAGTGTGACGTGTCGCATTGTCGTTATTTATAAAATGTCAGTGAAAAGATGATTGTGATTAAAACAAGTCAAAATACTGTAAGATGTAATCAATCAAAATGTAATTTATCAACTTTTATCACCAATATTATCACGCAAAATAATTCCTGGAGTGAAATAATTTAAACTGTTAACATTCATGACTGCTTCCACTTTGTATTTGAACAATGGACAACCACGGTATTGAATATACAGATAAGAAATTATTTATTCCGATAGCTAATTGATATCATATTTTATAAACTAAATGGAAATAACCACCCAAAGGTGGAAAGGAAAGAGATTCCTGGGGAATATTATTCATGACTTGTAAAATTTGGAACTGGAAGTTCTTTTTTTGTTAGACTGTTGAGTCAACTCTCGACCCACTAATCGTCTCGCCAATGAGATTGTCGTTGCTGGGCCTTTCGCAAGAGATTACAAATTTAAAAGGGAGGCAGATCCGTACTCGGTCTCGCTACGGATAAGCAAAGCCCTACCTCAACATCCAGGTTACCCAGGTATCCTTACGGGAAAGTCATACTTTGAACAAAACCACTAATTAAACACCAAACTTCAATGGCAAGTAAAGTTTCCACACAGAAGAACAGGATTTGAAGGAAATGTATAGGGCGTGTACCAATCGGAAACATTTACCACAAACTAAATCGAAAACTATTATATATATCGGACAAGTAAGTTTGATAGATAAAATAACGATCTATATTGTTAACGCAAAGACAGTTTCTGAAATATATCGAAAAAAACTACTTAAAAATCGCCTTTTCTCTGCGAGAAAAGCTTTCACTTGAAGAACAACGGAAGCGTGGAACCATTTTTTAAACGATGATGAAGTCGCGCATATCCTTTTGTTCGATTTGTATTCGACTGGTAGTATCAAAACTTTCAGCGCTCTTTGTTTTCGTGACTTCCCTATAACGAGTAATTTAAGTTTATGCAGTTCTGATGCCTTTATAAAAGCCAAAAAAAGTTATTCTTTCCTTACTGAATTTTCGTCCTGAAACAGTGGGCGGACTCGTTCGCGTTATATACATCGAGTAGATGAAAATTTCCAACTGGAAATGTTTAATATCCTGATCACAAATCGGCTTTTTAATTTCTCATCCCATCAGTTGCTAGCATTGAAACTTCCGTTTCTATATACTTAGCTGTCCATAAATTTGTTTCGCCTTTTTGCAAAGAAATGTTTTCGAAATCGGAGCATGTCAATTTATTTGATTCATAAACGAAGAATCCAACTTTTTCCCCATTTCGGTATTCACCCTTTCATAACGTTTTCCGATTTTCTGTTTCAGTTTCGGTCGATATGATAAACCTATAAACATCAAACTTAGCACTTATACTTTTCATTTACAATAACATTGAAACCTGCGATCCAACTCTTTTCTTTGTCTTTTTGTATCCGATATTGTAGAGCCTACTATGATTTGGTTTTATAATCTGCCTCGGGCTTATCTAATATTTTGAATTTATTTAGGGAAATTTAAAAAAAAAGTTTTAAAATTTAGATTTTTAGATATTTTTTCTTCTTTTTCTTTTGCATATCATACCACAGGTACCTACTTATGAGTGGTGCGGGGGATGCATGTTTGGCAGTCCCCTTCCAGATTGTATATATTACCAAGAAACTTCTTGCTTTTCCGCTCCGATTTTAGGTCTTCTCTCTACACTTCGTTTACCTTCATACCTCCTGACAAGTAAACATCTTGGGCGTGCTTAGAACCGAGTTGATTAAAATGGCTTAAAAGTTTCTGCCTAAATGGTTCGTCGATTTTTGTAAAACACGTGTATACGCATTTGCAGTCTTCAGCAGTAGAACGAGCAGGACAAACTTTATTAGTTACAGATGTATATTTTTTACCTTCACACCTCAGACCTTTCCGGATATTTCTTTTCCATCAAGACTCATCCCATCCTTTTAACTCCCTCTGAAGGTCTTCTTGACGAATCTCGAACTTCATTGACTGTCTCTGTATCAGAACTAAATTCATCACTAGTTGCTGTGTCAAGTTCTGGCTCATAGTTGTCGAAAGAACCGGAAGAAAAAATTTCACTTAAGTCACTCATTCTATGTTATTATGTACACAGTAGAAGCATTCAATTTACACTGCCGGTTCATTGACTTAGCCTCGTGGTGGACGCGTGGTGCAAGAAAGGAGCTGCTCTCTTATTGCTCATACTCTAGTGAAGCTGCTGCGATCTAACGAGTAATGGAAGAATAAGTGACTGGAGGTGCCTCTTTATTATACCATAAGGAGGAGATATTTTTTAAATGGATTATAATGTTCTAATCTCGAAACCGCGAAAATTAGAGCTGCCTCCTTGTTGCTGCACACCGCTCAACTCTTGAATGTGAATTCAAATGAAGGTCTCTCATTGTGCATGAGACCGCTTTTTTGTTGCTTTCATTGCAATTACATTGCCAAGAACATTATTATCTGAAATAATCATAACAGCAAAAACCAACTCTTGTATATGCTAACTAATTTGGTTAGTTTTGCGGCCCGTAAATAAAAGTAATGATTTTGGTTCAATGACATATTTTTATAAAGCCCAAATATTGAGTACAAAATTATTTATTGTCTACTAGCAGCAAAACGTAGCCAATTAAGATTCAATTTTATTTTTACCATTTCATCTTAAACATATTTCATTAAATAAACATATGTGGCTAGATGCATTGCCTTTATTGCAGGAATTATTATTCCCAGCTTGATATCAAAGATAACTCGGAGCCGAACTTCTTATTTTAGATGACCGTTATAAATATTTCATCACATCGTTAATCCAAGATATGTAAGGATTCATGTTAGTGTAGCGAGCAGGCGAATTCCGCTCGCAGTTCATATCTGACTTCGTGAAGACTCCGATCAAAATTGGGTTTGATGGCCAACCAGAGATCAGGCCACCGCCTTCATTGTTTGCGCACGGCACTTGCTTGGTAAAGCCCCACGAAACCGTACATAGTTGCTGGTACTCGTTAAACGCGTTGCCAAAACTTGTTTTGCAATCCTTCAAAGGCACCAGCTTGAGCATTCCATACGTCAATTCAGTGGTTTCGTTTTCGAATCCTGGCATGACTACCAAGCTGTTATCGACCAATTGGAAAGGGACAAGCTTGGCGATTTCCAAACTCTTGGATACCTCCAACGATATCGGGAGCTTGATCATCGCCAGGTCATCGGATCCAGTGGGATAGTCCACAACAGCGGTCCTATCTATGGTCACTCCGAACGATGTTCCAAACTTGTCTTGGTAGAGCCTTTGGAAGAACAGTTCGTACGATGAATTTTTTGCAACACAGCTCCTGGAGGTTATGACCCAGCGTTTTGCAATAACTGTTCCACTACACACAAAAGTACCGCCTCCGTCGCTAATGCTCACGTGCCATGGAAACCGTTCAATGGTGTCGACGGGAATCCCGTTCTCGATTCGAGGACTGCGGGCTGGTACCCCGCCATGACATATGTGAAATACAGCGAGTAGAAACAACGATCCGACTTGGAAACTATTCATGCTTTCGAAAATGAGTTGACTGATTACCGTTTCTTTCACACTCGCTTTTATATGAGCCAACATGGCCTTATCTTGGAGATATGTTTGATTCCGCTTATTCGAAAAGAACGAATTTTCAATTGATACGCGGCACAAGTTGTCAATTTTAATCCCCCATAGCTCTGGGCACTTTCAACGGTCAATTCCGACATGAGCAAATTAAACCTTGTCCCCAAATAAGCATCGAGTGCAATCTGGCCGCTTGCAATTTTTGCGTAAGTCTTGTCGGGATTCATTTCGCGAAACTGATATCTTATCAATTTATGCCTGGAAGATTGAGCCCGAATCAGACATATTTATCAGTAAGACGCAAATTCAATCTAATAAATTTTTAATATTCGATTTCCTGTTTGCATCGCCCAGTGCCTTCGCTAAAATAACAGAAAGATTTCGACCGGAAGCTCAAGATTGCCACGATAAGTTGTCGGGGAAATTTTCGAACGGATGTGAATTATCTAAAGTTTCGAAGAAATCCACGGCGAAGGCCAGTAAAACAATGGATTTTATCTAAGGCTTTCTTTGAACCCTATTTACGTAATTTAATTTGCAACGAAAAATAGCTTGCCGAAATCCGAAATTGGTGAAAATGTAGGCTAGACATGAAATTAAAAAAGTGCAGTCTTTCCACAACAGGCAACTTTAATGTCACAAACGAGAAAAGGGAAATTTCAATCTGCCTGCGCCGGAATGTTGGTTTCCCGCATTCTTTGAGCTAGTTGTTATGTTTGCAGCTGGAATGTTTCGTTTAACCACCTCCCGGCTTGAGATTTTCTAGGGGTTTGTTGTTGGATACATATATCGTTTCCTTTCAGTTTTTCACTATTAACACATTATTATTTTCGAACAAAGTCCACTTTTAACAAATCCACCAATTTCAAAAAACATGTTACCCCTTAGATGGTTGATGTATTTCAAAGAAGGTACTTGCTTTTCATGCTATTTTCGGCTGCAAGAGCTGACATGAGAGCTTAGAGGGTTGATTTGTCGCACTAAACACTAGCAATTGAAATTATATTTCAAAATAGTGGCAATTGGTGTTCCTACCAAACCTTATATTATGTATATACATACAATTTTTTATATCTTTTAGAGAATGCATATTTTTATATCAACATATTCGAATATTGTGCGGGGCTATTAATTCTGACCAAATATGTGTAAATCAGACTGAAATGAATCATTGCTTGCAAGTATTTTCCCTAAATGTAAATTCATTTGCAATATTATTGATAGGAAGCCTTCTGATTGTACATAGTAATATCAATGAATTTGAACCTGCATTATTTCTTAAAAAGATATCAGAAAACCAATTAAGCTATCATAATCCAAAATTAGATAACAGTTTGCAAAAGATTAGAGAAATCTTTATATATCCCTGGCGGTGAATAAAACTCGTCAGTAACTCCAAAAATTTAAAAATGAAAACGTGGTCGGTCCCGCTACTGAGCGTGATAATAGTTTTAGTAGAATCTAGATCTTTGAGCATCTCTTCGCGAATTCAAGATGGATACACAGTCGTTGACCCACGCAGTTTTCCCGCACAGGTGAACATTCATATAAAAATGCAAAACGGTGCATCTAAAATGTGTAGTGGTTCACTCATCGATAGACGGTGGGTTTTGTCTTCTTTATTATGTACAAAAAATGCAGAGCATTTAGATTTGTACTTTGGACTACTTTCCCTAAATGAAACAAAATATGCGCAGCATATAAGTGCCCCAAACACCGCAATAGTGCCTTATCCAACCAACGTTGATGATATTGCCATGATATATCTACCGGAACATGTACCCCTTAGTGAGCGAATACAACCGATAGCAATCGCGCAAATTTCGCCTAATGATGGTTCTTTCGTAACTATGGCTGGATTTGCCGTGGGCTTCAATCAACTAAAATACGGTTTTTTCCGCGTGGAAGATAAAGCCATTTGTCTTGAATATTACCATGAACAATTTGATAAATATAACCAATTATGTACAGTTGGCTGGACAAACCCATATCAAAGACCATGCGTAAATAATGAAGGTGGAGGACTCATTGCTGACTGGCCACAAGAGCCCCAATTAGTCGGTGTCTTCTCAAACCCCATCATATGCTCCGGATCTTCACCAGCAGTATATACTAACGTAATAAAATACAAACATTGGATTGAAAGTCTTATCAATAATACACCAGACATAACAACCACATTGATACCACCAACAATACCAATCGACACCACTCAAAAACCTTCCTCTACTGAATCAACAACTGACGGTGAGGTTACTGGATCAACCCACCCAGTAACGACAGAAGCATCCACCACAGAGGAGGCTTCTACAGAGCAGTCGACTGAAGAAACAACGGAACAGTCGACTGAAGAAACAACGGCAGCCCCACAAACGACTGATGAATCAACCAGCACTGACCAACAAACCACCGAGTCGGTCACTACTGATGGTTCCTCTACGCCCTCTGAATCTACAACTGATGGTGAGGTTACTGAATCAACCACCGAAGTTCCAGTAACGACCGAAGCATCTACCACAGAGGAGGCTTCTACAGAGCAGTCGACTGAAGAAACAACGGCAGCCCCACAAACGACTGATGAATCAACCAGCACTGACCAACAAACCACCGAGTCGGTCACAAGTGGATCCACTACTGATGGTTCCTCTTCGCCCTCTGAATCTACAACTGACGGTGAGGTTACGGAATCATCTACCGAAGTTCCAGTAACGACCGAAGCCTCCACCACAGAGGAGGCTTCTACAGAGCAGTCGACTGAAGAAACAACGGCAGCCCCACAAACGACTGATGAATCAACCAGCACTGACCAACAAACCACCGAGTCGGTCACAAGTGGATCCACTACTGATGGTTCTTCTTCGCCCTCTGAATCTACAACTGATGGTGAGATTACTGAATCAACCACCGAAGTTCCAGTTTCGACCGAAGCATCCACCACAGAGGAGGCTACTACAGAGCAGTCGACTGAAGAAACAACGGCAGCCCCACAAACGACAGATGAATCAACCAGCACTGACCATCAAACCACCGAGTCGGTCACAAGTGGATCCACTACTGATGGTTCCTCTTCGCCCTCTGAATCTACAACTGACGGTGAGGTTACGGAATCATCTACCGAAGTTCCAGTAACGACCGAAGCCTCCACCACAGAGGAGGCTTCTACAGAGCAGTCGACTGAAGAAACAACGGCAGCCCCACAAACGACTGATGAATCAACCAGCACTGACCAACAAACCACCGAGTCGGTCACAAGTGGATCCACTACTGATGGTTCTTCTTCGCTCTCTGAATCTACAACTGATGGTGAGATTACTGAATCAACCACCGAAGTTCCAGTTTCGACCGAAGCATCCACCACAGAGGAGGCTACTACAGAGCAGTCGACTGAAGAAACAACGGCAGCCCCACAAACGACTGATGAATCAACCAGCACTGACCAACAAACCACTGAGTCGGTCACAAGTGGATCCACTACTGATGGTTCTTCTTCGCCCTCTGAATCTACAACTGGTGGTGAGGTTACTGAATCAACCACCGAAGTTCCAGTTTCTACCGAAGCATCCACCACAGAGGAGGCTTCTACAGAGCAGTCGACTGAAGAATCAACGGCAGCCACCCAAACGACTGATGAATCAACCAGCACTGACCAACAAACCACCGAGTCGGTCACAAATGGCTCCACTACTGATGGTTCCTCTTCGCCCTCTGAATCTACAACCGACGGTGAGGTTACGGAATCATCTACCGAAGTTCCAGTAACGACCGAAGAATCCACCACAGAGGAGGCTTCTACAGAGCAGTCGACTGAAGAAACAACGGCAGCCCCACAAACGACAGATGAATCAACCAGCACTGACCAACAAACCACCGAGTCGGTCACTACTGGTGGTTCCTCTACGCCCTCTGAATCTACAACTGATGGTGAGGTTACTGAATCAACCACCGAAGTTCCAGTTTCTACCGAAGCATCCACCACAGAGGAGGCTTCTACAGAGCAGTCGACTGAAGAAACAACGGCAGCCCCACAAACGACAGATGAATCAACCAGCACTGACCAACAAACCACCGAGTCGGTCACAAGTGGATCCACTACCGATGGTTCCTCTTCGCCCTCTGAATCTACAACCGACGGTGAGGTTACGGAATCATCTACCGAAGTTCCAGTAACGACCGAAGAATCCACCACAGAGGAGGCTTCTACAGAGCAGTCGACTGAAGAAACAACGGCAGCCCCACAAACGACTGATGAATCAACCAGCACTGACCAACAAACCACCGAGTCGGTCACAAGTAGATCCACTACTGATGGTTCTTCTTCGCCCTCTGAATCTACAACTGATGGTGAGATTACTGAATCAACCACCGAAGTTCCAGTTTCGACCGAAGCATCCACCACAGAGGAGGCTACTACAGAGCAGTCGACTGAAGAAACAACTGCAGCCCCACAAACGACAGATGAATCAACCAGCACTGACCATCAAACCACCGAGTCGGTCACAAGTGGATCCACTACTGATGGTCCCTCTTCGCCCTCTGAATCTACAACTGACGGTGAGGTTACGGAATCATCTACCGAAGTTCCAGTAACGACCGAAGCCTCCACCACAGAGGAGGCTTCTACAGAGCAGTCGACTGAAGAAACAACGGCAGCCCCACAAACGACTGATGAATCAACCAGCACTGACCAACAAACCACCGAGTCGGTCACTACTGATGGTTCCTCTACGCCCTCTGAATCTACAACTGATGGTGAGGTTACTGAATCAACCACCGAAGTTCCAGTAACGACCGAAGCCTCCACCACAGAGGAGGCTTCTACAGAGCAGTCGACTGAAGAAACAACGGCATCCCCACAAACGACTGATGAATCAACCAGCACTGACCATCAAACCACCGAGTCGGTCACAAGTGGATCCACTACTGATGGTTCCTCTTCGCCCTCTGAATCTACAACTGACGGTGAGGTTACGGAATCATCTACCGAAGTTCCAGTAACGACCGAAGCCTCCACCACAGAGGAGGCTTCTACAGAGCAGTCGACTGAAGAAACAACGGCAGCCCCACAAACGACTGATGAATCAACCAGCACTGACCAACAAACCACCGAGTCGGTCACTACTGATGGTTCCTCTACGCCCTCTGAATCTACAACTGATGGTGAGGTTACTGAATCAACCACCGAAGTTCCAGTAACGACCGAAGAATCCACCACAGAGGAGGCTTCTACAGAGCAGTCGACTGAAGAAACAACGGCATCCCCACAAACGACTGATGAATCAACCAGCACTGACCAACAAACCACTGAGTCGGTCACAAGTGGATCCACTACTGATGGTTCCTCTTCGCCCTCTGAATCTACAACTGATGGTGAGGTTACTGAATCAACCACCGAAGCTCCAGTAACGACCGAAGCCTCCACCACAGAGGAGGCTTCTACAGAGCAGTCGACTGAAGAAACAACGGCAGCCCCACAAACGACTGATGAATCAACCAGCACTGACCAACAAACCACCGAGTCAATCACAAGTGGATCCACTACTGATGGTTCCTCTTCGCCCTCTGAATCTACAACCGACGGTGAGGTTCCTGAATCAACCACCGAAGTTCCAGTTTCGACCGAAGCATCCACCACAGAGGAGGCGTCTACAGAGCAGTCGACTGAAGAATCAACGGCAGCCCCACAAACGACTGATGAATCAACCAGCACTGACCAACAAACCACCGAGTCGGTCACAAATGGCTCCACTACTGATGGTTCCTCTTCGCCCTCTGAATCTACAACCGACGGTGAGGTTACGGAATCATCTACCGAAGTTCCAGTAACTACCGAAGCCTCCACCACAGAGGAGGCTTCTACAGCGCAGTCGACTGGAAAAACAACGGCAGCCCCACAAACGACTGAAGAATCAACCAGCACTGACCAACAAACCACTGATTCGGTCACAAGTGGATCCACTACTGATGATTCCTCTTCGCCCTCTGAATCTACAACTGATGGTGAGGTTACTGAATCAACCACCGAAGTTCCAGTAACGACCGAAGCATCCACCACAGAGGAGGCTTCTACAGAGCAGTCGACTGAAGAAACAACGGCAGCCCCACAAACGACTGATGAATCAACCAGCACTGACCAACAAACCACCGAGTCGGTCACAAGTGGATCCACGACTGATGGTTCCTCTTCGCCCTCTGAATCTACAACCGACGGTGAGGTTACTGAATCAACCACCGAAGTTCCAGTTTCGACCGAAGCATTCACCACAGAGGAGGCGTCTACAGAGCAGTCGACTGAAGAATCATCGGCAGCCCCACAAACGACTGATGAATCAACCAGCACTGACCAACAAACCACCGAGTCAGTCACAAATGGCTCCACTACTGATGGTTCCTCTTCGCCCTCTGAATCTACAACCGACGGTGAGGTTACGGAATCATCTACCGAAGTTCCAGTAACTACCGAAGAATCCACCACAGAGGAGGCGTCTACAGAGCAGTCGACTGAAGAAACAACGGCAGCCCCACAAACGACTGATGAATCAACCAGCACTGACCAACAAACCACTGAGTCCGTCACAAGTGGATCCACTACTGATGATTCCTCTTCGCCCTTTGAATCTACAACTGATGGTGAGGTTACTGAATCAACCACCGAAGTTCCAGTAACGACCGAAGCATCCACCACAGAGGAGGCTTCTACAGAGCAGTCGACTGAAAAATCAACGGCAGCCCCACAAACGACTGATGAATCAACCAGCACTGACCAACAAACCACTGAGTCGGTCACAAGTGGATCCACTACTGATGGTTCTTCTTTGCCCTCTGAATCTACAACTGATGGTGAGGTTACTGAATCAACCACCGAAGTTCCAGTTTCAACCGAAGCATCCACCACAGAGGAGGCTTCTACAGAGCAGTCGACTGAAGAATCAACGGCAGCCCCACAAACGACTGATGAATCAACCAGCACTGACCAACAAACCACCGAGTCGGTCACAAATGGCTCCACTACTGATGGTTCCTCTTCGCCCTCTGAATCTACAACCGACGGTGAGGTTACGGAATCATCTACCGAAGTTCCAGTAACGACCGAAGAATCCACCACAGAGGAGGCTTCTACAGAGCAGTCGACTGAAGAAACAACGGCAGCCCCACAAACGACAGATGAATCAACCAGCACTAACCAACAAACCACCGAGTCGGTCACAAGTGGATCCACTACTGATGGTTCCTCTTCGCCCTCTGAATCTACAACCGACGGTGAGGTTACGGAATCATCTACCGAAGTTCCAGTAACGACCGAAGCATCCACCACAGAGGAGGCTTCTACAGAGCAGTCGACTGAAGAATCAACGGCAGCCCCACAAACGACTGATGAATCAACCAGCACTGACCAACAAACCACCGAGTCGGTCACAAATGGCTCCACTACTGATGGTTCCTCTTCGCCCTCTGAATCTACAACCGACGGTGAGGTTACGGAATCATCTACCGAAGTTCCAGTAACGACCGAAGAATCCACCACAGAGGAGGCTTCTACAGAGCAGTCGACTGAAGAAACAACGGCAGCCCCACAAACGACAGATGAATCAACCAGCACTAACCAACAAACCACCGAGTCGGTCACAAGTGGATCCACTACTGATGGTTCCTCTTCGCCCTCTGAATCTACAACCGACGGTGAGGTTACGGAATCATCTACCGAAGTTCCAGTAACGACCGAAGCATCCACCACAGAGGAGGCTTCTACAGAGCAGTCGACTGAAGAATCAACGGCAGCCCCACAAACGACTGATGAATCAACCAGCACTGACCAACAAACCACCGAGTCGGTCACAAATGGCTCCACTACTGATGGTTCCTCTTCGCCCTCTGAATCTACAACCGACGGTGAGGTTACGGAATCATCTACCGAAGTTCCAGTAACGACCGAAGAATCCACCACAGAGGAGGCTTCTACAGAGCAGTCGACTGAAGAAACAACGGCAGCCCCACAAACGACAGATGAATCAACCAGCACTAACCAACAAACCACCGAGTCAGTCACAAATGGCTCCACTACTGATGGTTCCTCTTCGCCCTCTGAATCTACAACCGACGGTGAGGTTACGGAATCATCTACCGAAGTTCCAGTAACGACCGAAGAATCCACCACAGAGGAGGCTTCTACAGAGCAGTCGACTGAAGAAACAACGGCAGCCCCACAAACGACAGATGAATCAACCAGCACTAACCAACAAACCACCGAGTCGGTCACAAGTGGATCCACTACTGATGGTTCCTCTTCGCCCTCTGAATCTACAACCGACGGTGAGGTTACGGAATCATCTACCGAAGTTCCAGTAACGACCGAAGCATCCACCACAGAGGAGGCTTCTACAGAGCAGTCGACTGAAGAAACAACGGCAGCCCCACAAACGACAGATGAATCAACCAGCACTAACCAACAAACCACCGAGTCAGTCACAAGTGGATCCACTACTGATGGTTCCTCTTCGCCCTCTGAATCTACAACCGACGGTGAGGTTACGGAATCATCTACCGAAGTTCCAGTAACGACCGAAGCATCCACCACAGAGGCGGCTTCTACAGAGCAGTCGACTGAAGAAACAACGGCAGCCCCACAAACGACTGATGAATCAACCAGCACTGGCCAACAAACCACCGAGTCGGTCACAAGTGGATCCACTACTGATGATTCCTCTTCGCCCTCTGAATCTACAACTGATGGTGAGGTTACTGAATCAACCACCGAAGCTCCAGTAACGACCGAAGCCTCCACCACAGAGGCGGCTTCTACAGAGCAGTCGACTGAAGAAACAACGGCAGCCCCACAAACGACTGATGAATCAACCAGCACTGGCCAACAAACCACCGAGTCGGTCACAAGTGGATCCACTACTGATGATTCCTCTTCGCCCTCTGAATCTACAACTGATGGTGAGGTTACTGAATCAACCACCGAAGTTCCAGTTTCGACCGAAGCATCCACCACAGAGGAGGCTTCTACAGAGCAGTCGACTGAAGAAACAACGGCAGCCCCACAAACGACTGATGAATCAACCAGCACTGACCAACAAACCACCGAGTCGGTCACAAGTGGATCCACTACTGATGATTCCTCTTCGCCCTCTGAATCTACAACTGATAGTGAGGTTACTGAATCAACCACCGAAGTTCCAGTTTCGACCGAAGCATCCACCACAGAGGAGGCTTCTACAGAGCAGTCGACTGAAGAAACAACGGCAGCCCCACAAACGACTGATGAATCAACCAGCACTGACCAACAAACCACCGAGTCAGTCACAAGTGGATCCACTACTGATGGTTCCTCTTCGCCCTCTGAATCTACAACTGATGGTGAGGTTACTGAATCAACCACCGAAGTTCCAGTTTCGACCGAAGCATCCACCACAGAGGAGGCTTCTACAGAGCAGTCGACTGAAGAAACAACGGCAGCCCCACAAACGACTGATGAATCAACCAGCACTGACCAACAAACCACCGAGTCGGTCACAAGTGGATCCACTACTGACGGTTCCTCTTCGCCCTCTGAATCTACAACTGATGGTGAGGTTACTGAATCAACCACCGAAGTTCCAGTTTCTACCGAAGCATCAACCACAGAGGAGGCTTCTACAGAACAGTCGACTGAAGAATCATCGGCAGCCCCACAAACGACTGATGAATCAACCAGCACTGACCAACAAACCACCGAGTCGGTCACAAGTGGATCCACTACTGACGGTTCCTCTTCGCCCTCTGAATCTACAACTGATGGTGAGGTTACTGAATCAACCACCGAAGTTCCAGTTTCGACCGAAGCATCCACCACAGAGGAGGCTTCTACAGAGCAGTCGACTGAAGAATCATCGGCAGCCCCACAAACGACTGATGAATCAACCAGCACTGACCAACAAACCACCGAGTCAGTCACAAGTGGATCCACTACTGATGGTTCCTCTTCGCCCTCTGAATCTACAACTGATGGTGAGGTTACTGAATCAACCACCGAAGTTCCAGTTTCGACCGAAGCATCCACCACAGAGGAGGCTTCTACAGAGCAGTCGACTGAAGAAACAACGGCAGCCCCACAAACGACTGATGAATCAACCAGCACTGACCAACAAACCACCGAGTCGGTCACAAGTGGATCCACTACTGACGGTTCCTCTTCGCCCTCTGAATCTACAACTGATGGTGAGGTTACTGAATCAACCACCGAAGTTCCAGTTTCGACCGAAGCATCCACCACAGAGGAGGCTTCTACAGAGCAGTCGACTGAAGAATCATCGGCAGCCCCACAAACGACTGATGAATCAACCAGCACTGACCAACAAACCACCGAGTCAGTCACAAATGGCTCCACTACTGATGGTTCCTCTTCGCCCTCTGAATCTACAACCGACGGTGAGGTTACGGAATCATCTACCGAAGTTCCAGTAACTACCGAAGAATCCACCACAGAGGAGGCTTCTACAGAGCAGTCGACTGAAGAAACAACGGCAGCCCCACAAACAACAGATGAATCAACCAGCACTGACCAACAAACCACCGAGTCGGTCACAAGTGGATCCACTACTGATGGTTCCTCTTCGCCCTCTGAATCTACAACCAACGGTGAGGTTATGGAATCATCTACCGAAGTTCCAGTAACGACCAAAGCATCTACCACAGAGGAGGCTTCTACAGAGCAGTCGACTGAAGAAACAACGGCAGCCCCACAAACGACTGATGAATCAACCAGCACTGACCAACAAACCACCGAGTCGATCACAAGTGGATCCACTACTGATGGTTCCTCTTCGCCCTCTGAATCAACAACCGACGGTGAGGTTACTGAATCAACCAAAGAAGTTCCAGTAACGACAGAGCCATCTACCACAGAAAGTACAATGAAGTCTTCTAATGACCCAACAAAATCTGGTAGGCAGCAATGATTTGTTGTAAATATCGTTGAAATACTAATATCGAAATGATGTAAATTTCAGAATCAGGTACGGTATCGACACCTTCGTCGCCATCGGCGACTACAACTTTGCGACCGACTTATGTAACTGGACCTTTGACTCCCCTTACAAATAGATTACTGAAAATTTTAACAACGCCAGGATCAGGTGTCCGTAGTTTTTAACTTTAAATTCAGTTTGGAAGTCACGTTTCAAATTAAAATTTAGGACATAGATTACTTCTTTATTTATTACTATTATTTAAATTGTGATGATATAATACAAATTAGTTATATATGAAATTTGTTCCAAATCTTGATGCCTCATATTAGGAAACTATTTTCACGCAAAATAATGGTAGGACTTCATTATAGTGTTTCAAATTACAACCATACACAAACAATTTTAGTAACATGGTTGGGATTTTTCAATTGTGTTACATTGTCTTTTCATGACGCTGTTAATGTCAAGTAATAAAATCGTCATTTCTGCAAGTTCTGTGGAATTTGATTTTTGCGAAGAGGCATCGTCAGTAGTAGTAGTAGTCGTAATCTTCAATTACAATTTCGAATGGTGCTTACTGAATGGAGTGCCAAAGCGGGAGTGATAACAGTTGCTAATATGCTAATAAATATTCTTTTTATACAAAAATATCATATTATTGTCTCCATACGCCTTAACGCGTGGAAATTAAAGTGACGATTCAAATGAAAGAAAATGGAGCCCTAGATGAGTTGAAAAAATGAACTTCCAATTGAAACATTGCATTTGCAAATTATTGCTAGAAATTATTGCTTCAACGGCAATATCAGTTAATACATCGCTAAAGCAAATATGCATTAGAAAGCTGCTGTAATTTAAACAAGCACCGCAACTGCAGTTTGTTTTTCAATCATGACCCAAACAAGAAACCGTTTGGCAAGAGCGAACGGGACTCGCGCACCATACAAGGAAAATCCCTAAAAAGCATATCATAAGAATTTTTCTAAACTTTTAAAATTTCAATCACTTATTTTAAAGGGAAGCCTACAAATTCTTTCCAATATTTCCTCCACGAAATGAGGCTATTGTTAATTCGAAAAATGAGACCTTGTTTCTATTCAAATTATTGCAACCACTCGTCGCGAATGGCAATTCTTAATCATAATTAATTGATGCCATATGTCGCATATGGCATCAATTAATTATGATTAAGAAATTGCCAAACAAATAAAATTTAAATAATACTTGAATTCTAGTAACAACTTTCTTTTAGTATAAATAATACTGTACATTTGGAACTCCTCACGTAATGCGTTTATTGTGGACGACCTAAACGAATAATGATGTGCCCCCTAGGAGTTAGCTTCAGTGGAAAAATTTCAAAAACTATATTTGCGTTTTTCTTTGCAAGCTTTTTCATTGATAGGTCGCGCACATGTATAGAAGTATGCTGAGCCCCTTCAAACGTTTAGATTATATAACGAACAACAACAAATATGTAATTGGAAATATCTAGAAATCCTTTGTATTTATAATTAATATTTTCATACTATACTTATGAAAAACATACAATCCAAAATATTCCCTAAGCAAAACAAACACATGTTAAAACTATTTAAGAGAGGAAAACAATGAAAGAAAAATAGTGCTTGACAGAAAATGTACATCTTTTGTTTCCGGGAACTAAAGGATTTCGGGATAATCATTGGCGCCATAATGTAAAATCTCGCTCTTATTCGACCAAAGCCTGATAACTCGGCCCATAAAAAACATCTCATACATAGTCATGATTTCGACTACGTACTTTTCTACAGTACAACACAGTACAGACTAATGATTTATTACTTCAAGAATTCGAACGGGAAATTTGAATTGAATACCGCAAAATTAGATATTTTTTTGGAAATTTTCCCCCTTGATAAGTCGCAGCCACATAATCCCTTGGTGTGTGTGAGCTGTCGCATCAAGGTATATAGACTGGAGTTGTCTATATACCTTGCTGTCGCATAAATAATTGCCAAATTCGGCTGAGCAGGTTGGTTTTTTTGTTGGTGTGACACCTCCAAGTCCATTCCTGCCACGCACGATAACGTTTCGCGTGAACAAAACATGATATTAACTTATTTAAGTTGTCAATCGAAGCGTATTAACACATTTACGAGTACGTTTAGTTTTCATTAAATTGCAATATTACATATTTTTGGGGAAAAAATTATGCAATTTTTATTTCCGACGATGGTTTATAAAAATCAAGTTTTTTTGTAACCAAAAATTAATTGTTTTTTTTCATAACTGCGAAAAAAACGCATGAAAATAATTAACCATTAACAGTTATACTGAATAAGAGATTGATACGAATAATACTGCCTGATTTCATTTTTTGTAATCATGTGCCTGTGATGTCATTTCTATAATTTTGAATTTTTTTTAATAAATTTAGCCAATTTTTTTATTTTAATAATAAAATTATGCAACTATTAAATTTGCTTCTCAAAAACTATTTTTTTAGATTTGATTTGCACTTGTAACAAGCAATGTTTTAGAAGATTGGATGCTTTCAATAAAGAGGTGGATACGATAAATGTCAGCTCATTCCCAAGAGTGATTATCACTGATTAGAAAACTTATATTATTATTATATATTATTTTAATAGATATGGGAAGAAATTGTGTGAACCTCAAGGGTTACATTACATACACGCTTGTTCTTTAATTTGTGAAATAACCTTGATTTTATTTGAACTATGTACATACACTCAGAGTCATAAGTCTACAAGCACTTCTCACTTCGAGTGAACACATAACCTCACTTTCAGCACAAGTTTCAAGTTTAACGACGAAGCTAACTTCGACGCAAGCTCTTACGAAACGTTCCCAAGTTTGACGGAACGTATGTAAAATTTAGTATAGCTGTCAATGATAGGGTCGGTATCACCCCATGTCGACTTGCGGCTTCGTAAATCAATTGTTATTAGACATTATAAACCCCTAGAGTAGTCCTATCGAATCGCAGAAACGTTGGAGTTCATGAAAATAAGGGCTTTTGAGCTCGATACCTTCGCTACAGTTTCAAAGCTTTGACGCTGACGGGCTCTTCCGGCCGGTCTGTAGGAATTCGGTCTCCAATGGAGTTGTGAAAGCGCTACAACATGACGCCCACCATCTACGTACACTAAAACGCAAATAAGCAAGTTCGACGGGTGTACACATCACCATTGTAGGCGATTTTCCCATCGACCGGAAGAGCATCCGTCGAGCTTCACAGCCTTCTTTGATACTGTAGCGAATGTCGGACTTGAACAATTCCGGAAACGCGACCCGCAACACCATTTCGAGTCAAAGCTACAAACATCCAGAGCGAAAAATTCAATCCAGCACACGACTTCCGCTCAGACACGTCGCTACACTAACCTCAAAAATTCTAAACACTGACACGCGGCCCTGCTCAAGGACAAATCAATAATTGCAGACCGTTCCTGGGCCGGCAGGCAAATGAACAAAACGACGCTTTCGCTCCAATAATAGTCTTTTATTAACTCCATTAAGAGCTTATTTTATACATTAGATTCGATTCATTCAGGAAACTTGCAGACGCCGCACCCGCTGGACCTGCAACAAGACGTAAAAACCATGAATATTCGCCCGGCCGTTTTTGGCATAGCTAGTTACTCACCAAACAATTTACTTGGACCTCGCACGCATCTTCCTGCGTTTACGCTTCAACCTTCGCATACGCTTCTTCCTCCACTAGAAAAACATGAAAATTACGTGAAACTGCGGAGAACCTCAAAAATAAAACACGTGTCTACAAACAATTCGTTCCGCCACCTTCCACCTCAGAAAATAGTAATCTACACCACTAATATTACAAAAGTTCACGAAATTTGCTTACCTTGGCTCTCATGTTCCCGAAAAACGCCACAAACCTCGAGAAAAGTTTTCACACAACTTGCTTTTGTCGCGGACTAAATGTGAAAGGCCGCCATGTTGCCGTCCACTGAAATGCTGCCAACAGCGCAACATACCCAGCAGCAAATGGAAGGTTTGCGCCTGCGATAGAATCATGAAAATAATTACCTGCCTCATTGATAATTGCATCACAGCTAAAAGGCGGTTATTTTTAATCGTCCCAAATAGGTACCGGTGTAATAAATATTACCAATTCCGGTAAATGCATGCTTTAGATTACGTTGCGTTTATAAGCAAATGTTGTTGAAGATGTTAGGTTTTTGTAATTGCATACTTGAAAAAGGAATTAATAGCTAACATCCGCCAGGAAAAATAATCACTGCTTCTTAAATTCTATATTTATAAAATACATACATACTGTTAAATGAACTATTTTCTCAACGCCGATTTAACACCAATATCCATTTTTGCAGACATTTTGCGTTGTGTCGAAACGATTTCGCAAGAACTACATTCATCGGTTCACTGGAACAAAAAGCCTTTTCTGCTTTCATCCTTGGAGTCCAACCCGTCAATTATGTGTTTATATAGCAACGAACCAGTATTTCGACTATTGCGTAATGGCAACTATTTTGCTCAACTGTGTCTTTCTGGCAATGACTGAGACCTTCGAGGAAGCTGAGTAAGTAGAGCATCTTAATTTCTTATTAGGCAAAAATTAGTGCAGCGTTTGTTGAAAACAATCAAGAAAACGCTTGAAAATTTGCATGCGCGACTGCAAAAGTGATCATATGCAATATATATGAAAATAAATACAGTAGGCTCGCAAAATAGTGACCGCGCCATATAGCAAGCATTCAATATGGTTTCCATCACATTCAATTTATATTGTGTTGAATAATTAATAAATGATCAAAGCACCAAAAAATCCAAGACTGTAACCAACATACAATGCAACTTTCCTTTCGTTTACATTTATGCAGAGCTGTATTTTATTTATAATGATTTTGTCTTTGCACTTTAAAGCCTAACAATAATGTGTCGCGTCGAGGACGGAGCCAAACGGCTGGTCCGTTCCGGGTGAAGAGCGGAACTGGCCGGTAAGAAAAAACTTGCCGCGGTGCCAGGACTTGTTTTCGCCGTGCGGGTTTCGCCGATGGCGGGAATTTTCGAGACACCCCACACTCTTCTCGCCATCATGTGCCATTCTTTCAGCGTTTATTGCTTTTATTTCGTGGAAAAAATTCTTTCTTCTGTTGCATTTGTCGACTGATTTTTTTGTTTGTTTTTTTATCGCCACATATGGTCAAGTCTTATTATTTTGTAGTATTTAATTTCCCATTATTCTTTGCATTTATTTATTTACATCTGACAACTAGCACCAGAGGGTTGATCGTTTTATATAACGGCAACTAATTTTTTAAATATTTGGTAGGATTTGATGCTTTGCTAGTACTGAAAAGTACACTTTTATGCCATGATAATACGCCGTTCGTTTCGTCTTCTTTCTATAAACTATATGAATGAGTGAACGTTGTCCAAGTGTCGTCCATCTTCATATGTCGTTTAATTGGTGGCTCTGTGCTTGTTTAGATAAGGGGCCATCCATATATTACGTAATATTCCAAGAGAGAGAGAGAGGGGGAATTTGAAAATGTTACTAACCAGGAGAGGCCACGGTCTCGACCTCTCAGATTTGGATGAAATTTGGCACATAAGTAGAAGATGTCAAGGGTATTCGATCCTTAAAATATTAATGTTACTAAGTGTGACACGAGGGGAAGGTGAAAATACTTTTAAAATTGCGTCACGTAGTATATGGATGGCGCTTAATGTGTGTGTTTGTAATCATTAGGATTATTCAAAAATAAGTGAAGAGTTTCAAGTCATTCCGAAAATCACGTGCGCGTAAGGACTCGCTGAAAACAAATTCCCAATAATGGCACAAACAGGTCGCTCTGGTGCGTAGTTTCCTTAAACTAGTACAAACTTTTGCTTTGCATAACGCAGTTACATATTGAAATGACCCCAACAAAATGTTTTTTTCAGGTATATTTTTTTGGCAATTTACACATTAGAAATGATAATAAAAATAGTAGCCAAAGGTTTCTTACTGAACAAATACACGTATTTAAGAAACCCCTGGAATTGGCTTGACTTTATTGTGATTACCAGTGGATATGCTACAATTGGTATGGAGGTGGGCAATCTTGCCGGGTTACGTACTTTTCGTGTGTTGCGAGCTCTAAAGACTGTTTCAATAATGCCCGGTGTGTTTGAAGCTACATTTCTCTAGAATTGAATAAATATTAACCCGCTCGGTTTGCTTGCAGGTCTAAAAACTATAATTAATGCGCTGTTACATTCATTTAGACAATTAGCTGAAGTTATGACTTTGACGATATTTTGTTTGATGGTGTTCGCGTTGTTCGCTCTACAGGTGAGAAAGGACATTTCTATGTCTAGCATATTCTACTTTCGGAACTATTTACAGGTATACATGGGCGAACTTAGGAATAAGTGCGTAAAAAAGCTTCCAGACGATTGGGTGAATGTGACGCATGAAGAATGGCAAAGGTAGGAGTTGTATATGCAAACCATCAAACCATTGAACTCTTTCACGATCTTCATAATTTCAGCTGGATAAATGACACTGAAAATTGGCTGTACAATGTTGACGAGATGCCTATGCTCTGTGGAAATCTGACTGGGGCGCGACATTGTCCTTTCGGTGAGTGCACTACCTAAGGCCTAAATAAAAATAATGCATAATTTTTACCAGACTACACGTGTCTCTGTGTTGGAGAGAATCCAAACCACGGATATACAAGCTTCGACAATTTCATGTGGGCCATGTTAACTACTTTTCAGCTAATCACCCTCGATTACTGGGAAAATGTATATAACATGGTAACATTTTCACTTGGAATATTTTTCAAACTGTTGTTAATTCGCGTGATTTTGTTCCGCCCTTTAATAGATACTTGCGACATCGGGTCCAATGAGTGTATCTTTTTTCACGGTGGTTGTGTTCTTCGGTTCGTTTTATTTAATTAATTTGATGTTAGCTGTCGTCGCTTTGAGCTATGAAGAGGAGGCAGAAATTACAAACGAAGTAAGATATCTAGTTTTCATGCAATTTTAATGCGTGTCTTTTAATGTTTCCATTTGTTTAAACAATGCTACAGTTTATTGTAAAGAAACCTAATACACGAATCATGACTCAAACTAAAAAATCACAACTGATTTTGTTTGAATGCACAATAAAACTAAAAGTTCATCTTTTCACCAATACACATGCAATTCATCTGCTGATGTCAAGATTCAGTATTTATCTCTTAGAATATAAATGTATTTAATTTCCTAAGAATAAATTTGCATCTGAGTGAGTTTACTTTATTATTCTCTTTTTGAAGGAGCGTAAAAAAGACTTGATGGATCATCGAGACGATTCCACTTTTAGTTTTGACCCGTCCATCATAAGTGTAAAAAAGCTGAATAAGAACTACAAGAAAAAGATTGACTCTAGAAAGGGTGTACTCTTGGCTTCATATTCGAAAAAGAAAACACGACGGAGAAAAAAGGGCAAAGACGGAGGAAACAACGGCAATGGAAACAACGATCATGTAAGCACCTCTGATTTCGATTTGTTTTCTCTGATCACATGTCTGTCTTCTTCCTCCGTAGACAAACGGTCGATCAGCTACCCCCAGTCCTACTTCTAGTCCTAGGCATAGTTGCACAAGACCTCAAGCAATAGCTGTCCAGAGGGCGAGAGGAAGTGTTTCGCAGGGATCGCAGAATCCTAATACACTTCATCCTCTTGGTAAGTAGTTCGAAGTAAAATGATAAGTCGTAGGCTATTTTGGTGCGTATGATTTTTAGGTGCCAATTACAAGGGTCAATTCTTGCCAGGAACTCAAGCCAGTTCAAATGCTAGTGAAGGCGGTATCAACCGAGAATCTTCGCTGGATGACTCGGGTGTTGTAGATGATCACGAGGATCACGATCAAGGTGCAACCATTGAGGTAAAAACTTTAAGATTACGTTTTACTTTTCGACCGCTGCTCCTCAAAATTTCTGAATCTGATTACAGCTTCAGAGGGATATGACACCTGTAACATTGGCTCTGTCGCCACGTGAAGTTCGAGTCATTAAATGCAACGGAAACATCGCAAGGATTAAACAGCACAATGTGTACGCACTTCATCCTGAGTACACCTCCCAAATAGTTGTAATTGGTAACTAGCATATTCAATTCCAACCTCTAGTCCGTTTCAATGGCTTCCTTGTAGAGGATCTATCGGATCGTAATTGTGACAATTGTGTTCACTGCTGCGTGGACTACGAAGGCTGGTTACAGTTTCAAAATTGCGTGTATAAGGTATGAGCTATTCCTGCCACAAAAACGGCTAACATAATGCGTTTGCTTCGTACAGGTCGTCAAAGATCCTCTCTTCGAACTAGCGATCACTCTATGCATAGTTTTAAACACAATGTTTCTCGCTATGGAACACCACGGGATGAGTGATAGTTTCCGTCAATCCTTAGACATCGGCAATAAAGTGAGTACTAAAGGTTAACCTGCTGGTCGAGCGGGAGGACTTACTTAATTAACAATTCTTCCAGGTGTTTACATCGATATTCACTTTCGAATGCATTGTTAAGATAATGGCGCTATCTAAAGAGTATTTTCATTGTGGTTGGAACATATTCGATCTTATTATTGTTTCGGCAAGTCTTATAGATATCATTTTCGAATTGGTTGATGGTCTAAGTGTATTGCGCGGATTGAGATTGGTAAGCTGAAGATATTCCAGTGAAAATATATGAATAGGAAAATCGTATAATATTCACACCTAAAATTCTGAGCGTGAATCATTGGGTTCCGCAGTCTGAAAAACAATTTGAAAATATAAAGCCCAAATTGAAAATTATGCGATACTTCATTGTATGATATTCATGATAATATGAGAGAAGACCAAACATGAAACATTCAATTTTCAAACCAGTTTTAATTAAAAAACTAACTATAAGTTTCTTTGAACAATTGATAACACCATTATTATGTTTCTTTAGCTGCGTGTACTGAAATTGGCCCGATCTTGGACTACCATGAAAGTACTTCTTAGCATAATTATTTCTACCATTGGAGCGTTAGGAAATTTAACGCTCATATTAGTAATTGTGATTTATATATTTGCTGTGATTGGTATGCAGCTTTTCTCACGAGACTATACACCTGACAAATTCGACCCAGATCCAGTACCCAGGTGAGTAGTATATATATATACAGCGATACAATGCGTGAGCGCGCTCAGCAGATGCTTAAACTTAAAATGCGTTTTCCTCGAAACAACGTTTTTCGACCTGGTTGACATGATTTTGAAAAATTTATATTACCAATCGGGCTAAATTTTTTACTGAGTATTCAGCACACGAAAAGTTTCAGCCACTAGCAGATTCTGAATTTTTTATAAATTTCTAACGATTTTATTAAACAATTTATTTGCAAAAAAGGGGTCAGAAAATTGAAAAATCCGCCATTTTGTTTTTTCGTCCAAAATGTTTAATTCTGTCACGGGCTATAACCAATCAATTATATTTCTACATGCCATTTGGATTTTTTGTTTCAGATACTCCAATGAGGAGATATCATGTCAACCAGTTTTTGGGTGCCTCCATGATAGCCGCCATTTTGTAAATAAAAGTCAAAAAAAAATCTTAAAGTTCAATAGTTGCTTGTTGATGTACAAAAGTTTTATAACATTTGAATAAATATTTATATTAAAAACCAGTTATTGAAATTTGGTCCAAAAGACCCAGAACCTCTTAATTATTTTCATACATCATATTCAGTCATAGATATAGGTACATTTTTAGACAAGATCATAGTTAGCTATAGCATTTATTTCCATATTAAAAAAGAAAACCTTAAAATGAAATAAAGAAAACCATAACTGGCCTGGTGCGAGCTGGACTCGTGCACTAAATTTGAATTCTATACTTTTAGTCCAGTGCTAATCTCAAAATCGATCGCAATAAAGTATTCGGAAAATGTCGGAAAAGTTTGATTTTGGTTTTAATCGGTTAAACTTGTCTGAAAGACCAAAAGTTTCTCCCGTTTTTTTTTTGTAAAATTGTGTGGCAGTTGTAGATTGCAGTCCATTCTCAATGCAGTAAGAAAATTGACTGCTCCTGATGAACGCGACTTCCTAATTTAAAAAAATCGTTTTAATCAAATTATTTGGGTCCACGATTATGCCAAGCCCATAGGGGTGCTTCCACATTATCAAGGTTCTCAAGCAAGCTTTGCTTTTGTCGGTTGTGGCCTTTCTTCTTAGTACGGTAACATACACCTAACACACCTTTACATATATGAATATACATTGCAGGTGGAATTTCAACGATTTTTTCCATTCGTTCATGATGATTTTCCGAATCCTATGTGGAGAGTGGATCGAACCGCTTTGGGACTGTATGCGAGCTGAGGAGCAGGTAAGTTCCTTTCTACGGCAAGTGCTCCATCAAAATCTATCTATCTGTAATATACCCCTTAGAACGGTGCTTCTTCGTGCTTCGCAATATTTCTTCCCACCCTCGTCATGGGGAATTTTATGGTTCTCAACTTGTTTTTGGCTTTGTTACTCAACAGCTTCAACTCAGAAGAACTGAAGTCAAAGAAGGAGGTAAATGCTTTGATTTAAATGCTTGGCAATGTTTGAACATTTTGTAAAATTAAAATTTTTTGATGGCTTTAGATGTGATTTAGTTCCTTTTAATTGGCAAAAAATTTGTTTTGTGTGCATACGCACCAAATGTTTGCAAGCAAAATTTATTTTTGTTGATTGATCCAAAGACGTGGTGCTGTGACAAGTTTTGAACGAATTTTAGTCGTAAATGTGAATGTTTTTTGTGCGCAGATTAAGCGAAGTGTTGATTTCACTTCCTTTAAATAAAAAGCAATTTTAATTAATTAATTTATGCGAGCCGTAATCTCGCATAAATATTTCAAAGGGTCACACTGAAGTTAAGGAGAAACAATGATATTAAACAATAAGTAATGAATAATCCAATATATAATTTGCGGTAATTAAAAGTTGATAAAATCCATAAATATCGAGAGTCTAGTATAAGCATGCTAAGTGTGTTCTTCAATGTTATTGTCGCATATTCTTTCATGTATTAATGCGCAAATTGCACCGAAAACTTACTCCACTTTGTGCACAACGTCACTAACAGATATTCAAGAAGAAGGTAATTGTATAAAATAACGTTTATTGTATAGTGCGTAGAAAGTAGTATTCGACTCATCATTTGCTCATAGAAACTTACACATTCTCCATAACGGGCTGGTGGCTCAGGTGTAACTTTCACGATTGGATGCCCATTCGTATATGTGTTTCCTTTTGGCTTTAATTTTGCGTTGCTTATTTGTTCCCTCAGAGTTGCGTGCGTTCGTATAGTATTGAAACTTTCTTACATCAAATACATCTAATATAGTGCTTTTGCATACGCGAGGATAATATATTATTCTCAATAAAAATGCTGTTTCCGATCTTAATAGAAGAAAACTCAACCTACATTACACAGGCTACTTAAAACTGAAATCACCTTTTAAAATGTTGTTCATTTGATGGCTTTTAGAATTAAAACAGATTTATACTTTTCAATTACAGCCAAAAAATTGAGGTTTGTTTTGAATCTTACACTCTGCTTGTGAGAGTTTTCTAAGGAACTCTTTTAAAGCACTTCTTGCTGGTGGCAGTCCAAAGCAGATAGTCAGTAGACAGAAAATATATTCAAACTTCGATGCATACGATCTTGACAAAGCTATCCTAAATTAATCTCTATTTGCTGCACAAGCAACTTTATTTATCGCACTGAATTGAGTTTACTTCGCAACAATTTGATAAATAATAGAGGAAACAGCCTTTTTCACGCCATCATTGTCTTTTATTTATTTTACCATCAAAAACACTTTACAGGAAGTGGGGGAAGAATCAAAACTAGCCAGGAGTATTGAACGAGTGCGATCTCTTATTCAAAAAAAGAGACGTGGCAGTAAAGAGAAGAAAGCAAAGCAGCCCAGTACCAGATTTGAGAAAATCGTCAGAGAAGTCCAACTCAAAGCTGTAAGTGTTTCACCACAAACAAAGCTGCACAGATTTAGTTATCAGGTAATCACTATTAGTGCGTAGAGCCTACAGTTTCTATAGCCCCCACCACTCTCTCTATCTCTCTACTCTATAATATATACTGAGGAACAATCTCAGTGAATTAAGAAACTTTTTAAAACAAATAGTCCGCATGATTGGATAGTCAAATCAATGGCTGACCAAAAAAATACTCTAGTACATCGTGATAATATTTTATTTTTAAAGTATTATTTCATTTCTGAATAATACAAAAAATATATAATTTATATTTATTATTCTCTTTTATAGAGCGCGCTGAAATTAAGCTCTGAAAAAATCGTTACTTCACGACAGAGAGATAATCTATGGATTGGTAAACAAAAATTTTTAATGGCACTTTAAAAGTCTCTTACACCATAATCCACCACCGTTTTCAAAAAAAAAATCAGTTAAAAAAATGGCGGACTTGTGAAAAAATGTCAAAAATTTGACTTTTGTCGTAGTTTATTTAGCGCCGTTTTTTTTAAATTTTTGCTCATATTCTGGTGGTTTACGGTGTAATATTCTCTAAAAAATAAAACGCATCAAAATTTTCGAAAATCGGTTCGATGGATCCGGAAATTATCTCTCTGCCATGTTAAAAAACGTTGTTTTGCGAAAAACGTGTTTAAAGTTCTTGTTCCATTTTGTTGATAAATATTTTTTGAAAAAGGAAAAATAAGACATTTTTCAAAAACACGCAATTGATATATACTATATAGAAGCCTACATAAGCACTGAGCACATCCAATAAAGCCGCAAATATAATGTATAAAGGAGAAACCGGTATTTTAGAGTAGGGGAATGAAAGAGACGCTACGCGGCCGACAGCTGATCGAACATCTGCAAAGTGCCGAAAACGCGAGCACACTCAAAGTAGCTATTTATATACATATTTAACTTTCGAATTTTGAAAAGATATTTCTGGAAGTCATTTTTGAAGTTCTAAGGAGTCAAAAAATGCAACGAAAAAATTCAATTGTTTGAAATTTATTAAGTGGACTAGTACCTTACGTAGATTAAAAGTGATCCAAATTTCAAAACACAAACATTATTGTTAAACAAGAGCAGTTTTTAAGTGTACTAAAGTTACGCGTACCTACAAAGATATTCGAAACTATACCTACGTTGTTTGAAAAGGCGATATGCGATAAACTCACGAAAATAGATGAGCCTATCTGAATGAATAAAAACATGGGTTTCAAAAAGGCCGTTCAACTTTTGCCAACCTTATGATATTAGCGTGAGATACTTTTCGTGCCATGGAAAAGGGATAGGAAATTAATACAGTTTCCAATGAGGTTAGCAAAGCCTTTGATCGAAATTTGGTATTGTAAAATAAAAACACTTTAGTTTCTAATATAATGAGAGGAAATCTAAAAAAATTGTCTCACACTCGTGAATTCCTTCAAATGGGCTGAGTAGTTTAGTCCAAACACGGCTTCCAGAGTATCGATAACTATGCTACATATTAAACCTTTAGCGAATCAAGGGACTATTTTATGTTTGTCTTACGATTGCTGAAGCCTTTTAATGCATCCTGCTATTCCTGCTGTAGTAGTTAAGCAATTGCAGACATCATCAAGTATATAAAAAAATTTCTTTGATGCACACATGTATGTGTATACAATTTTGAGCAATAAGCTGTATATAAAGCAACATGTTAAAATACTACATTATGAAGATATTGTGTGATGTTCAATTCACCAGTGCTTACGCATATCGATTTTCATTTGAGCATCATCTAGGAAAATCGCTTAGGTCAATTTCGTGTGGATTTGAACATCGCGCAAGTCAATATCAAACTCAATTTAAGGTAGTATTTATTCTTTTACTATAGCCGAAGTATAGTAAAAAGCATCATGTTGGAATTCTGACGGGAAACAATTATGACTATGAACAATCTTCGAGCGTAGTACATATTTTTCAAATTGTGCCGCATGCTTTACTCGCCGCAACTTTTTTTCTCTGGTAGTCTTCTTAAAGTTAATATTTACAGGAGTCAATGAATCGTCCCGTATCAGGTTCAGATTTTGGATTCGAAATACCTCTTAAGGACGAATCACAGCCTCAAAACGAAGATGAAACGCTGACTAATATTTATGGTGAGACTGTGGAACAGCCAACCATAGAAAACGACAGTGAAAGGTTCGTAAAGGTTTGATTTCTGGGCAAAGCTTCCATCGCAAGTACGGTATCCATATGCACACATTCTTTTCAGAAATGAATATACCTTGTTACCGTATACCGAAAGAAAACTTCTTCATCAAGTGTCTTCCGGGGTTGGTACCCAACAAAATGATAGCCGTGACGAACCAACACTCACCGAGTCAATCGAACTGAGGATGATGGGACCATTCAACTCAATCGATACAGATCCTGGCGATCAGGTGCTTCAAGCAGGAGACCTGGAAAATCAGGAGTCTTACCTGCAATACCAGAAATCACTTTTGACGAGGTCTCCCAGTTATCGCAAATCCATCGACGACTTATCGATTTCAACCGAAGCTAGTCAAAAATCACTGATTTCTTCAAAAGATCGGCCCATCGAAAACCTTATCAAGCACTCAGCCAAGATGATGGGCAGTGGAAATTCCATGAACACACTTTCTTTGGAGCAGGATGGTCTGCTGAATCAAGGGAATCTCCGCGACGAACTGCTCAATTGCGAGCAAAAGGAGCTTTTTCAATTTCTGCAGGATGACGTTGAAAACAGCAATAACTACTTCAGTGAAACTGTTGGCTGCGGCAGTGCACTATTTGCCACTGGAGAAACGGACTCTACTCTACTTCTGGACTCGCGAAAAGAAAACTCTCTGTTCGCACACACGCGTAAACATTCAAGCTGCAGCCTGAGGTCGAATCTCAGCTCGATTTCCAATTCGATGTTCCAGCAGTTCGAGCAGCGTAGAAGTGGAAGTATATCAGGCTCCGATAAAGTTAGACTAAAAGCCGACAGTCGGGATGCGAAAACACCTTACGTTGGAAACGACGACGAAGACCCGTTAGTAGACAACTCTGAGTTCGACAGCATTATAATGAGCTTCGAAAAAGAACTCGAGGAAATAAAAAAGTCGACAACTTCACTCGAGCGACGGCTGTCGACCCTTTCCGAACTATCTCCTCAAGTCGAAGAGAAGGATATCGCGACTGAAAGTCAGTGTGGTACCCTGGAAGTCAATTACTGTGCCGTGAAGATTCGCGATAAATTTGGCAATGGAATATCCGCGGCCACAAAGCGGCGAAGTCTTGAAAAACAAATGAAAATCGACGACGACTTCAGTGTGTCTAACGAAATTAAAAAGATTTGTGAACAAATGCACGCGCCGTTTGGCGACTTTCCTGTTATCGCTGCAAATCAACAGAGTTTCTTTGCCAGTTTAGAGCCCAGAAACAGTTTCGAGCGACTAAAGGGACGCGGTTCCATTGACCCAGTGTTAGAAGATCCCGAAGAAGATCAGGCCTTACTGAAAATCGAAAGCGAAAAGCTTCCACGGAAGCATCTGCGGCCGCACATACATGCTGAAAGCATGTCCTTAAAAAGCGCAAAAAGCCATGAGAATATTTTGGCGCGAAAGTACGATGAAATCCCGTTTTTTAGTCCCATACACCCTATTCTCAAAGAAGGCCGTGTGAGAATAGCAGCACATGGAGAGGCAGTTAAGTTTGCGGCTCCCAACATGCTAAACGATGAAGTTGAGGTAGCCAAGAGCCCGAAATCGAAAAATGCAATTACAAAGCTGACCGAAAAACCTTGGCATTGTCTGGTTTCCTACGTGGACGATCTGACCGTTGGAGGGAGACGTAACTCGCAGGGAGCATACGATGACCCAATGTCTTTCCCAAGTTTTGGACGAAACAAAACACCAAAAGTGCCGCAAGATTGCTTCCCGCAGAAGTGTTATGAACAGTGAGTATTGAAATCTAAAGTTTGGCTACTTTCGTTTTGTGAGATACTTAGTTGATGCAGCAGCTGACCTCAGTAGTGCAGTAACACTCGATTTTTTTAGTTTGTATTTCAGATGCCCGTGTTGGCTCACGTGCGTCGATGCCAAATGGAGCAAGACCTGGACTGATGTGAGGACCTCCGTTCTCTCAGTCGTTGACACGCCCGCGTTTGAATGGTTTATACTGGTCCTAATTTTTGCGTCCAGTATAACACTTTGCTTCGAGGACATTTACCTGGATAACAATAAACAACTAAAGAAAATCTTATATTGGACCAATTTTTCGTTCTCGTTTATTTTTGTGGTTGAGATGGTACTCAAATGGCTGGCGCTGGGATTTTCCAAATATTTTACCAGCTTCTGGACCATACTGGACTTCATAATAGTTTTCGTAAGTAATGGCTTTAAACATTATGTATTTAGTCGAATCAATGAAGATTTTAACTTCTAAACCCTAAGATGCAAATCCGATTTATATTCTTACTCTCCTCGGTTCTTTTTGTATTTACGCTATTGTCGTGTTCACTACTTCCCGTCGATCTGTGGGATCAATGTACGTGTCCATGATCCGTTTTTATTGCACCATGTATCGCTGGCTGTAACCAAACACATTCTGTGGTACAAGCGACTCAGATGCAAAAATTACCCTACATTCACAGAGAGAGCGCTCTAGTTTTGTCTCCCAATGCGCGCGATAAAGACAATCTGAAAACACGCAGCATGTGGAATTGTGCAGAAGTAGAGTGGCGAGGGTTATTGTGTGACAGTAATTCGTTCACGTATATACGCCGCACGAATTTTTTTAAATGACACGAGTACCGGCCCACAGGCATCACGCCCGCACGTACCGTTATCGCCAACATTATTGCATAAAAATTTGAAAAAGCACCATTGGCTTAGATGCAATAACGTTTGTGTAGAAAATATTTTTTAGTTATCTGTATACTTTATACTCAAAGCGGACATGATCAAAAAAAATTTACGCACAGTATTTACGAATATGGAGCTTATTTAAGTTATTGTCATAGAACAATATCTTTGTCGCAATTGTAGATCTTATTTTAATCGATATTATCACAACCACAGTTGCGAAGACTTTGTTGTTTTTTCTGTAACCACAATTAACTTTTAAGCGTTGTTCTTTAAAAACGTAATTTCGAGTTGATACGAATGGGCGCAAATTGCAAATCGCTATTGAGATTCACCATCTGGAGAACGTTGACGTGGTTGCAATGCCTTCAGGAGACCAAGACTCGATTTGAGCTGGTGCGCTATTGATGATGATGACGATGGAAATTAATATAATCGATATAGTATACATATGAGGCGTCTTCATAGATACTTCAAATATACCTTACTTCCTGACACTTGATTTGAAATATGCTTCAAATTATATTTTTGGTTGCAGGTTTCCGTGTTTTCACTGCTCATAGAGGAAAATGAGAACTTGAAGGTTTTACGATCGCTTCGAACGCTGCGTGCCCTGCGACCGCTCCGTGCTATTTCTCGATGGCAGGGGATGAGGATAGTGGTGAACGCACTTATGTACGCCATTCCATCCATTTTCAATGTGCTCTTAGTATGCCTAGTGTTCTGGTTAATTTTCTCCATTATGGGCGTTCAATTTTTCGGTGGAAAGTTTTTTAAGTGCGTGGGCGACGATGGCGAACCACTTCCCGTGTCCTACATTAACGACAAGTGGCAGTGCATTGCTGAAAACTTTACGTGGATCAACTCGAAAATCACCTTCGATCATGTTGGAATGGGCTACTTGGCACTTTTGCAGGTTGCCACCTTCGAAGGATGGATGGAAGTAATGGCTGATGCAGTAGACGCCAGGGGAGTGGACTTGCAGCCCCAGCGCGAGGCAAACCTATACGCGTACATTTATTTTGTGATATTCATTGTATGTGGATCATTCTTCACATTGAATCTGTTCATAGGAGTTATCATCGATAATTTCAACATGCTTAAGAAGAAGGTAAACATCATAGTAAAAACCATCAAAGCCGGAGCGTAAGGGTTTCACAGAACACTTTCACAACTCGTTCATAAAGACTTGTTTTTAAAGAAGCTCCTCTTTCTTTGTTTAGTATGAAGGCGGAGTGTTAGAGATGTTTCTAACCGAGTCTCAGAAGCATTACTACACAGCAATGAAAAAACTGGGACGAAAGAAGCCACAAAAAGTCATTAAAAGACCCCTCAATCACTTTCTGGCTATGTTCTATGATCTCTCAAACTCGCGCAGGTAAGGACAGGGCTTCCGTAGCTCTTAAAAGAAAATTAAAATTCAAACGTTCAATTGATAAAATCGAATTTTTTCTTCTAGATTTGAAATCGCGATATTTGTTCTGATTTTTTTAAATATGCTCACAATGGGAATAGAACACTACAACCAGCCACACGCCGTGTTCTTCATCTTGGAAGTTAGTAATGCGTTTTTTACCACGGTATTTGGCTTAGGTAACCTATTTGTTTGTTCCTTACTCTTTCCGGATACGATTCTCTTTTAACATTCCAGAGGCTATAGTGAAAATTGTTGGTCTTCGTTATCACTATTTTACAGTTCCGTGGAACGTGTTTGACTTTGTTCTGGTTCTGGCATCGATTTTCGGCATCCTTATGGAGGACATCATGATCGACCTTCCGATATCGCCCACTCTTCTGCGAGTCGTGCGAGTCTTTCGAATTGGTCGCATCTTGCGACTTATAAAGGCCGCGAAGGGCATCCGGAAACTCCTCTTTGCATTAGTGGTTTCCTTGCCAGCCCTGTTCAACATCGGTGCACTGCTAGCCTTGATCACTTTCATCTACGCAATCTTGGGAATGTCTCTATTTGGCCATGTTCGACTGCAGGGTGCCTTGGATGATATGGTCAACTTTCAGACGTTCGGCAGGAGCATGCAGCTCCTATTTCGACTCATGACTTCAGCGGGCTGGAACGACGTGCTTGAGGCACTTATGATTCAACCACCTGATTGTGATCCTGCGTTCAATCGACAGACAAACGGGGACTGTGGTCACCCCCTGCTAGCAATAACTTACTTTACGAGTTTTATTATAATCAGTTATATGATTGTAATTAACATGTACATCGCTGTGATTCTGGAAAATTTCAACCAGGCACATCAAGAAGAAGAAATCGGCATTGTTGAGGATGATTTGGAAATGTTCTACATTCGCTGGTCGAAGTAAGTGTTCGCTGTGTAATTGCTCCACCGGGACGCATCGCCTTGACTAAACTCGTCGTCTTTTATTGCAGATATGACCCGCACGCGACGCAATTCATCCACTTTTCACAGTTGTCGGATTTTATAGCATCTCTTGACCCACCTCTTGGGATTTCCAAACCAAATACTGTAGCTTTAGTTTCATTCAATCTTCCAATATCCAAGGGGAACAAAATCCATTGTCTAGACATTTTACATGCACTCGTGAAATACGTGCTTGGTCATGTAGAGGAGACGGACAACTTCAAGCAACTGCAGGAGCAGATGGACGTTAAATTCAAGAAGCAGTTTCCCACTCGTAAGGAGCTCGAAATCGTTTCCTCGACGAGAATATGGAAACGGCAGGATAAAGCTGCTAAAACGATACAGGGCGCCTGGCGGGATTATCAAAGGTAAAATATTTCTCAAAAAATTCGACATTGTAATCATGTGTCCGACGTTTGCACATTGAGTCGAAATATTCAACAACTAAAAATAATTACTAACAATATGGCATTGTTTTCAGGATGAAAAAGGAACGTGAACGATCTATTAACTCAGCGGATGACGACAACACCCAAGCTTCAAGCCCGGGTGGCTGGCAGGCCAAGTTATCAGCCTTAAATTTCCTACATTTGTCAGTCAGTCGAAGAGGGACTGCGTGCTCCAGCAGAGCTTCTTCGCGAAAGTCATCCAGAGCTTCAGATGCATCGGACCTTAGTGAACTTGCCGGACCGTGGCTGAATTTGCCACTGATGTTAGTTTCTGGAGCAGATGAATTAGTCAAAGACATTAACACACAAAAGGAAGATAAGAGGTACACGCTAGACTTTATTCGTAGCTACATTGTCGACACAAAGTGATGAACTCATTCACACT